>JABWTJ010000615.1:0-440349 GCA_016801875.1 Solanum sitiens | reverse complement strand
AAGATACATTACTTCATAAAAATCTTCAAGGTATGAGCTATGTTGATAGAAAAGGGGATTGAGTTATAGATTTACAATTTAAGTTTTTCATTATAAGTCTTCATTATTGGTGGTATGTTTATCAAGGTATGGATTGGTTAGGTAAGAAATGATTGATCAATTTAGTATGGAGCATTTGGAAGGACTTGTGCATAATTAGCGTAAAAAAATTGGTTACTTTTGATTGTTAAAGGGCTTCCCGTAATGTTTTGATTTAAATGCTAAGATAAAAATGTCAAGGATTTTTTTTTCCAAAGAATAATATTGATAAGCGAGTCAGCAAAAAGGAGCGAGAGTCTGATATGTTGAATGGTTGAGATATTTAGAATTTTGCACCATGAGAAGAAATTGAAAAAAGTGAAGGAAGAAGACCTCTCGTACGAATCCTTGGGGTAAAGTTGAAGGTTGTATTGATTATATTTTTATTTTTTTATTTTCTATGAGTTTTGATATGACTATGAGATGTGAACTAGTTCAGTACATACTTACTAGGAATTTATCATCGACTTCTATAAAGATTGAGTTTTGATTGTATGGAATATTTAGAATTTTAAGTAGGGTTAGATTGTTTAAATTAAGATAGATGAGTTAATAATTATGCACGAGGTGAGAGATAATTCTACATGGTTATTAAAAATTTAGAGTTGAATTAATACTACTCTATTGATGGGACTACATAAAAGGATATGGTGTGTTACCTAGATATTTGATGGTGAATAGAGGTTATGAGCTTATAGTATACACAATAATTTGAGTGATCAAAAATTTTCCTAAGTGTTGGCATGAGGTATATGATGGTTTAGAATGACAGCTAAAGCATGGTATGGGGAAGTGGTATGAAATTGAATTGGATGTGATTTAATAGTTTTATCTCGATAGAAAGGTACTATCGAATTTGAATTTAGTTCTATTAGTCCTGTTTGGGACTCATATTTGTCATGAAATGCTTAAATAGAAATAAAGATAGCCATTGTTTGAACATGTATTGATAAGAATACTTTGGTACTATAATGGTTGGGAGTAAGGTAGATGATCAGTATGTCTATGATGTTTTGTTAATGTTAAGAGTGTTTACTTCGGTAGATGTGGGGTTCGATAAACTAAGTATGTGTGCACTTATTATAGTCACTAAATTGGTGATTCTGGGTAGCTATAAAATCAAAGAAAAAGAGTATAATGAATGGAAATATTTGATATGGGCAATATGGAAGGAGTACCTAGAATTATTCGACCTTGGTTATGTACATTCTTATGTGACCAACTACCTAATTTTGGGCATGGTTTAGAGCATGATTCACTTTCTACGTCTCTGTGTGCTTTCACTTCTATGGGTGATTCTTAGTAATGGATCGGGTGTATCGATTTTGTGATTGTCCTCCTAGTAATGTGGCATCCTTGGTTAGAATTGTTCATTTCAGTTGTGAAAGATTTGGTGTTGGTTGGGATAGTTGATGTATACCTCTTCACGCACAACTTTTCTTATGAGAATTTATAAGAGAGCTACCATGAAAAATTTACACTTGTTCGATAGAATTGAGTTTTATATCATCATTGGTATCATGTTTTGTCTATGTGTGATTGAATGTGTGGACCATTGGTCTAATTTTGTCGTTCTTAAGGTTTGTCTATAATAGCTACTAATCTCGCATTTTGACAATGTTGTTAGAGGTTTTGTATGCTTGAATGTATCACTAGGGTAAAGAAAGAAAGGTAGAGTGGGCACACTTTTACTGTGCTTGGATCGATGGTGGTTACTTGATCATTTCCATCTTTGAATCAGATGAGTTTGATTCTTTTGATGTCTGAAGATCATATTTTTATAGCTTAAGTTCGAGGAAATATTATGTTGTGGAGATGTAATCTTGATAAGGTCCGTGATGTTTAATGATTACGAGTATGTGGTGGTTGGTGCAGGTTCACTCCTCGTTGTAACCAATATTGATTCAGGATTTTATCATGGTTATGTTAGAAAATATTTTTCTTGATGATGTGTCAAGGTCTAGTGGATGAATGTGTCAATTGAAGAGTCCATTTGGGAATAGTTTTGTTTTCAGTTGAGCTTACATACAACAAAAGTTATCATTAGATTATTGAGATGGCCCCATTAGAGACATTCTATGAGGGGAGGTGTAGATCTCCAGTTGGTTGGTTTGATACTTTTGAGATGAGACAGTGGGAACTAATATTTTGGAATAATCGTTGAGACAGCTACCCTTTCTTATCCTCGCCTTTTTTAATCATTCGAGGATGAACGATGAGTAAATTGGTATCTAATGTAATGACCTATTTGGTCGTTTAGAGTACTAGAGCTTTTTATTTCATAAAATACTTTCGACTGGTTCTAAATGGATATTTTGGGACTATTTGTAACTGCAATTATGAAATTAGTGGGGTAACTTTAATATTAATTTAGATTGTGGATAAAGGAGGTAAAATTAAAATTAGTAAGGGGGTCATTTTTACCTCTTTTATAATTGGTATTTAAATAATTAGGGTTTACTAATAATTGAGTGATTAATTTAAAAAAAAGGGGGTCGACGGTTAGGCACAAGCGGCAATGGATAATGGCCAATTCAGGTAATGATGTTGGTTTTTAAGAAAAGGAAATTTGGCTTAAAATTGAATGCACATATATTTCTTCTTGAAGTTTAAATCAATTGTTATTAATAGTAAGAGCGATTAATGTAATTGGTTGGTAGATAGATATATCACTACATGTATGAATCATATCTGTCAAAATTTTAGTTTCTAAGCCACATAATAACATATTATTAAATGTGAGTTGGAAATCAATTGGCTTTAAATTACTATAATTTAATTATCAACTTATTTAGGTTATGTTAACAGTACTATGGGTTGAAGGAAAAATGATTTCCTTGATTAAATTGTTCCAATAACTGTAGTGATGTGTGATCCCTTACGGCTTTGAGGAATAGTTTTCTTGGATAATAATGACTTAATGATAATTAAATGTTTGGAGGCATTGGGGATAAAGAAAAAGCATTGGAGAAGTAGTTGCTTGACTTCGGTTCTTCGGTGGAGGTAGGTTATGGTTTATGCTATTTGATAGTAAACCCTTAATAGTGATTGATATGTATTGAATGATATTGTGAAGTTTTCTATGTACTTGATTGTGTGGTTGTGTGGTTTGTGATTGGTCTGAAATCTTGAGATCTTGGAATTTATATTCTTGAACCCTCTTTATCAAAGTAATGCCTTGAATAAAGAAGGTTTGATGAAAGATTATCAATGAATTGAATGTGGTGATAATAAATGATAAATTAATAGTATAATTGGATCGGCGTGTCACGTTCGGACACAGTATAATTGGATCTGAGTGTCACGTTCCAACACGATATTTTTGGATAGGAGTGTCACATTCTGACACGGTATTCTTGGATCGGGGTGTCACTTCCGACACGATATAATTGAATCGGAGTGTCACGTTCCTACACGATAATATCAAAGGAAAAACATTGAATTAACGGAGTGCACTCAATCTCAAAGAACTCAATTCCCCAAATGGTTTGGTTGGAGGCATGAGTGCTCATGGATGATCTTGATATACTTGGCTTATTGCCTACTTACTTTAGAGTTGTTGACACTGGTTCATGTTATTTGTTGCTTATCACCTGTTAAGTGCTATAGTTGAGTTCAAACTATTTTTCATTAAATATTAGTTTCTATTTTGGGTTTGCGGATGATACCTACTCAGTACATGTTGCCCCATACTGAGCCATACTTGTGTATTTCTTTGTTTTCCTTTATGGAGTGCGGCGAGTGTACCAATGACTTTGAATTGCCCTGAGCTCTAGCTAGTCTCCAACATATTAGGTTCTAGGGTGAGCTATTTGTTCAAGCTCGTGTTGGATTCTCTCGGTCATGACATGATATCCTATGTTTTTGGACACATGCTATTTTATTATTTTATTTTGACGTATTTGATATTCTTAGATTTAGTATATGGATATTAGATTTCCTTGATGTGATGACTTTCAGGTTTTGGGAAATGATACATTAATAAGTTTTGGAGCTTCCGCATTATTTTTGTTATTCGCAGTTGAATTATTGGCATATATTGGGGTTTGAATTCCTTGGTTCGCCCACTTAAGAGGTTAAGTGTGGGTGCCACTCACGACTCATTTTGGGTCGTGACACATCTCCTGTAGATACATATTTAAATGTTCACTATTGTAAAGCTTGTTATCTACTAGAGTTGCTTAAATGTAGATTGTAGTACTACATTAACAAATATGGAAGGAGACTCGTATTTCTATAATTTTCCGCACCCGCTTAGAGATTGATTCTCTCCCATCCATTCTGCATAGCCGTAAATTGGTCCGCCCCGTCCAATATATTTCCATCCTTACACTCCTTAATCCTCTTAGAAGCTTAAATAATAAGGGCTATTTTCTTAGAAGGACTTTTGAAACATTGAGTAATCACAATGTAATACTTGTAATGTTGAACTATATTTTGAACCTTTTTTTATAAAATATATACAAATCATATTGATCTAAGTGACGTAAGTATTTTCTCGTGTTATTTTAGGTAAGAGTGTAATTTTTGCCAAAGGCTTGAGTAACGTGATATTCCCCAATCCCCAGCCCGTCAGTAGCAAAAACAAAATAGGGAAATAAATCCCTCTTTGTTGTATTGTAATAGCTGAAACTCGCCGGTGAGATTCTCCCTCTCTCTCGTTAAGAGACGAAGAAGATAACATATAGAGACAGAGAGGAATGGGATGAGAAGGATATTGGGAGTGTAGTAGTTGCGGTAACAAAAAATATGCATTCAGATGTTTCTGCAATAGGTGTAAGAAGCCTCGTCTCCTTGTTGACAACAAAACTCCTCATGACTAAAAGTGGTTTCCTCGAATTGGCGATTGGATATGCAGTGATATGTATCATTATGAATTTCTGTCTGTTTTTTCAATTCTTTGATTTATTGTGCTAAGTTATGAAATTGCATTAGTTGTATGTATGTAAACTTACTGATAGATGTTGATAGAGGTGATGTAGGAGTTGGATTTTAGTTGATAATCTTCGGTAGCCAATTTGGTCAAGCTTTAAAATTGGTTCATTTTGTGAAGTGTTAGCTCAAAGAAGTACTTTTGGTGAGAAATGGAAGCTAAGTTCCTGCTCACGGCTCATATAATAAGCTACCCGCCAAATAATTAGAAGTGTAGACCAATTAGTTTATAACCGAGTTTTACCTACGTGTGAAAGAGTGGGTGCACGTGTACCCGTTAACACATGTATATACTTAATTAAGGATCATATAATTAAATGTACACTCTTAAACACATAAGCTGATATGCATTGGTCCGACACTGTTCATTGCGCTTCTTCACAGCTCACCAGAACAGTGTGCTGAGTTCGATTCTGGCTGTTGCATTTTCTCTTCTTTTTTTTTGGTCTTTTTTTTTTCCAAAAAAGACTTATTAAAAACCTCAAGCCAGATTTGAACTAGCAACCTCAAAGTGTACACTGAGGTCAAGACCATCCACCATAAGGTGAATTATGTTAGCTTCTAAAAAATGACTTATGCTACTCCCCATAAACACTCACTTTCTCCCAAAACTTTAACCAAATATAGTAATTGATTCTCTAACAATACATTTATGATATAAATATATGATAATTTTTAAATGGAGTGAAATAAGAGAAAATTGGGTTACTTGGACGAAAGGACGTAAAAGTTACTTTACTTAATGTGTTGGCAAGGGTATTAAGTTTGATAAGCATTTATAGTCGGTTTGGTCAAGGTTTAAAAGCTGTTCATTTTGGAAACAAGTTTTCAGAAAGTGCTTTTGGTGAGAAGACTGAAGTTAAGTTCCCTCTCATGGCCCATGTAACAAGCTACGCCAAGTAAAAAATGTTGAACAATTAGTTCATAAGGACTAATTGTATAACCATTCATCAACGAATGTTGCTTCACAGATTGGGTAAAAAGATGTAAACCTATAGGTGCAAAAGTAGGAATAATGGCACCGGAAATGACATTGTTGTTGTAAAGTACCAATTGTATTTGATCTATAAATTTTGAAAAACACTTTTCAATAGCTATTTTGTTTTACTCTGTGCTCACTCGAAGGGTAACGGCTGCGTGTTTCCTTTGTCATAAAAAAAATAGCTACTTTGTTTGACCAAGATCTTCAAATGTGCTTCTACGTGTATTCATCTTATAAGTGTTTTTGAATAACTATCTCTAGGAAAAAGAGGCCTCAGGCAAGGGGATCCTCTTTCCCCTTTATTGTTTTTGCTAGTGATGGAGGGACTTAACAACATGCTCAAGACATCTAACACTAATGGTTGGTTGAGAGGTTTTGATGTGGCCAACGATGGAAGGGAAAGTATAGAGGTGACTCATTTGCAATATGCAGATGACACACTCATCTTTTGTGGGGCAGAAGAAGAACAATTCAGATATCTAACTGTAATATTGGTCTTGTTTTAAGTAATCTCTGAGTTGCATATTAATTGGAGAAAATGATTTATTTATCCCATTAATGAAGTGTTTTCTTTATCCCATTAATGAAGTACATAACATGGAAGCACTAAACATAAACCTAGGTGGACAAGTTGGGGTTATACCAACTACATACCTTGGGATGTCGTTCGGTGCTATATCAATGTCTAAAGATATTTGGAGCAGTGTAATAGAAAAGTGTGAAAAGAAACTATCTAGATGGAAGAGGCAATACTTCTCTCTTGGAGGAAGAGTTACTCTAATTAACTCAGTCCTAGATGATATGCCCACTTACATGATGTCTTTATTTTCCATTCCAGTAGGGTCAGACAGAATCAAGGAAGGTCCTATGGTAGGGAAACAAGGATAGGAAAGGTATGGGGGTTTGGGTATTAAAAATTTGTAGAATCATAGCAAGGTTACCAGTTTAAAAGAACACATTTAAAAATTGATATGTTGTCGTGCGTAGAATTTAAACGCATAATAGAATATTAAGAGATCTAACATGTAGGACATTCTCGAACATCACATTCTCGAATTAGTTCACTTGATTTTTTATATAAGCCATAATGATATTTAGAAAATGAGGCATATCGAGCAACTTCTTTTACTATTTTCTCTAATGGAATTTTTTGGCGGCCTACTGTTTTCTTACCCTCCATGCTAGAATACAATAGAATATATTGATAAATTGTTTTCAAGAAAGGTGACTTACAAAGAAACGAAATATCATGACTATTTATACACATAAATTGGAAAATTATTCACCATGATAATTAAATTCAAGTCAAATATTGCAATGAAAAATATATTTTTTTTTCATAATGAAAATTATAGTGGAATATTTTTATTGAATTAATACTCAAATTTGAGTTTTATCGTAAGTAAATCTGAAATTTTAATTAAAATGGGTAAATTATTTATTTAATATACTAAATAAAATTTATCAATTAATGATTATTTGTTCCAAATATAATTTGATGGCTTATTAAATACATACCAAATTCTTTCATGACTATTTATACACACAAATTGGAAAATTATTCACCCTGATAATTAAATTTCAAGTCAAATATTGCAATGGAAAGTAATGTTTTTTTTCATAATGAAAATTATAATAGAACATTTTTATTGACTTAATACTCAAATTTGAGCTTTATGGTAAATAAATCTAAAATTTTAATTTAAATAAGGTAAATTATTTAATATACTAAATGAAATTTATCAATTAATGATTAAGTGTTCTAAATATAATTTGATGGGTCAATAACTACATAAAAAAATCTTTCAGGACTATTTATACACATAAATTGGACAATTATTCAATTAAAAATTTTAAGCCAAATATTGTAATGGATGGTAATTTTTTTTTCATGATGAAAATTATAGTAGAATATTTATATTTAATTGATACTCAAATCAGAGTTTTATGGTAAGCAAATGTGACAAGAATACTTTAAATGAAAATAGGTAAGAACACTTAATAATTAATGATAAATTTCATTTAGTATATTAAATAATTTACCTATTTTAAATCTAAGGTAAATATGTACCTAAAATTTGATGGCAGGAACAAATATATTTACAAAGTATGACGAAGGGTAAATATGACCATTTTCAAAGAGTACAAGAGCAAATATGACTCTTTTCCTAAAATATATATAATTTAAGTTAAATTTTAGATTTAGTTATTTTTAAATATATGTTGAAAGTTTGGTTTTCATTGCAGTTATTTTTAAAGCATTAACTATCAAGTTAAATTTGTAATTATATTAAATGTCATTCTAAATTTTTGAATAGCAATCTAAGTGAAGGATCTGACGATATTTAAAATTGTTAATATATTAATACATTTTCCTTTTCAAGTTAAGTGATAGATTGCGTTTTAATTTGAGAAAGTGAAAAATTTGATTTAGTTACTATATATATAAAAGAATAAGTGATAGATTTCTTTATAAATTAAGAAATGAATATTTTGATTTAGTTACGATAAATGAGTTGAATGATTTTTGTACATAATTAAAGAATTATCATTATATTAAAGAAATGGCTAATAACAAATTTCAATATATATAAAAGAATAAGTGATAGATATCTTTATAATTTGAGAAAGTAAATCTTTTGATTTAGTTACTATAAATGAATTGAAGGATTTTGGTACATAATTAATGAATCAACATTATATTCAAAATGGTTAATGACTAATTGATGAATTGCATTTAGTATATCAAATTTCCAGATTCATTTACCACAAAACTCATATTTTGAGTATCAATTCAATATTAATTTACTACTACAATGTTTAATATGTAAGAAAAGATTAGTCACCATTGCAATATTTGGCTTGAAATTTAATTGTTATGGTGAATTTTCTTATTTATTTATGTGTATAAATACTTATGATATTTCATTTTTTTGTAGTTAGTTCTTGAAAATATTTAACTAATATATTTTATTGTAATCTAGCATAGAGGGTAAGAAAACATTAAGACGCAGAAAAAATTCCATTAGAAAAAATAGAAAATAAAGTTGCTCGATATTCCTCATTTTTTAAACGTTGTTTGTCTAATATAAAAAAGGCAGTAAACTCGTAAGAGAATTTGATTTCAATCTTGGAATAGTTCTTTCTTCTCCATCTAGTAAACAATATTCATTTGTTCACTCGAATACTGATGTATTCATTGACCGTTTTATAAATTCCACACCAAAATTAGGTCTAGGTGCACAACTCGTTGATGCAGAGGCACGCAACAAGATAATTCAAAACAAAGATAGGCTAAATGAATTAGATGCAAGAGAAAAAGCTGCTAATCAGTTTGTTGTAACCTTGTAGTTTTTGGGTTAAATAATCTTGGGTCTTTTCGGTAGTCGTTGTAGATCTTGGTTTAGAGTTTAAAAAAGTTAGTATTTGGTATATATTTTCAATATAAGTTTGGGAAATATGGTTATATATTTTCTTTTCTTTATGTAGGCTGGCTGCATATGTAGATGTTTGTGGTGTTGGAGTATCTATTATTTGGATTTTTGGAATAAATGGTTTTGCAAATAGGCTATTTAGATTTGTATTTCTTGGAGTAGTTTTTCCCATAGCTCCTGTGCTTGTACCTACTTCATTTGTACCTGCATTTGATAATTTGTTAATATTTTGAGTTTTTAGGTGTTTCTCAACGTCACCTTTTAGTTCTGGCCTTTTATCGTCTGCCTCACGACGTAGTTTCGCATTTTTAGAGTCATGCCTATATGTAGTTATTATTCTAGAGACCATTTAATGATCTACGCCAATTCGCGGGAAATAAGACAAGCAGATATGGAAGAAGTCCAGAAATGGATTTTGTCCCTACTGAAACCAGAATCTACTCCAACAACTAGAGCATTAAAAAAGGGATTTATTTCTGAAGAATTATTAACAAGATACTGTAAGTTAATTGGACACAAATATCCAGAACACATATGCTCGAAATGTAATGAAGGAAATGAAACTATTCCCGAAGTCTTATTCGAATAAAGAAAGCCAGACAGCCTACAAGAAAAAGATAAGATAGATATCAAAAAAGATATGTAAAGTTTTGTTTTATAGCTTAGTCAAAAGTTACTTTTAGAAAAGTAACTTTATGAAAAGTAAAGTCTTTTATTTTCTATTATATCGGCCATAAAATAAAAAGAAGAGGCCATTATGTAAAGTAGTAATATTATGTATTTTGTTTTTAGTGTCGGCCAAATATAATTAGGCGATGTGTAAAGATAAGTGTCGGCCACTTATATTGGCCAGATATGTATGTATTTTGTTTTTAGTGTCGGCCAAATATAATTAGGCCATGTGTAAAGATAAGTGTCGGCCACTTATATTGGCCAGATATGTAAGTTAATGAGGCAAGAGTTAGATGTTGGTGGGAGTCCATGGATCAATTCAATGCAGAGGACCTAACCAAGTTTGAAGTATCATGAATACCGCCGAGGAACTCTTAAATGTCCAATTGAGGCAGCTAGAAGATGGAGTTTCATCCTCCTTACATCCCCACCAAAGGACGTAGATATCTGATATTTTTGCTTCCTAAAAATTATCTTCGGATAATATCTTTTATTGAAGTTATATGCAATACTTTAAATTCATATTAGTATTTGTGCTTTATTTTTATTTTGTTATGTTGTTTAAATTATGGCGTACTACATGTACTTTACAATGATTTTTAATAAAGATATCTTGCGTATTAGTATTTTTGTCCCCTACATGTTAGGCATTTTAATATTGTATTATGAGTTCAAATTACATGCACTATAACATATCAATTTCCTTATGTGTCTGTAGAATATATTTTTAAAACCTCATGTCAAAATAATTATTTGAAAAAATAAAGGTGCAAACAATATATGTGAATAAAAATAACTCAAATACGAAATGATTTGTTTTTTTATAACGAAGGATCTTGATCATGCTATATAAAGGAAACATTTTTGTCTCCTAGTATTATTTCAAATTTCGTCATTTGGATATTCTTAGACAAATATATAATCATCTTATTTTTTGTTTATGTGGTTTTCGAACCAACTTTCGTCTATCAAGACTAGGACAAATGAGAAGAATCACTTAGAGTCTTGTTGGAAAGTCACTTGGTAAATTCGAATTGGTGTAATTACTAGGATAGTAATCACCAACATAGTAATTACACAGTCTAGTAATTACACTGGTCTATTGTTACAATGTAATTACACATATCATGCTTGAATGTCACAGTGTAATTACACATGTTCTGTTTGGATGCACAATTTCAATCATAATATTATATTAAAATTTAAAAATATATATTAATTCTTTAAATTTTTTATTAGACAAAAAAGAAACTATATAACTGGTATTAAATTAAATATTTAAG
This sequence comes from Solanum sitiens, assembly GCA_016801875.1. NCBI lineage: Eukaryota > Viridiplantae > Streptophyta > Magnoliopsida > Solanales > Solanaceae > Solanum > Solanum sitiens. The sequence goes on along the minus strand of JABWTJ010000615.1, from coordinate 428,968 downwards.
ATATAATTTTTTTGAAAATATATTAATTGATAAACATATGTTCTTAACTAATATTATGAAAACATTAATTGATTTATATTTTTTCAAATCAAAACATTTCAATTCAATTGGTCATAAAAACTAAAAGTAAGAAGTATCCACTAACATCGTGAAATGCATGTTTGATAAAAAAAAATTAATCTATATATGAAATGTCATATATTATTAAATATTTGACAAAAAGATAATCTATCAAGTCTAATTAAAAATATTTGCAATGTGAATTTAATATTACTAAAACAAATGATACTGAAAATATAACATAAGTTATAAATTCAAAGCAAAAAATTTAACATAATACTCTTATCGCGAATTTCAACATAGCAACATAAATATGATTATTTATTTACAAAAAGCATAAGTTTATAACCTTACATAACAATAAATTCTATTTTAATTTAAAAATTATAATACTAATAGAATTATGCTAATGAGAAATTAAGCATGACGTTAAATAGATAATACGAAAAATTGCATAGAATCACGTGAAGTAAGGTTGAGAACGAGAAGAAAATGAAATTTAATTATATAAAATAAAAAATAAACTTTTAGAAAATTTTAAAATAATAAAAATTAAAAAAATAGCTTAACATAATAGAAGTAAAAAATTAAAACAAAACATAAAAAATAGAAAAAAAAATTAATTAGCTAGTAATTACAACATGTAATTACCAGGAATTCACGGCTGTGAATTGGAGAGTGTGATTATCCCCTGCCAATTACACCAATTATCTGCTAACCAAGTAATTACTTGTCCAACTAAACAGGACATACAAAGTAATTACACCCAATTACACCAAATCCAGTTACCAGGGTGTCCTTTCAAACACGCCCTTCGTATTTTTTGGCTCCGCTGAAATTTGAATCCGAGACTTCAGGACTCTCAACTACTTTATTGACCATTATGTCACACCCTTGAGTGCATAATGTGACAAGTTTATAAATGTGCAATATTTTTCGTGAGTAAATTAATGAGGCAATATATAATTGCTATTACTAAAAGTCAATTTATAGCCTATTTGGATATACTTTTTTTTTTATTTAAAATACCTTATTTTCAATTAGTTTATTTTAAAAGTGCTTTGCTAAAAAATAGTTTTTTGTGTGATAAATAATTTGTATTTTCTCAATAAATTTTACAAAGACTTTTGAATATCAATCAATATTTGATCAAACTTTTTAAAAGTAGTTTAAAATGTAATTTTGTCAAATACTAATGTGATACTCTTCAACAATATTAAATCAATTATTGAAGCAACTTAATTGCTAATGAACTTGAATTTTTATGATTGATAATTAGTGATATACTCCTTCTGTTTTCATTTTTTTGTATGTCATATTCTAATTTGATCTAACTTTATAAAAATAAAGAAGACTTTTGAAATTTGTGGTCCTAAACTAAATATATGTAGAATGTACTAAAATATTCTTTCATCTTGTGGTCTTAAATACATCATGTGAAAAGTTAGAATTAAAGAGTCTTCAATAAAGAAAAAATGCATTTATTTTTAAATAGACTATAAATTAAAATAAGACAAACAAAGTTAAACGAATAGAGTAGTTTAATTGATTCTATTTTTGTTATGTTCTTACTTCTTTGAGATGATAGGAAACAAGAGAATGCGAGTTGTCTGCAGAGGCCGAACCAAATTTTTTGATAAGAGGGTTCAAAATCGAAAGAAATAGACACACGAAATAACCGAAGGGGGTTCGACATGTACTATATGTATTTAAGAAATTATTTTAACCATATAAAAATAATATGATTTTTCGCTGAAGTGGGTTCAGATGAACCCCCTAAATACATGGTGGCTCCGCCATTGTTTGCTGGTCATTTTCATTTTTGACAACTTCTATAGGGATGACAATGGGGAGGGTGTTGGGCGGGTTAACTCAAACTAACAAAATTCTCAATCCTCCCTACCCCACCCTGTATAGGATTCTTTTCTATTCTCATTCGACCCCACCCCGTATAAATTCGCTCTGTCCTTATAACACACTAGAAATTGTTTGAGGTAAGGGTCGAACCATTCTTCGTTGAGAGTAAAATTTTACTGTGGAATTGAAATTTTCTTAAGTGTTAAGGTCTCTTGATGTAGTACCTTAAGTGTTAAGGTCGCTTGATGTAGAACCTTGAGTTCCAAAAAGAACTAAAGAGAAGTCATTCCTAGGTTCTTCTCAGTTTTGGGTCAACTTCAAACAACCTTAACTTTTAGCACATGATGAGTTAGAAGACCCATAAGATATCAAATGAAAGGTCTTGGAATCCTCTTTCAAGCGTCATTGAGTTTGCTAATTTTGATGTTGTATGAGGGATATATGCCCATTTGAAGTCAGGTTGTCCAAATATGGGAAATTACCTTAAAATATGAAGGATATTTTGGTCTTTCCTTTACCCAATCAGATTAAAGAGAATTTTAGTAATATTTTGGGGACAAAAATTTGAGTTGGTTTTTATAAATCCAAATACACTTAGGGGTAGTTTGGTAGGTTTCATTAGACGAAATAGTTTATGTATTATGTAATATATTATTTAGTACTATGTTTGGTAGGAACTTGGGCCTATGTTATACCTCCTACATTGTATTATTGATGTATTACTAATACCTTTGATTTTGAGGTATTTGTAATACATAGGATATAATACCATGGGATAAGTCTATGTAGAGACAATAATATCCCTCAAATCACTTTAATTATTTTAGAGAAAATACATAAAATTAAATCCCCTGAACTTGGCAGCAAAACTTACTTTAGTACTTTACTTTACGGGTAATTATTTACCCCCCCCCCCTAATCTCTTTTCAAGTGAATTTAATATCACCCTAAGATTATAATACCACTCTCACATTGGCAAGTGTATTGCACACGCTCCAAGTCATTGATATGTCAGGGCCACATCATTGCCACATCAATGCTACATAGAACATTATTTAATTTTTTTGTTTCTTTTTATTTATTCACAAATTTAGTAAGAAATTTTATTTAGAAAAAAATCAGCGCCATTTCTCTAACTGTCACAATCCCCATTAGTAAAAAATAACAACCCAATCACAATTGCAATTGACCAAACTCAATCACACTAATACATGATCTCAAAGCTATTCTCACAATCTCACATAAACATTCTGTAACACCCCAGAATTTTTTTTTGAACTAAGACTAGAATCCTTCATCGTAATGAATGAGATTTTACCAAGGTATTTAAAATTTCTTAAGTATTAAGGTGAGTTCACTAGATTTAGCACCAAGAGTTCCAAAAAGAATTAGATTGGAAATAGGACAAATCTGAAAATTTGCAAGTAAAGTTAAGTATGAGTTTTAAGTCAACTTTAAACTACCATAAATCCTAGCACAAGAAGACTTAGGTGTGCTACAAGATCCCATTGGAAATATCTTTGCATTATCTTTTCAAAGTCGCCGAGTTTGCTAATTTTGGATGAGTGCGATATGACCTTTTTAAATTAGGTTGTCCAGTTAAGGAAAGTTAGCTGAAAATAGTGAGGGGTATTTTGGTCTTTTCCTTACCCAATCATATTTAAGTCATTTTTTGTCATATTTTAGAGGTATAGTCCTTTTAGGTTTAGTTTTATCATCCTAATAAACACCTAGGTTTTTAGTTGAGAGTTAAAGAAGAGGCAAGAAAAGAAAAGAGGAGAAAAGAGGAAAGGATGAAGGCGTTCATCGACATTCTTCAGTCTAGTTGCGGATTTTCGCCATGGGTCTAATACCTAAGAGGTATGTAAGCTTCCATAGTGTTGGGTTAGTTCACCCACACACCAATCTTGTATTTTTTTCAGCGAAATTTCATGCTTAAAGTTTAAAGATTAGAGTTCTTGTTGAGTTCTTGAAAGGTGTTCTTAAAGTTCATTCCAAATCTTGTTGTGTTGGAGTTTTGATGATTTCTTGAGGTCAAATTTAGTAATTATAGTGTTGTTTCCAGTATATTAGAATCTAATTAAGTTAGGTAATCGAATCCAAGTGATTGGGGAAGAAACCGTTTGAAGTTAGGCGATTTAGGGTGAAAAAACGAGTAAAAGTGCTCGGCAGAATTTTTTGGGTTGGGGCCTGGTGCGGCGCGCCTGCCAAAGCGCCCCAAACCCATCTCTTTCCATCAGGGTTTGTCTCCCCGCGCCACCCATAGCCCCTGGGTCGTCTGCCAAGTCCAATTTGCCTCCGGTTGCTCCGTTTGAGTTCGTTGAAAGTGCACCTTCACTCTTTTTCGATTCTAACTAATCTAAGCTATTTCTAAAAAACTGAATATCAGTCCTAACATGATCATAACCTTGAATTCATAATTCAAATTCAAGGTAGAGTTGAGAGTTAAGTTTTGAGAATTCTTTCGAGCATACTAAGAATGTCCCTTTGAGCCCTTTTGATGAGTCTTCCACAACTTCTAGTAATTTGTTTTCAAGACTCAAGCAAGTGAGTATAAGAGTGAAGAGTATGCATTCATGAGTAAAAAGTATCACCTAAATCCTCCATGTCATGAACCAAAACTCTTGAATTCATAATTCACATTCAAGAGAGAGTTTGTGAATTCTTTGAGATCCATTATTGATTTGAACTAAAGTTTTGAGGAAGTAAATAATAGAATGAGAGAGTCGTATACATGAGTTCCATCTAGTTACTTAGACCTTCGAGTTGAGTTATTCATGCCGATAACTTCCGTGTGAATTACATAAATTGAGTATCATTGAGAGGAGTAGTATCTCCAAGTTCTAAGTCTTGATTATTGAGTTCCCTATTCCTATCTTGAGTTAAGAAGTACCTTTTAGTTCTCGAGTTGAGTAGTTCATGCTCATAATTCCATATGAACCCTCCAAGTTGAAAAATCATGACATCATCCATAAACACGAGACCATGATCCTTGAATCCATAATCCAATTCAAGGGAAGCCAAGGTACCTAAGTATTCCCTAAGTGTTAAAGTTTCCGGTTAAGTAAAGATCAAGAGTTGAATTCATTTCTCAAAAAGTTATAAAGGGACTAAGTATTCCCCTAAAGGTTGATAAATGTTTTACATTTAAGTAAAAAGGAATCTAAGGAATTTCAAAAGAGTTTTGAACTAAAGAGGGGAACATTCATTTCCAAAAGTAGCTTTTAAAGCTAAAGGGTTCAGTAAATTATCTCAACCCAAAGGAAGAAAGTTTTTATTAAAAGTATGAACTAAAGTATGTTTTGGGAGTAGTATTGAGCACCGATGTGGTAATGAGAGTTTAGATAAATAAAGTCTCCATGTAAACCATGTAGCCTTCATGTGTATTAATGTGTCATACTTTTTAGATGATCACGTAAGTTTAGCCAGTGGATCCACTAGGTAGAGGATGTTCTATGCGATGACAAAGTGTAGGAAAGTTTTGGTAGCGCGGGAAAGACGATGTATCACCACTTAGGCTCATAGTGGTGGTTGTCGGTTAAAGAAACTCCCACAATATTAATTACATGGTTCCTCAAGGGGTTCTTCTTAGTATGAATGGCGGTATGGGACTTCATTCATGTATTGCACAAGTAGACCTTGAGAGGGAGCATGATATGTTTTTATGATTTTATTATCTTGAGTTAACATTATGTTTTTTAACAACTTTTGTTTATATTGCACTTGTTTTAAGTTGCTTTATATCGAAAGGAGTTAAGTTAAGTATCAAAAGTTAAGTATATTGAGTTGAGTATCCATAGTCGAGTATCATATCTTATAGTTCAGTATTTAATATATGAGTTGAGTATCTTATTCTTGAGTATTCCTTGAGTTTCAAGTTTGAGAAGAGGTCAGTATGTTTCCATCTTTTATTAAAGTATCAAGATGTTATGCTTTAGAATTCTCCTTACATGCTCGTACACTCCATGTACTGAGCCATTTGGCCTGCATCTTTTGATGATGCAGACACAGGCATTCAGGATCATCAACAAGAGCTTTGTTGATACATTTCAGAGTTCGAGTTAGCCATGGTGAGCCTCCTTGTTTCCGGACGAATTCATTTACTTTTCAATTTAGTTAGGAGGTCGCAGGTCTTGCCCCGACTTCTATCTTTATCTGTCAGTTTAGTTAAGGAGTCTATATTTTGCATTTATTTTATTAAATGTTTTAAAGACTAAAGTTGACTATTTTATGGGTAGTTGAATATATTATTTTATTCAAAGTTTTTCATTTGAGTTAAAACTTCTAAAGTTGAGTTTATTATTTTTTTTCACTTTTAAAGCTTTGTATGGTTAAGTTAGTTTTCCGCTTGTAGTCAGCCAGGATGAGGGTTCGCTTGGGGACCAGCAATGGTTCTTGAGTGCCGACCACATCCAGGGTGCAGGCTCGAGTCGTGACACATTCAATTTTGAAGACATTATCAAAACAATAAATAATGAATGACAATTTAATTTGACATGAAGAAATTGTAGATTTTTCACTAATAAAAGCTTCAAGTTCATCACATTCAAACCTTCCATAATTAATAATTTAGAAGAAAAAAATAAATTATTGACTTTTCTATCTTTTCTGTGTTTATCACACCCTTTTACCGATTCAAAGAAAATGGTGGGTGGGGGTGGGGTGGGTGGGTGGGATGGAGGTATTTCAAAGAAAGAGTAAGAAGCTGGAAAGTTCTTCAAAGAAGAAAAAGTAAAAGGCGAGTAAAGTGGTGATTGAGGCGGATAGAAGAGAAAGAAAAAGGATCGCGATGGGGTTCATAGAGGAGATATAGGGTCAGAATGAGGGTTTCAAAAAGTAAAAATAGGTTTGGGGACCGGGGGGGGGGGATTCAAAAAGAAGAAAGATGTGGTGCAAGTGGGGTTGAGGGTGGGAGGGGTGGTGGGGTGTAAGGAAGACGAAGGGGCTGGTGGTACTAATAACTTGGGGGTGGTGGGGTGTAAGGAAAATGGAGGAAAGAAAGATTATTGGGTGACCTTTTTTTGACTTCCCACGTCAGCTATTAGGGTGTATTAAAAATCACTTGAAAGATGTTAAGGGGGTATTTAAACACCCGTATAGTTTGAGTGTTAAAGTAGTTTTGCTGCCAAGTTTAGTTTTTTTTTTAATGTATTTTCCCATTATTTTATTTATTTTCTTGATTTTATGATTTATATTTATACTAGTAAATTTATTTAAATGAATTAGCTTACAAATTATTTAGAGAGAGTTGTTTGTTACTAAATAAATCCAATACAAATCAGTACAAATTTGAAATGTGAGTTGTGTATTTGTATATGACGTGTGTGATCTTTATATATATATATATATATATATATATATATATATATATATATATATATATATATATATATATTTGTGGTTATCTAATTATTAGTATTTTAAACAATTAAAAATATTACATACATATTAAAATTGCAACTTGCAATTTTTATGCATAAATGTAGATGTTTTATTGAATTTTACGATTGTTGACCGTCTGTTCGATTTTAAAAGTAGATGGTTTATATTTTAAAATAGAAAAATGACATTTGTGAGTGATAAATTTGTTAAGATGACAATCATTTGTCCTCAAATAATTCAAGTGAAAAAATAGCAAACATGACAACAAAATTGTTATCTTATAGCTAGTTAGAAGGCCATTGAAAAATATATATTGTCCGATTATCTACCTTGACCAACTTAAAAAATAATTCAAGGGTATAATTGGAAATCAGTTTTTTTTTTAGAGTTTTAATCTAAACACAAGATGAGGTGGGAAACAGTTAACCAAACACTTGATAAAAATAAGCTTTACATTACTAATCCATTCACTACTAATCCCTGCATTACTAATCCATGCATTACTAATCGCTGATTTATCAATCTTTGTACCAAACGACCCCTTAGGGTTTTAGAAGATAATTCATTCAATTCATTCCTAAGTTCTTTTATGTTTTGATGCAAGATTTTACTTGGGTCAACTTCAAACGACCATATCCTTAGAATATAAAGAGTTACGTAACCCATAACCTGTCAAATTAAAGGTATTTGAATCTGTTTTCCAACGCCACTAATTTTGTGTCAATCCCCTTTCTCAGTAAAAATTTATGACCATTTTAGTAACCGATACAGTGCAATGACGAATTAGCCAACGGAAAAAACATTAAAAAGTTTTTTTTTGTCTTTTTACCTCCAAGAAAATCATAAACGAACTTCTTGACTAATTAAATATCCAAAACCAATCAGATGATCATCTTTTAACCCATCATTATTTTATCTCTCAAACCCTAGGGTAAAACCCCAAGGAAAAATTAAATTAGAAAACTCCATTCAAGATCTTTCAATTTTTTTCAGATCTTTTTCAAGATTCTTCTTCAAGGTAAGTCCTTCTCTAAGAATCATTCTTTCCAACTCAAATTCCTTCATAAATTATGAAAATTAATGAAAATCATAATTCTTGGTCATAGAGTTTCAACACACTAATTCAAGAAATTTCAAGAAAGATTTTCTTGATTTTTCTCCTTCATGTTATGGTTTCAAGGCTTCTAATCAAGTTCTTCTTCAAGATTCTTCAAGAACCTTGTTCTTTTAGATATGTAAGGTAATCATATTGTTGTAATAGTTCGTCCTCACGCCCTACATCTTCTTTCAAATCAGTAAAAGAGAAATCTAGAATTCTACTCCTAAATTTGAGTAGTTTTTTTCGATAAGTTGATTTGAGTTCTTGAGTTCATGGTTCTTTTAAAAATTATATTCCCAATTATTGAGTTTCTATATTGTTATTAAGATTATTGAGTTGATTTTTCATGTTTATGTTTTATCATGAACCCTATTTTGAGTTATAAATTTTCGGAAGCTTTTTAAAGCCAACAATTCAGTTCAGATTGAGTTTTTTGAGGAAGTAAAAATGAGTTTTGAGAAAAGAGATTTCTAAAACATGATTAGTATGAAAAGCAAGTATGTCATCAATGTATGAACACTATAGTATCTAGATATACCATCAATGTTTATGCACTATGACTTCCTGAGTCATCAATGGTCATATTATAATATTATTTTGATATGTTTTGTGAAAGAGTTTTCAAGTATGAGTTGAGTAAGATTATAAGGGGATTATGTATTCCCAAAGGTATCAATTTTAACATTGATAAAAAAGAAACTGAAATTTCTAAATGAGTTATTAGTTTGAAAATTATTTCAAGAGCAGATATCTCTTTTAAGAGGATAGTAATATTGAACACCGATATAGGGGAGAGTTCAGGCAACTCACCCCCCATAAACCATGTATGACAACACGGGTAAAGGTGTAACGACCTATTTTCATCATTATGGACAAGCCGATGGGGAAAGATTTTGGGCAGAAAACTTTTTTTGTAGTAAATTGGAAATTCTAGTCTAAGCCAAACTTGGACGAAATCTGAGTCAGGGGAGGTTTAGACAAATCTGGTAATGAATGGGGGATCTAATTATGAATTTTATCATATGAGTGGATAACTAAGACGTTAAGTAGCATGTACAGCTTTACATAATCAAATTCGGGCGAGTAGAACTTTTGAAACTGATATTGGCGTGAAAGGCTAGTTTCTGAATGTCAAGGGTTGAAGGTGTGTTGTGAAATGAGTGCTTGAAACCCAAATTCTGAGCTTGTCTCTGTGCAAACCGCCGGGGCGGGTCCGTTGTGGTGGGTTGAATACCGCTGTGGCGGGACAATCACGAACTTAAGCCCAGAAAAATTCAAAAATCATTTTTTTTCTGCAAAAATTCTTTCTTGAGAGCCAGGAGACGACCAAGGGCAATTCTTGACAATTTTCCATGATTTCTAGCGCTAAAGATAAGATAATTACTCCCATAATCCGTGTTTTGATATTTAAAACTTAGAATCTTCTCTAATTATCATTGGAGGGGGGGGGGGTTGTCTGAAGTTGAGATGGAAAAAGTCCTAATTGACATTAGAACCTGGGTTGGGCCTTGGGTTGATAATTTTTAGTTAATCCGCGTAAGTTAGACCTTGTTTATTAATACATGCATTATTTACTATTTTATACCAAAAACAAACGGAAACGAAAAGACTCAAGTGTCTTAAGAGGATTCAAGCTTAATATCGAGGTATGTGATGGTTTGATTTCCTATTTGTGTGATATATGCCGATTTATTTCTTTATTGTATGCATGCATGTATATGAATAGTGAAATGTGAATCGAACCTAATGAAATGATTATGAGTGAACAACTAAATGCAATGAACCTACTACTTGACTAAGTGACTATATGTATTGTGCATTATAGTGTGTTTGTGATTGTGGTTGTGTTGATTGAATCGGGTGTCACGTTCCGACACATGCATTGGATTAGTGTCACGTTTTGACACATATATTGAATCGGGTGTCATGTTCCAACACACAAACAATTTGGGTATGTATTTCATGAGAGAACCACTTGTGATATTGTTCTTACTGGAGTGGTCGTGTGATCCGACCAGTACACTATGGTTGTATACTGATATTGCACGTGATCGTTTTTTATTAAGCACGGGGCATCTTCATGTGGTTACTGACATACCTCGCTTAGGAGATCACTAATCGCGACAAGGTTCAAGGCTGATCCAGTTCTTCCAGGCTTCCATGGATCCTCTATTGTTACTTTTGGATTGAGGCTTCATAGTAAGACTTATTTGTGTTAGTATCGGGGTTATAACCCTCTTTCTCAGACTTGTTAGTAGAATTCTGGTACATTGACATTCAATCTAGGCGTTGAATTTCAGCAATAGTTATATTTAGATATTCATTTAAGCTTTTGGAGTTTATGGAAACTCCATGTTATACTATCATTTAAACCTACTTTCGTCTCTTCAAATGTTTCGGTTTTTTGTTAAGTTGCTTAATTGGGTTGTAGTAATGATTCTTCCATCGGATTGTTAGTATGGGTGTCAATCACGGTGATCTGGGTCGTGACAAAAATGATCATACTTTTAGATGATTCCTTATTACTTTTTAAGGAGTTCGGAACCAACAGTGCAACAAATTTTTTCAAAATTTCCAAAAGGGCAACTCAATATATTTTGATACCAAAAGGGTAACATTTTGTTACTTTTCCTAACGGTGTTAATTATAGCGTTTTAAAAGTAAGGCTAAAAAATTCATGAGCCTTACAAAGCTCAAAAACTTATGAGCCTTGTAAGACTCATGTCGTTTTGAGGCTTGTAAGACGCAAATCCACGTAGTTTTTTCAAAAAGAATTTAATATAAGAAAAGTTGTTCTTCCTATATTTATTTATTTTATTTAATTCCTAATCTTTGATTTTTCTAAATCTAGTAATAAATTCCGATATACTTATCTTGGATGGTGAAGCCACGTATGCTAATTAAATAATAACCAATTGAATATTTTTCGTCTAAAAATTATATTATATAAAAGTAAAATTTGAAGCTTTTGATATTAGAATTTTAATTGTTTTTAAATTTAAGATATATAGAGTTCTGTATATCTTAAAAAATTATTAAATATTCATAATAAATTTTGCCATATTAATATGCTTCAAATTATAGAATAGTCCTAGTAAGTAAGGAAAAAAGAAAAAAATGATTTTTTTTTTAAAATGACGTGGATTTGTGTCTTACAAGGCTCAAAAAGACAAGAGCCTTACAAGGCTCATGAATTTTTGAGTCTTACTTTTAAAGCCCTATAATTAACACCTTTATGGAAAGTAAAAAAATGTTGTCCTTTTGGTATCAAAATATATTGAGTTGCCGTTTTGAAAATTTCAAAAAATTTTGTTGCCCTTTTGGTTCCGAACTCAAATAGCATAACTTAGTGGATCCACTTAGTTGTGGAGTTCTATATCCCGACAAGGTATATGACAATTTCGACAGCATGAGTGAGACATTGTATAATCACGTAGCTCATAGTGATGATTATTGGTTAAAGAATCTCCCATTAGAGTTAAATTGTGGGTGTGTTTGGTATGGAGGAAAATGTTTTCCTAGAAAATGTTTTCCTGAAAAACAAGTAGATTTTAGACTTATTTTCTCATGTTTGGTTGGTGAGTAGAAAATATTTTCCGGAAATGATTTTGTGTTTGATTTATGAATGAAAAATATTTTTGAGAGACATCTTTTATTTTTACTAGAGTAAAAAATAATTTATAAAATTGAAAAAAAAATTAAAAAAAAATTATTATTTTTTTGGGGTGGTGTTGGTGGTGGGGTGGAGTGGGGAGTGGGGTAGTGGGTGGGGGTAGTGGGTAGGAGTGTGAATTTTTTTTAAAAAAGTTGATAGTATTTTTAAAAAATAAAATTAATTTTTTTGGGAGTTGAGAGGAGGGGGGGGGGTAGGAGTTTAAAAATAAAATTTTTAAGTTGAAAATATTTAAATAAAGCAAAATTAATTTTATGGGGAGGGGCTGGGGTTGGGGGGGGGGGCTGGCCGGCCGGGGGTGGGAGGGTAGGGTAGGGTCAGTGATCGGGTGAAAAATAAAATTTTGAAATTGAAAATATTTTTGTAAAATGGATGTTTTTCCCAAAAAAAATGTAATTTGAAATTGAAGGAGAGTTTTGGAAAATGTTTTCCTTAATTTTTGAAGGGAAGTCATTTTCCTTAATTTTGAGGAAAATGAGTTGATTTGGAAAACATTTTCCAAAACTTTTGTCCCAACCAAACATGGGAAAATTGGAAAACATTTTCCTTCATACCAAACACACTCTGTATTTTTATATATCACTCATTATTTTTAGTTCAAAGATGAGAAAGTATTTTGTAAAGTTTTAAATGATTTAACTCTTTTATTTCTTTACAGTCAGCTTGAGTACATTGTTATCTATTGCAGTCCTTTCATTCATTTTTTTTGCTATTCAACTATATTAGACACTCATACATTCAACGTACTAATGTCATTCGACCTGCATTCGTTCATGATGCAGATATAGGTTTTCATGATTATCAATAAGCACTTCGTTGAGATCACTCTACACTCTAGTAAACTTTGATGAGCCTCCTTGTATTTCAGTCCCCAGAGGACTTCAAATTACTTTTCATTTAGTAGTTTTGAGGTGTCGTGAGTCTTGTCCCGACATCCTTTCTAAAATAGACAGTTTTGGAGAGTCTTTCAGTTTTCAGATATTTTATTTAAACTTATATTTCATACTAAGTATATTGGAAAAATGCATAAGTACCCCCAACCAATGTCCAAAATCTTAGAGACACACTTATACTATACTAATGTCCTATTACCCTTCGAACTTATTTTATAAATAATTTTCTACCCCTTTTCGGCCTATGTGACACTATCATTGAAAATTGTCAACACGTGTTGGACCAGGAGATAGTTTTGAGATTCAGTAAACCGTTTAGTTTTGAGATTCAGTAAACCGTTTTTAAACGTTTCTTTCATTTTGATGTTTATGTATGCTCAAGTTAGTCTTCCGCTTGTAGTGGGAGTTCATTCTTTCAATTTTTTTAATTTTATAGAACATGATATTTTATAACTTCGTTTATTATTTTATGATTGAATATATTACTTCTCCAAGGGACATCTTAAATAGATACATATATAAATGTTCACTATTGCAAATCTAGTTATCTTCTAGAGTTGCTTAAATGCAGATTGTAATACTACATTAAAAAATATGAAAGGAGACTCGTATTTGTATAATTTTCCGCACCCATTTAGAGTTTGATTCATTCCCATCCATTCTGCATAGACGTAAATTGCTCCGCCCCGTCCAATATATTGCCATCCCTAAACTCCTTAATCCTCTTAGAAGCTTAAAAAAATAAGGGTTATTTTCTTAGAAGGACTTTTGAAACATTGACCAAGAACAATGTACTACTTTGAAATATATTTAAAAACTTTTTTTTCTAAAATATGTATAGATCAATATTTTATACTTTTATTGAGCTAAATGACGTAAGTATTTTCTCGTGTTATTAGAGGTAGGAGTGTAATTTTCGCCAAAGGCTTGAGTCACACGATATTCCCCCAGGCCGTCAGTAGCAAAAACAAAATAGGGCAATAAATCCCTCTTTGCTGTACTGAAAGAGCTGAAACTCGCCGATGAGATTATGCCTCTCTCTCTCTCTTCGGAAAGACGAAGAAGATAACATACACGGAGAGAGGAATGGGACGTGAAGGAGATTGGGAGTGTAGTATTTGCGGTAATAAGAATTATGCATTTAGATTTTCTGCAATAGGTGTAAGCAGCCTCGTCTCCTTGTTGAGAACAAAACTCCTCGTGATTCAAAGTGGTTTCCTCGAATTGGCGATTGGATCTGCACTATTATGTATCTTTGTGAATTTGTATCTATTTTTGCAATTCTTCGATTGATTGTGAAAAGTTATGAAATTGTAATAGTTGTTTGTATGTGAACTTACTGATAGATGCTGATAGAGGTGATGTAGGAGTTGGATTTTAGTTGATAAGCTTCGGTAGCAAGTTTGGTCAAGCTATTAAAATCTGTTCATTTTGTGAAGTGTTACCTCAAGGAAGTACTTTTGGTGAGAAATGGAAGCTAAGTTCCTGCTCATGGCTCATGTAATAATCTACCCACCAAGTAATTAGAAGTGTAGACCAATTAGTTCATATCCGAGTTGGACTCACGTGTGAAAGAGTGGGTGCACGTGCACCCGTTAAAACATGTATATACTTAATTAAAGATCATAAAATTAAATGCTCACTCTTAAACACATAAGCTGAGTTGCTGCATTGGTCCAAAGTTGTTCATTGTGCTTCTTCGAAACTCACAAGCACAGTGTGCTGATTTTGATTCCGGCTATTAAATTTTCTCTTTTATTGTCATTTTTTTCAAAAAGACTTATTAAAAACCTCAAGCGAGATTTAGTTAATATGTTCGACCAAATATAGTGATTGATTCTCTAAAGAACATTTACGATATCAATATATGATACTTTTAAAATGAAGGAGTGAAATAAGAGAAAATTGGGGCTCTTGGATGAAAGGACGTAAAAGTTACTTTACTTAATGTGTTGGCAAGAATATTTAGCTGATAAACTTCTATAGTCGGTTTGGTCAAGGTTTAAAATCTATTCATTTTGGAAACAGGTTTTTCAGAAAGTGTTTTTGGTGAGAAGACAGAAGTTAATTTCCCTCTCATGACCCATGTAACAAACTACACCAAGTAAAAAATGTTGAACAATTAGTTCATAAGGACTAATTGTATAACCATTAATCAGTTTCAGAAGACAAGCAAATGACTGGGAAGTTGCAGAATTCCATAACACTATTGGCCAGTTTAAAGGAACATAAGAAGGGGAAGATGAACTTTTGTGGGAGTACAGAGGCAAAGGAACCTTTAGGGTAGGCAAAGCATACAGATGGTTGAATAGTCACAATCAATAGAATGTAAACTAGCCCCGGAAAACTATATGGAAAGCGAATATACCCTACAAGGTATCATGTTTTATTAGGCTCCTATCTAAGGAAGTTGTTCTTACACAAGACAATTTGAAGAAAATGGGTATAATTTTATGTCCGAGCTGTGTTTTTTTGAAGAGAACAGGCAGAAATTGTTTGACATTTGTTCCTTCACTTCTAGATCACATGTCATCTTTGAAGGCTATTCATTAACCTTAAAGGTGTCTCCTGGGCTATGCCAGGAAAGGTTACAAAGGCCCTTCAAAGTTTGGAAGAAGGTGGGATTATAGCAAGAAGCAGAAGTACGTGGAGAATCGTACCAGCCAACATATGGTTGAAAATCTAGAAGGATAGAAGTTCTAAGTGTTTTGAGAACATAGTAAATAGTATGGAACATATCAAACTGAAATGTATCTTGATTCTATGTTTTTGGTGCAATCAGGTTCAGCCTAATGATCTTGTATCTATTATTGATGTGTTAGATTCATTATAGACATGGGATCATAGGATCTGGATTTACTTGTAAATATGGCCCTAGTTCAGCCCATGTACTGATCTGTTTCTATTAGTAGACACAAAGTTACCAGTTTAAGAAAACATTAAAAATCGATATGTTGTCGTGCGTATAATTCAAATGCATAATATAATATTAAGAGATCAAACATGTATGAGACAAAAAATACTAATAGACAAAATATCTTTAATAAAATCATTGCAAAATACGTACCATAATTGAAATAAAATAACAAAACTCTAAAAAATAAAGCACACCTAATAATATGAAAAATAATATGAAATTCAAATTTTCATTTTGATGCATAGACTTCGATAAGTGATATTATTCGATGATATTAGTGAAGCACTAGATCAATTACTTGCATCCTCTGATGGGGGTTGTGCGGAGGACAAAGCTCCATTTTCTAGCTGCGTCAATTGGACATTTAACAAACCCTCAGTAGTATTTAACCATCCTTTGAACTTGGTCTTTTTATCAGCATTGAACTGGTCCATGACCTCCCACCAACCTCTAACTCTAGCCTCGTTCATTTGATCCATCATTCGTATTTTTTTCTTTGTAGCTTTTTCCTTTACATCAAAGTCATTTAGCCTATCATTCATTTGAATCACATTGTTGCGTGCCTCTGCAACATCGAATTGTGAACCTAGATCTATTGTTGTGGGCATATAAATGATCGATGACTACATTAGAAGTCGGATGAACAAATGAATACGGCTTACCGGTTTGAGAAGAAATATATATTCCAAGATCGACATCTTATTCTTGAACGAGTTCACTACCTTTCTTATATAAGACTAAACGACGTTTAGAAAATGAGGCATATCGAACAACTTTTTTTTCTTTTTTCTCTATTGGAATTTTTGGGCGTCCTGGTGTTTTCTTACACTCCATGCTTGTATACAATAGAATATGTTGATCAATTGTTTTCAAGAAATGTGACTTACAAAAAAATGAAATATCATTACTATTTATACACATAAATAGGAAAATTATTCACCATGATAATTAAATTTCAAGTCAAATATTGCAATGGAAAGTAATCTTTTTTTAAAAATGAAAATTACAGTAGAACATTTTTATTGAATTAACGTATAATAAGATACTAATGAAATTTATCAATTGACAATTTTATTATGAAATGTTTAATAAGTATTAATTCAATAAAAATGTTGTACTATAATTTTCATTATGAAAAAAAAAAGATTACTTTCCATTGCAATATTTGACTTGATATTTAATATCATGGTGAATAATTTCCAATTTATGTGTATAAATAATCATGATAAAAAAACTGCTTGATATGCCTCATTTTCTAAACGTCGTTTAGGCTTATATAAGAAAACAAGTGAACTCGTTCGAGAATGTGATGTCAAACTTGAAATATTTATTTCTTCTCAAAACGGTAAGCCGTACTCATATGTTCATCTGATTGCTAATGTAGTCATCGGTTATTTTATAAGTCCCACAACAATAGATCTATGCACAATTCGCTGCTGCAGAGGCACACAACAATGTGATTCAAATGATTGATAGGCTAAATGACTTTGATGCAAGGGAAAAAACTACAAAGAAAATAATACGAATGATGGATCAAATGAACGAGGCTAGAGTTAGAGGTTGGTGGGAGGCCATGGACTAGTTCAATGCTAAGGAAAAGCCCAAGATCAAAGAATGGTTAAATATCGCTGAGGGTTTGTTATATGTCCAATTAAAGCAGCTAGAAAATGGAGCTCCGTCCTCCGCATAACCCCCACCAAATGATGCAAGTAATTAATCTAGTGCTTCACTAATATCATCGAATAATATCTCTTATTGAAGTCTATGCATCAAAATGGAAATTTGAATTTCATATTATTTTTCATATTATTATGTGTGCTTTATTTTTTAGAATTTTATTTCAATAATGTTATACGTACTTTGCAATGATTTTTATCAGAGATATTTTGTCTATAAGTATTTTTTGTCTCCTACATGTTGGATCTCTTAATACTATATTATGCGTTTGAATTATACGCACGACAACATATCAATTTTTGAATGTGCTTTTTTTAAAGTGGTAACCTTGTGTCTATTGGAGCCATATTTACAAGTAAGTGTGAGAATAAAACACATTCTTAATATATTAATACAAAATTTAGCATCCAACCTTTGTAAAGCCAATATGAGATGCTGATACTTACAGAAAAATAGAGTGCTTTGGAAACAAAATTGAAAGAGACCCGAATTACCATGAGGTCTCATGAACTACTACTAAAAATCAACTTTGATTTCCTTTTTTTGTGAACAATAACTTGAATTATACTACATATGCATATCATATAGTTCAAATAAATAAAAGATTTACATAAGATAAAATCTCAATTAAAAGAATACCAAAGTATTAGGATTCGTACCTAATTCAAATAAGTAAGTAATTAGTACATAATTTTAGTTGATTCAAAATACTAAATATAAGGGAAAAAGTAAATGAAATTTTTTGTCTACTGTTAAATTTTTTAATGAAGCTCAAAGAATTCAATCAACATTTCTAAGGACTTCATGCTTTTAAAGTAATATATAAATTTGCAGCTTGCCATTTGTTTAGTACAACATATTGCATTATTGGCTCTATCGCTTTGGTGAGCTATGCACTTCCTGGTTATTTCTCTTCTTTTTTCTAACTCACTTAAGGTTTTTGTACATCAATTAATTACCTATAAAGACAAGCCAAACAATGAGATTGAATATAGGGTGCTTTATAAGCGTATGTTGTCATTAGGCAAATTATAGAATCCAAATGGACTAAATAAAGATGATGTAAATGATGTTCATGAGCAAATCATAAACCAAAAGCTACTAGTACTTGACTATTTTGAATTGTCTTTGCCAGATATTTTGGTGGACAAGATGAGGGAAGAGAGGCTAAGATGGTCACACTAGTGAGGAGGTGTGAGAAGTTGGTTATAGATGAGAGGTAGTGGTAGGCCTAAGAATCATTGGGGAGAGGTGATAAACATGATATGACGTAGTTTCAGGTTACCAAGGATGAGACCCTAGGTAGGAGGGTATGGACGACACGTATTAGGGTAGAAGGTTAGTATGTATTGTAGTGTTGTCTTGCCTGGTTGTTGTGTGCGATGGTATCAGTTGTGTTATTGTAGTTCTTGTGTTTAATATTTATCATTGTTTATTATTGTTTTTTAACTATTTTACCCTAGTAGACCTTTGCACTGATTCCTTGTTATTTGCTATATTCTCTTCATTGTCTCCTTCTTTATACCAGAATTTGTTGCATTTGAGCCCAAGGTCTTTCGAAAGTAGTCTATCTACCTCCACGAGGTGGTGGTAAGGTCTGCATACATTTTACCTTTCCAGATCTCAGATTTCAGTGGATATGTTGTTGTTACCAAATATAGTGGAGGTTTTTATGCATTATTCATATTTTAAGAGAGATTGATTGTTATATTAAACTTTAGATAAACCTGATTTCAGCTAGGTTGAGTTTTTTATGTTTTCTTCTGTCTGTTTTCATCTTGGATGGCGGTGTTGGCGTGCGTATTCTTGGCTTGCTTCCTCTTCCTGGATGGAACTGTATTGGGTGTGTGTGGGATGCTCCATTAGGTTGCACTAACAACAATTATGCATCAAGAGAGAAGTGCAAAAAATGTGGACAACCAAAGGAGGTATCAACAATGCCAGCAATTGCAATCCCTGGAGCATCTCTCCCATCTCATCCAAATTATTTTATCAGTACACAAGGAGATATGGAACAAATGTTTAACATTGAGTTCTTAGGACATGGATCTCTCCAACAACTTCCCTTGAGCTCTAACTAGTCTCTAGGGGAGGCTGGTCAATACCAAAGCCAGCCTGCTGATCGGTATAGACTGCTGCACACTCCTGGAGTTCCATATGCAAGCCAAACAAATCAGCTGCTTCCAGTTCCAAATGGATGGCGTAATGGTGACTGGATCTGCAGTTGTGTCTTTCACAACTACTCTTCTCGAGCTCAGGTATTTGCAAATAGAACATTAAATACTTCCAATGCATCAAAAATCATTTTTAACTGGTGGTTTCATGTGGATGCACATCTTCTCTTGTAGTGCAAAAATGCAATGCTTCTGCACCTCCATCTTCATCGTCTTCTCTTTCCAGTACCCCTATTAAAGGTTTGCACATCATAAATCTTTCATTGGTTTTCCGTTAAATTAATGAGTATAGATCGTAAGATTATACTTTATGCAAAAGAAGTATATATATCAGAATGTTTATGCAATCACTGTCCTTATTTTAATTTTTTGTTGTTACCCTCCACCTTAGCTCCCCACTTTGTGCTCCCTTGGTTACTAAAACCCGCAGGATTGGAGGTGGAGGGTGCTTACACTTGAGCAGCCCTCGCTTGTCACAGTCACTGTCCTTGCATAGCTCTTTTTAACTATTTCTACTTTATAGCTGACTAGTTTTCCCAGTTTCATTTTAGTTCCTACCATACAATTGGAACCTATACATACATGACATATATTGAGCAAGGGCTTCCAATTAATTTTACTTGTGTTGGGAGGAAAAAATGATTTTAACATTTGGACATGTTGATGTTTCTGAGATGAATCTTTATTTAAAAATAATTATTTGTTTGCTGTAACATAGTGGAAAGATTAAAGGGAAGCCGTAAGTTATGTTTCTTGGACTTGCCATTTTCTGGCTTTGGTATCTGTCATCATCTGTTGTTTATTATGCTTGGGTAGGTGATGATACTATTTTGCTGATGGTATTGTTCCTTACTTGTATGCTCAGCACTGGTTTCCTATTAGTTGTCGTGTTTCCTTTGCTGTTGTTTCTCCTTTCCATTATGTTTTTGATTTGCTTCACCTGAGCCAAGGGTCTTTAGTAATCAACTTCTCTACCTCCACGAGATAGAGGCAAGGTTTGTGTACACTTTTCCTTACCCATACCCCACTTTGTGGGATTTCACTGTGTATATTGTTGCTCTTTGGCTAAGAAAATTGTGCCTGTCTTTTTACTTGCACATGTTTGCTTTTAGTCCAGTAATCTGTGCGTGTGACTGAACTAGTGTGATCTCTACTGTCTTCCCTCGCACAATGAAGCTCTTGGAACAAAGAGATTAGCATCTGAGGAACTTTTTCATGATTGGGAAAACAAGAGGCTGAATGTAGGGCATGCAAGGAACCATCTTCTGTTATTGATATCGATAAATTTATGTTATGAATTGTTTGGTTGACATTCTTACATTCTTTTATTTGAACTTTTAGAAATTTGGGTATCAACAAGGCTATCCAGGAGCAGAATGGATGGGGGATTCAGGGGGAAATCAACTCACTGCAATCCCAACGATCTTTCTTAATGAAAATTCAATGGTGCTTCCTTTGCAAGCCAACATGAAGATTCCTCATGTACCATCAACACCTACACTCCTTGGTAAAGGGTAAGATTTAATTATGTACTTATGTTTGTGGGTTATTTAGACTGACTAGTGGAGGCAGCAGAAGATACTCACATTTGTACTTCAAAATGACGTAGCACTAGGATCATTTATTTTGGAAAATAGTAGTGCAACAATCACATGATAATTTGTTCCTAAACACCACCAAATTAAATGGCCGGACAACAAGACATCATCGAGAGTTTTTTGTTGCAATAGGTTGTGAGGCATATATGGCATCTTTACTAGGAGCACGAAATAGAAAAATGGACAAGCTACAACTCGAAATCCAGAATTGCGAATGATGGGAAAAAGATAAAGAAAAGGTTAAAGTTACCAATTCAAAAAATAAATATAGATAAGGTTATGCTATTGGGTTGAGTTACATAATACATGTGTTCTTCCCATCCGCTTAAGCTTTGTAGAACAAAGTTATTCATTACCTGTGCTAATGGGAGTTAGCAGGTATCAGGTGGAATTTGTCAAGGTGCAAGTAATGCCCGGACACCACTGTCTTGAAAGAGAAAAAAAACGTCTGAAGTTTGATATGATTTGAGGGTATTATCAGTTTGTTTGTTTCCATTTCTTTATCCTCTTTTTAGCTAAAAATTCTTTTACTTATCCAGTCATTGCATTGAAAGACAACTGATACAGGGCTTCTAGCAACCTAGCAAGGCTTGTTGTACGTTATTATTAAGGGATATTCGTTTAATTACCATTAAAAATATATCAATCTTTTGTTTGCACAATTTCATCTAATATGTTCAGATCTGTATTATCATGATGCAACTGGCTTTCTCAAAAAAAAAAAAATGATGCAACTAGCAAAACCAACTGCAAACTGATAACGTAAGATGACTAGCTCCAGACGAAACAATCATGTTCTACATCTAATTAGAGTGCTAATGACAATCCTTTACGCTCATTTTCTAAATTGTGTTGTTGCATGTTTTTATCAGGGCAAAACAATGGCGTGATGGGGACTGTATTGTCACAAATTGCAGTAATCATAATTACGCTTCACGATCAAATTGTTATAGGTATGCTCCAAATTTGATTAATTAATTGTTAATTTGTTCATAATTTTCTTTTCATGAAGGAGAAATCTCCGAGGTGCACCTCAATGGAAAATGGGCTTGCTCCTCTACCTGTCTCCATTTAACTACTAGGTATGAGCCGATGATATACGCCTACACTCACATCACGCGTTGCACTCTTACCACTAAATTAAAGTCTTGGGGGATGCTTTATGTTGCCAATCTGTGTTTGAAAAACAGAATTACTAATTCTGATAAAACTTTACAGAAACACGAAATAACTAAATTTTCAGAATCAGTACAAAAGATGAACAGAAATCAATTAAATAAAAATTAAAATCTGTAAAAAAACGTACCAGAATCTGGAATTTTTTTTTAATAGGAAAAAGATCAAGTCCACTGAACTCACAGTGTCCCCTTAAGGAAATTATTCCCCTCTAGTATCCAAGGTTTGATTTGGAATATGACCTCTCAGGGTAAAATGATCTCAATCACCAGAGTATAGATACCAAGAAGTCTGGTGTCAGCGAACCAAATCAACAGCAGGAAAGTACACGAAGAAAAGTTTGTACAGAAGAAGAAGAAGAAAATCAAAAAATTCATAAGTCAATAATCTGAAGAATGAGTGGTATTTATAGGCAAGAAGAACAGGTTCAGAAAGGTTGCAACCCTTTCAGAATCCACACGATCATTGATGAAAGTTTGCAACCTTTCAAATGGTAATGACTGTTCCTGAAAGTTGCAACCTTTCAGAACAGTCATGGCGGGAAATTTAAATAAAAATGAGAAAGTTCAAATAAAACGGGTCACGCGCGGATCTGAGTTGGGTCGGGTTAATCAACTAAAAAATTGAAAACGTTTCTGTTATCAACTAATTAATTGAAAACATTTTTGGCTATTCAATTAATTAATTAAAATAAATAATTAATTAAATAATTAAAACAAGCTTTGTCCAAAAAATTAATCTCTCGATCGATCATTTGCCAAAGCGAAAGCCGTAGACGAAGCCGAGCGAGCGACGATGACGGCGGCGCTAGGGGGGTCCCTTTTTCCAACCCTTTTAACAATTAATATGAGTGTTTCTATATTTTAACTCTCCTATTTTTCTTTCCACCACTGATGAGGGACAAATGCCTTTTTATTATAGTATAAGAGGAGTTTTCAAGTTCCCAACTCTTCAAGTTCTCAACTTTTCAAATTCCTCTCTTTCCCTCTATATTTCCCATCAATTCTTGCAACATACCCAACAATAGCCCACATTGATGGGGAATGGTTATAACATAGGAATGCATGGACAATTGTGTACTTTACAGGCAAGGATTAATTGCATCTGGATAAGTAGGTTTCCCCTTGGACTTTCCGTAGTGAACATATGTCGGATATACTCGGTCAATTGGTAGATGTGATATCTTTGAACCGTCGAGCTTTGGTGTATACCTAGACAATCATATGTCACACAATTAACCCTTTACTGTTTATGGTTATTACGGTTGTGTTCGTTTCAGCCATGAACACCTCCTGGTTTCATGAGTGTATAGAGAATAGGCTTTTGACATAAAATTCTCTTTGAAGTGGCTTCCACTTCACACTCACATAGGTGATTTCTAACCGTGTCATGTCATAGATACACTATTTGGACAAATCTACCAAACTTAGCAAATCATTAAAAACTTTAAGCTTTATTACCTCATTAACAATCCTTAAAGTCTTAACCTTGTTCCTGAATATTGTCTTCATCATGAGAATGGATTGAGTTAATTGACAATGTCGAACCGTCAGCCATAACTTTGTTTTTCTCCTTGAATTTAGCTCTTGGGATCTCCAGTCTGCTAGATAGAGTTACCGTCATGCTGACTTGTCCTAATCCGTAAACCCATTCCCTTAGATGATCTTTCAACTGCCTCTCTCACTAGGCCTTTCGTTCGTGGATCTGACACATTATCCCTTGACTTTACATAGTCAATTGTGATAATTCCACTAGAGAGTAGTTGTCTTACGGTGTTATGTCTCCGTCGTATATGACGAGACTTCCCGTTGTACATAACGCTCGCTGCCCTACCAATTGCTGCTTGACTATCGCAATGTATGCAAATAGGTCCAACAGGTTTGGGCCAGAAAGGAATATCCTCTAAGAAATTCCGGAGCCATTCATCTTCTTCACCAGCCTTATTCAAAGCAATGAATTTAGATTCCATTGTGGAGCGAGCAATACATGTCTGTTTGGATGATTTCCAAGAGACTGCTCCTCCACCAAGTATGAACACATAACCTCTTGTGGATTTTACTTCATTTGACCCGGTGATCCAATTTGCATCACTATATCCTTCAATCACAGCAGGATATTTATTATAATGCAAAGCATAGTGTTGTGTATATTTCAGATATCCCAACACACGTTTCATTGCCATCCAATGAGTTTGATTCGGATTACTAGTAAATCGACTCAGTTTGCTAATAGCACATGCTATATCTGGTCGTGTACAATTCATAATATACATCAAACTTCTCAATACTCTGGCATATTCCAATTGAGAGTCACTTTGACATTCATTCTTTTGAAATGTACAACTTAAATCAATTGGAGTTTTGACAATATTGAAATTTAAGCACTTGAACTTATCCAATATTTTTTCAATATAATGAGATTGAGATAATGCTAGTCCTTGAGGAGTTTTGATAATCCTGACCCCTAAGATCAAATCAGCAACTCCTAAGTCCTTCATATCGAACTTGCTAGACAACATGCACTTAGTAGCATTTATATCATCAATGTCTTTACTCATTATAAACATGTCATCAACATATAAACAAACAATGACTTCATGATTCATAACGTTTTTAATGTAAACACATTTATCACATTCGTTGATCTTGAATCCATTTGCCAACATAGTTTGGTCAAATTTAGCATGCCATTGTTTGGGTGCTTGCTTGAGTCCATAAAGTGACTTCACAAGTCTACACACTTTCTTTTCTTTACCAGGAACTATAAACCCTTCAGGTTGTTCCATGTAAATTTCTTCCTCCAACTCTCCATTTAAGAAAGCTGTCTTTACATCTATTTGGTGGATTTTAAGATTATGCACTGCTGCTAGTGCAATTAACATCCTAATTGATGTTATCCTTGTTACTAGAGAGTATGTGTCAAAGTAGTCCAGACCTTCCTTTTGTCTGTACCCTTTGACTACCAGTCTAGCTTTATATTTGTCAATAGTCCCATCAGGTTTAATTTTCCTTATAAAGATCCACTTTGATCCTAAAGGTTTATTTCCTGGATGAAGATCAGCCAATTCCCAAGTGTGATTACTTAAAATTGATTCGATCTCACTATTGATTGCTTCTTTCCAATAAGTTGACTTAGATGAAGACATAGTTGCTTAAATGTTTGAGGCTCATTTTCAAGCAATAGTGCCACAAAATCTGGTCCGAAAGAAGCAGGTTTCCGTTGGCGAGTACTACTCCTAAGATCTTCACTAGTTAGTGTATTTTCGGTTGATTCTTGTCGTGGTCGTTTAGGTCTTTCACTTGTACATTCACATTCAGTTTTATACGGATAAATATTTTCAAAAAACTCTGTGTTATCTGACACAATTATCGTATTAACATGAATCTCAAGATTATCAGATTTGTGAACCAAAAACCGACAGGCCTTACTGTTCACAGCATATCCAATAAATACACAGTCTACTGTTTTTGGTCTAATTTTAACCCTCTTTGGTAAAGGAACCTCTACCTTGGCTAAACACCCCCACACTTTGAAATATTTCAAGTTGTGTTTCCTTTCTTTCCACATCTCATATGGAATTGATTGTGTATTTCGATGGGGTACTCTATTGAGTATCTTATTAGCCGTAAGGATGGCTTTCCCCCAAAGGTTTCGCGGTGAACCAGAATTGATCATTAAGGCATTCATCATTTCTTTTAATGTTCTGTTCTTCTGTTCCGCCAAACCATTTGACTGTGGTGTATAAGGTGCAGTAGTTTGATGAATAATACCATATTCCAAACATATTTCTGCAAAAGGAGATTCATATTCTCCACCCCTATCAATACGAATCATTTTTATTTTAAGATTCAATTGGTTCTCCACTTCATTTTTGTATTGCTTAAATGCATCCATTGCTTCATCCTTACTATTAAGCAAATATACATAACAAAATTGAGTGCGGTCATCAATAAAAGTTATAAAATACTTTTTTCCACCATGAGATGGTGTCGACTTTATATCGCATATATTTGTGTAAATTAAGTCTAATGTTTTGGAATTTCTTTCAACAGAATTATAAGGATGTTTAACAAACTTACTTTCCACACAAATTTCGCATTTTGATTTATCGCATTTAAAATCAGGCAATACTTCTAGATTAACCAATTTTTGCAAAGCTTTTGTAATTTACATGTTCCAACCGGGCATGCCATAAATCATTTGACTCCAATAAGTAAACAGAAGCAGAATTTTAGTGATACTGTCAACAACCATTACATTCAGTTTGAAAAGACCCTCATTGAGGCAGCCCTTTCCTATGAACATTTCATTCTTACTTATTACAGCTTTATCATTAACTAGGACACACTTAAACCCGTTCTTAACGAGTAGTGCAGCAGAAACTAAATTCTTCCTAATAGTAGGGACATGCAGAACACTGTTTAATGTCAACACCTTGCCGGATGTCATTTTCAACATTACATTCCCAGTTCCTGCAATCCTTGCTGTTCCTGTGTTTCCCATGAACAAATCTTCATCGTACTCAGCAGGAGTGTACGTTGCAAAGGCTTCTTTCGCAGAGCAAATATGTCGAGTGGCACCTGAGTCGAGAAACCACTCCTTGGGATTTCAAACTAAGTTACAATCCGAGATCATTGCACATAAGTCATCTGCATCTTCCATCTCTTCCACGATGTTTGCTTGACTTTTGCCTTTGCCTTTTTCCTTGTCCTTTCTTGGAGAACGACAATCAGAAGACCTATGACCAGTCTTGCCACAGTTGTAACAGTTGACTTGAATTTCTTCTTGGCCTGTTCTAACTTCTGCCCATTGGACTTCTTTCTCTTTTTGTCTTTGGTAGTAGCTTCTTCAACAATATTAACTCCAATGAGTGTTGAGCTCTTACGTGACTTCTTTTCGGCGATTTTGTTATCTTCCTCAATCTTGAGCCGAATTACAAGATCTTCAAGCTTCATTTCTTTACGCTTGTGCTTTAGATAATTCTTGAAATCGTTCCACGAAGGAGGCAATTTCTCGATCATTGCAGCCACTTGAAAAGCTTCATTTACTACCATATCTTCAGCAATCAGATCATGGAGAATAAGTTGAAGTTCCTGCACCTGTGATCGAACATTTTTACTATCTATCATTTTATAGTCTAAAAACTTTGCGACCACAAACTTTTTCAAGCATGCATCTTCTGTCTTATATTTCTTCTCAAGTGCATCCCACAACTCTTTTGAAGTTGTTATTGCACTATATACAATATATAAGTCATTATCTAAAGCACAAAAAATGTAGCCTTTACATAGGAAGTCTGCCTGTTTCCATTCTTCAATAATCATGAAATTTTCCCTTTCTGGCATATCATCAGCAGGCAGTGGAGTTTCTTCACTTGTACATTTCTGCAGACCAAGAGTGGTAATCCAGAAAAATACTAGTTGCTGCCATCCTTTGAAATTCACACCTGTGAATTTACCCGGTTTCTCTGCTTGTGGTACAACAGTTCGGGTTAGTACAACAACAACCACTGTAACACCATTGTTTTCCATTTATGATAAACAAAATCGATACACTCTTAGTAAGCAATAAAATATCATTGCATACTTAAAGGAGTATAAAATCAAGAAGATTTTTGTCTCCAACAGAAACACAGATTAAAAAATAATTTCCTTAAGATTGTTGCCAATCTGTGTTTGAAAAACAGAATTACTAATTCTGATAAAACTTTACAGAAACACAAAGTAACTAAAGTTTTCAGAATCAGTACAAAAGATGAACAGAAATCAATTAAATAAAAATTAAAATCTGTAAAAAAACGTACCAAAATCTGGAACTTTTTTTTAATAGGAAAAAGCTCAAGTCCACTGAACTCACAGTGTCCCCTTAAGGAAATTATTCCCCTCTAGTATCCGAGGTTTTATTTGGAATATGACCTCCCAGGGTAAAATGATCTCAATCACCAGAGTATAGATACCAAGAAGTCTGGTGTCAGCGAACCAAATCAACAGCAGGAAAGTACATGAAGAAAAGTTTGTGCAGAAGAAGAAGAAGAAAATCAGAAAATTCGTAAGTCAATAATCTGAAGAATGAATGGTATTTATAGGCAAAAAGAACAGGTTCAGAAAAGTTGCAACCCTTTCAGAATCCACACGACCATTGATGAAAGTTTGAAACCTTTCAAATGGTAATGACTGTTCCTGAAAGTTGCAACCTTTAAGAATATTCATGGCTAGAAATTTAAATATAACGGGTCGCGCGCGAATCTGAGTCGGGTCGGGTTAATCAACTAAGAAATTGAAAACGTTTCTGTTATCAACTAATTAATTGAAAACATTTTTGTCCATTTAATTAATTAATTAAATAAATAAATAATTAAATATTTAAAACAAACTTTGTCCAAAAAATTAATCTCTCGATCGATCATTTGCCAAAGTCGTAGCCGTAGCCGTAGCCGAAGCCGAGCTGAGCGAGCGACGACGACGACGGCGCGAGGGGGGGTCCCTCTTTCCAACCCTTTTAAGAATTAATAGGAGTGTTTCTATATTTTAACTCTCCTATTTTTAAATTCCTCTCTTTCCCTCTATATTTCCCATCAATTCTTGCAACATACCCAACACTTTATTCATAATTCTTTGAACCTATAGTGAGCAAATGCTGGTAAACCTCAGATTATCTTAACTTGACTTCGATTACTCCAGTGAAGTTGTAGTTTCTGTTCCTTAAGGAGGTACTAGCAATTATTTTTAAAATTGCATTTGGACATTTCATTTTTCCTTGTATTCTCATTGTGATGATGGTCTTCTCAATCACATTGTTTTTAATAAAAAATAAAAGGTTTTTCAATCACATGTAAAGTATTTAATGTTCATAAAGATTCACAATCCGGAAGAACAGAGGGAGGGAAGTGGTGTTGGCTTAACTGCATCACCTGAGATATGGTGGCCGAGAGACAACTATGGAACTGAGAAAACTTGATGAGGAATATCTATTTTTCTTTCAATCTTGATCCCCAAAAATCCATTTTCAAAACATATAATTATTTATTTTTAACTTATTTACTTGGTTTTCAAAAAAAAATAATTGTGTCTTGACATCTAGGACTTTTGCTTGTACAGGTGCAAAGGTGAGAGAGACGTACCAACTCAACCTGTTACTGTTGCATAGAATTTGAGTTATAACCAACTTGAATTTGTTATAGCTTTACAAGATACATTGGTATCCTCCTTTAAACTTTTTATCATGTTGTGTGTAGTTTTAGTAGATTTGGTGAACATCGAATGAGGTATATTAGTAGATATGGTGTAAATTTATCGTTTTACCAGTTCTGCTTCAGGTGACCGAGGTACTAAAGAGAATAGTATCAGTTTGTTCTCTATTTTATCATTGAATTGTTTCTTCAAATAATCTTAGACTGATATTGCAATCTGTATCAACTTGAGTCATTTGATATATTTATATTGAATCGTCTGTTTTCCTAGTGAAAACGAACATAAGATGCAATCGTTTCCTCTCCCTGTCTCTCCAGTCTGATGTATCTGAAAATGATAGTCTATTCAAGTATTTGTCTGAGGAAATCATCAAATTTGATACACAACAAATGAACAAGAATATGTTGACATCTTCTCAATTCACACATATATACATCAACAACATACCCCACTTGTGTAATTGCACTTGGTATGTTGTTGTTTACATATTAAATGTGTACAATTTAGCATATTTAAAGAATATTGAACTTATAGGCACTCTTTGTCTTAATTATAAAAAAGTGAACCAACATACTCCCTAATAAACAGAAAACTTAGAGTAACAACCAATTATTCTATGGTAAATATCTTTTCTTGAGACCTCTACCATTATCCGTATACTAAATTCAAACTTAACATGGCTTTTCTGGTTATTTGTTTTGGTTTCCGACTTGGTACCTAGTATATGTATTGAGATCTGACTATATTTTTATTTGTGATGGGAAGTCCCACAATGGGGGTAAAGCTCTCCTTTATAAAGATGACTCCATATCTAGGGCTCGATCTGTTTTTACGAATATCAGTGTTTTTGATTTCCCTTCTTCTTGGAAAACAATCCACTAATCAAAGGGATTAAAGGCCTCATTTTCCTTTTCATTTTCTTCTTAAGTTGTGAAGGACTAGTCTCCATTTCTTTATTTACATGATCTTTGCTGACAATGATCCTAGTGAGTAACGGTGTACTAGCAAATTTAACAGACCTCTTTGTCTTGAACTCTATCTCATTGTCATCTTCCTCTTGAAACTGTGTTCTCGCTTCAACTTTGGATGACGGATTCTCGATGAATTTGAGCTCTTCATTAATCTCAGGATTATCCAGCTCTAACGGTACTTTCTGCTTCTGTTATCTTGTCTTCAATTATTGTATCTCTCTTTTTGTTAGTTCTAGCTCTTCTTTTAGATATTGAAGGCAATGTGACATGAATGTTCCTTATTCTTTACTTTTCTAGAGGTTTTTCTTCTTCTCTTCAAGCTCAACTGTCACTGGTGATTCACGTTTAGACTGGTTCTGTTCACCACTTGCCTTGCTCTGCACCTAAGAGAGTTGAGGGCTTAAATAGTTGAGTTTAGAGTGACAAAACTAGTCGATGAAAATAATGACCCGTTTATCCATTAGCTTAGTTTATTTTGATCTATCCAATTCAACCCAGAGGGTTGGTTTATGGCCTGCTCTAAAGCCTATTTCAGCCTAAGTAATGACCTTTCCATTTATTAACACAACTTATTCTGATCAGTCTAAATTCATCTTTGTGACACTTTTAGTTGTTCCGTAAACTTATATTTCTATCTTGTTTTCAATTTCATTAGCATTGTTGTTTTCATCTATGTTGCCTTGTGTAGTTTCTTTTGTACAATAACTACATCCCCAATCATTAGCAAGTTGGGGTCGACTATATGAATTATTGCTTTACTGCATCAACTCTAACATGGTTAATTCAACATAAAGTGTAAGTCAAAAGGAGAAGAAAAAGAACCTCTTTGAGTTGCTTGGCATAAATTTCTCCAGCCAAAAATTTCTCTCCAAATAACATGACTGCCTCCTTCACTAACCCGAATGGCTGCCTCGTATCGATCTCTACACGTCCCCGCACCACCATTCCTCCTCGCTTTTCCATTTTATACTCAATCAGAACTCAATATGCAGGAAAAAAGATGATGAAATCTGGTGTTTGTTATTTGGTTTGAGTTTTGTGTGTATATATATTGCATGAAGAACTAAGGAAAAAAGATGATGAAATTTGGTGTTTGTTATTTTACATTCTTTTATTTGAACTTTTAGACATTTGGGTATCAACAAGGCTATCCAGGAGCAGAATGTATGGGGGATTCAAGGAGGGAATGAACTAATTGCAATCTCTAGAGAAAACTCATTGGTGCTTCCTTTGCAACCCAACATGCAGATTCCTCGTGTACCAACAACACCTACACTCCTTGGTAAAGGTTAAGATTTTATTATCTACTTATGCTTTTGGGTTATTTAGACTGACTAGTGGAGGAAGTACAAGATACTCACATTTATTTTGGAAAATAGTAGTTCAACAATCACAGGATAATTTGTTCCTAAACACCCCCAAATTAAAACGTCATCGAGAGTTTTTTCGGCCATGTCTAGGGGGATACTTGTGCATTTTACCGATATAAAATAAAGTTTAATGATTTATCTATATAATTTCTTATAATTAAGTGATCTTTGAAATGTGAATACTTATGATATTTCATTTATTTTGTAGTCAGTTCTTGAAAACATTTAACTAATATATTGTATTGTAGTCTAGCATGGAGCGTAAGAAAGCATTAGAACGCAAAAAAATTTCATTAGAGAAAATAGAAAACGAAGCCGCTCGATATTCCTCATTTTCTAAACGTCGTTCGTGCTTATATAAAAATGGCAGTAAACTCGTAAGAGAATCTGATGTCAATCTTGGAATTGTTCTTTCTTTTCCATCTGGTAAACATTATTCATTTGTTCACCCGACTACTGATGTAGTCATTGAATGTTTTATAAATACCACAACAGAATTAGGTCTAGGTGCACAACTCGTTGATGCAGAGGCACGCAACAAGGTAATTCAAAACAATGATAGGGTAAATGAATTAGATGCAAGAGAAAATGTTGCTAAGGAAAAAATACGTTTTATGAATCAAATGAATGAGGCTAGAGTTAAATGTTAGTGGGAGTCCATGGATCAATTCAATGAAGAGGACATATACCAAGTTTGAAGGTATCATGAATACCGCCGAGGAACTCTTAAATGCCCAATTGAAGCAGCTAGAAAATGGAGCTTCGTCCTTCTTACATCCCCCACCAAAGGATGTAAATAACTTATATTTATGCTTCATAAAATCATCTTCGGATGATATCTTTTATCGAAGATATATTCAATACTTTAAATTCATATTAGTATTTGTGCTTTATTTTTATTTTGTTATATTGGTTCAATTATGGCGCACTACATGTACTTTGCAATGATTTTTAATAAAGATATCTTGCGTATTAGTATTTTTGTCCCCTACATGTTAGGCATTTTAATATTGTATTTTGAGTTAAAATTACATGCATTATAAAATATTAATTTCTTTGTGTCTGTAGAATATATTTTAAAAAACTCGTGTCGAAATAATTATTTGAGAAAATAAAGTTGCAAACAATATATGCGAATAAAAATCACTCAAATAGGAAATGATTTATTTTTTTATAACAAAGGAATTTGATCATGCTATATAAAGGAAACATTTATTTTTCCTAGTCTTATTTCAAATAGTTCGTCATCTGGATATTCTTAGACAAACATATATTCATCTTATTTTTTGTTAATGTGGTTTTCGAACCAACCTTCGGCTATCAAGATTCGGACAAATGAGAACAATCACTTAGGGTGTCAAATCCGGAGAGCACCCCCAGATGCGACCGGCGTCGTCGTCCTCTAAGAGGACTCAGACAAACCCTTAGCGTTCGTTATAACATGTCATCAGTTAAAAATGCAGAAAAATTAAAAACTTATACATATGCTAAGTGAGGTAACTTAGACCTTTCACATAGAAGCTTAGCGAGGCTTTTCTTATAGAAACATGATAACATACATACGATATTCTAAAACTTGTCTCACATAAAAACCATCTAAAGAGTATGAGTTGGACTTAGCCAATAAAATGTCAATACGCCATATAGGCCTTACTACAATGAAATCCAAAGAACATAAAACGGAATAAAGAGTATTCTTAAAAACTCTAAAGTCTTCATAAGCTAGAATAATGAAAATATAGCATCCCCGAACATGAGGACCTACCAACACTTGGAGAAAGAGTTCCAAGCTTCTTCAATCGACCTTCTTAATCTTTAATGGCCGGACCCTACATTTGTAATAATATAAATTAAGGGGTTAGTACTCCACATGTACTAAGTATGGGTATATGAACATAAACATTTAAAGACATGCATGAAAAGGACCATTTATTTAGAAAGCATGCTAAATCATTTGAAAGCTTTTAATGCACATAGAAGAGAGCATATACAAGATAAGGATCACAACAACCTAAAGCATGATCATAACCAAAGACATAACATCATAAAATCATATTAACATTTCATGTTCAATGGTGCATATCAACTTAACATACAAAACACATACCAATAATCTCATCCCAAGTCTAGTGCAATGATCATGTGAATCCCCATAACACCACATAATCAATTAAACAAGATAGGAGACCATAAGTAAAGCTTTTCTTCATATAACTTATATCATAGGTAGTCATCACCACATATAGCAATCTAGACCAATAACATGTTCATCAACATAACCAACATCATATGAGAGTAACATCTTATATGATAAGCATTATACATTTCATATTATCATATTACATAAGAACAATCTCCTTGGACTTACCTTAGAGTCAACTTGTGCAATGTCTAGGTAGAGTTCCATACCCCTACCTATACTAAGTAGACTCCTCAAGTTACCCTAGTCAATGTCCATTTACTTTTCTTTCATTTCACTTGAGGGAATAATTGCCTTAACCGACATTAGACCATGTGAGCTAAACATGGAATCCGGTGTCATGAAACTCCACACCGAAAGAAGGTGGTCTACCGACCAAAGTAGAACGAAAACATGAACATAGCATTCTAGGTGGATCCACTAGCTAATATTTCTATGGTGGCAACATAGTTCAAAAACTAGGAGATATATTAGAGACCCATAGTTCCACATTACATGGAAGCCTATATCTCATGAGAGTCATTGTGAAACTACCTTCAAACTAGGGAAGGGACACCTCTTGATGTACCGTGGTTTTACGGTACTTCCAATGCTTTTTCCTTAAGTTTAGTGTGTGTCTAAGGCCTCTTTCTAGTAGTTTTAATGTATTTTTATCTTTGTTTGCAGGAAAACTGTCCAAAATTGAAACATAGAAGACTGTGCTGAAATTAGTGCTGAAGTAGTGACCTACAAAGCCATCGACGGTCCGTAGGTGGTAACCGTCGAATGAAGATTTAGGCTGCTGAAGAAAGATCGAGAAATTTTGACTAAGTGTGGGGCTACGGAAGGGTTGATGGTCCATCAACTCAGCGACAGACCGTCCTGGCAAACCGTTGGTGTTAACAGAATGTAGTCCCAGTACTCGAGTTGAAAAGATTCTAAGTGTGGAGCAACGGAGTCCATCGACGGACCGTAAGGCCATTGACGGACCGTCGATGGTAACAGAATGATTGAAGAAAATGGCAGCTGAAAAAGAGTTCAAGTATGGACCGACGGAGGCGTCGCCGGTCTGTCGTTCCATCGACGAAGAGTTCAAGTATGGACCGACGGAGGCGTCGCCGGTCTGTCCTTCCATCGACGGACCGTCAGTAAGGTCGTCGACTCTAGACGCGTTTTGGACAGATTTTTCCTTATTTAGATTTCCTTTTATTTTAGGACTCTATTATTATAAATAGAACCAAAAACCTCATTTTTGGGGTTAGAATCTTTTATTGTTTTTGAGACTTGTGTTATTGGAAGAAAAATTTGGGTTTTGGAAAATACTTATACTTTTTGGAATCGTTTCTTACAATATATTCATTAATTCAAATGGTATTTTCTGGGTTTTCTTCAACTTGTTAAAACAAGTATATGATTTATGGTTTATTAATAATGAATTGTGTAATACTTAGCATGGGTAACTAAATCCACAACTAGAGTTGTGGAAACCATGGGTAATTAACAAAGTAAAACTAGCTAAAATAACAATTCCATAATAGTTTCTTGCATGTATTGATAATTCTTATGTTTAAGTCTTTTTAACGGTGGCCAACGCTAGAACTCGCCTTGTTGCTACTTGCCGGACCAAGGAGGTAGATAATAAGAAAAGAATTATCAATGCATATTTAGTATACACTATCTAATAGGCTAGTTTCAATTGGTGCGAAGTAGTAACTTAGCCATACATTGAATATGATGCTTAATATGAGGTAAAAGGTAAGGTTTAGTAAAGTAACACACGTAGCTGGACCAAGGTGCGGAGTGAAATTCCCTAGTTGCCGGACCAAGGAATTAGGGATACATAACTTACCACTTTGCATGCAAGATACTAGGAAAGAGTTGTTATACTTAGGGTTACTGCGTTATGAACCTATGGGGAAAACTTACACCCTAGTTTCTCTCATCACGTCATAAACATCAAATATTTGAACTTGCTACTTGTTTACTTAGAATTAATTAAATACTTTTGTTACACAAAATCCCCCCTTTGATTGTTTGTTTTCGGAAAGGACTTGACTAAATAGAAGTAATCATAGATTAAAGTTAAGTCTAAACCATTTTTCTTGTGGGATCGACCCCAACCTAACATTTGGGTTCTTCACTTGATACGACCTCTTATACTTCGTTAGGTAAGTGTAATTTGAGTGTATCAAATTTTGGCGCCGCTGCCGGAGAAAGTGGCTTTTAGATTAACTTTAAGCACATTACCGAATTTTAGTCAATAATTTCCTGATTTTACTTTTTCTTTTTGTTTTTGTCTCTCGCAGGTCTATCTTTAGTGTATACCAAGTACACGGAGTCGAGGAGAACAAATACTTTCACTTGATCCAGAACTAAACCGTACACTTCGCAGAATGAACATTCAAAACAATCCTGCTTATATCGAGGATGAGATCAATCCTCAACCTCCCCCGCCGGTTGATGCTCATAATCAAGTGATGGTTGATAACCCTGGTAAAGGTAATCCGAGGAGGCAACCTCCTGCCCCACGCCCTCAAGAGTACTATAGGGAAAATGTTAACATAACTGACTCTGATGGGCCACTTGTCCTTCCTCTTCTACCACATGGTCATACTTTTGTGGTAACTAGTAGCTTGATGCAGATGCTCACCGCTAGAGGTCTGTTCTCGGGGCTACCATCTGAGGATCCACATGCTCACATCACCAAACTGAGGTCGGTGTGTAAGAGTTGTGTAGGGAGGCCTGACTTGGACATGGACGTCATTGGGTTAAGAGTGTTCCCTCTCTCACTGACGGGAGAGGCCGCAATATGGTTTACTGAGTTGCCCGACAATTCAATATATACTTGGGAGTAGTTGAAGGTTGTATTCCTAGCAAAGTATTACCCGGTTTGTAAAAAGCTCAATCACAAAGATAGGGTGAACAACTTTGTGGCATTACCAGGGGAATCAGTAAGCAGTTCTTGGGATAGGTTCACCTCATTCTTGAAAAGTGTCCCAAACCACCGCATTGATGATGAGTCGCTGAAAAAGTACTTCTATCGGGGGAAAGATGATAACAATAAGGCGGTGCTTGATACTATTGCGGGTGCTTCCTATAGGGAGTGTACTTATGCATAGATCGCTTAGAAGTTAGACAAAATATCCCGAAATAATAAAGCTTGGAGCTCTAGGAAGTCGTATACTGGGATAAACACTTTTGCGGTGCAATCTACACACAACCCAGCCGCAGATGAGATTCGTGAAGAGATGGCTCAAATGAGAACTGAGCTTGGGTTAGTGTTGAAACATGTCACTGGGGGTGCAGAGAAAGTGAATGCGGTGAATTATTTGACTAAGCCACCACTGCCGATAGATGAGATTTACTATGAGGAGGATTCTTATGCAGTGAATGAGCAGACGGGGGGGGGGGGGTTTCCGACCGAACTCCCAAGGCTCCAATCATGAGAATTGGCGCCAAGGTAAAGGAAATCAAGGTCGGAACTATGGGAATTACAACCGAGAGGGTCACTATGTTCGTGAAGGAAACTACAACCGCGACAACAACTTCAACCGGAGTAACTATGGAAACAGAAACGATCGAAGTGGGCCCTATGTTCCACCTCAAAATCGGGAAGTTGCTCCTAGGGATGGTGGAGTTAGTATGGTGCGAGTTGAAGACATGTTGCAAAAGATGATGAGGAGGTTTGACTCAATTGATGAGCACGCCAAGGAATTGAGAGGTGATTTGGATAACATTGGGCAAAAAGTGGATGCACATGCAATCTCAATCAAGCATCTTGAGATGCAAATGACCCAATTGTCGTCTACTGTGAACCCTCATCAACCGGGTACTCTTTCTAGCAACACTGTTCAAAATCCAAAGAATGATGGACATTGTATGGCAGTAACTACTCGAGGTGGTAAGCAAACCATAGATCTACCTATGCCATCTGGCGTAGAAAATAAGATGAGAAGAGAAGATGAGGTAGTAGAAGCTAGTGGTGAGTTGGTAGATGAAGCGGTAAAAGAAGAAGAGAAGCCCCAAAAGGTGACTCCCATTCCAAGACCACGACCACCATTCCCGCAAAGGTTGGTGAAAAAGACCGAGGATGGTAAATACCGGCGTTTTATTAATATGTTGAAACAGCTTTCCATCAATGTTCCTTTGATAGAAGCTCTTGAATAAATGCCCGTTTATGCCAAGTTCATGAAAGATATGGTCACTAAGAAGAGATCGGTTAGTTTTGAGGATGATATGCAACACTGTAGTGCCATTGCTACAAGGTCTCTAGTGCAAAAGAAAGAAGATCCGAGTGCTTTCACTATTCCATGTACAATCGGGCTGTTACACATTGCTAAAGCATTATGTGATCTTGGGGAAAGCATAAATCTCATGCCTCTATCCATCTACAAAAAGTTGGGTTTGGTTGATCCAAGCCCACTGCGATGCGGCCACTGATGGCCGATCGAACAGTGAAGAGGCCTATTGGGATACTCCACGATGTGTTAGGGAAGGTGGAGTTATTCATATTTCCTATCGATTTTGTGATTCTTGACTGTGAGGTGGATTTTGAGGTGCCTATTATTCTTCGGAGGCCATTTCTTGCTACCGGTCGCGCCCTGGTTGACATGGAGAAAGGACAGATGAAGTTTTGGTTAAACAATGAAGAAGTGACTTTTAGTATTTCTAGGTCCATGAGGCAGAGTGGTGAGCTCCAATTGGTATCTGCAATATCCTACAGAGTTAAGAGTTCGTTAGAAGTCCAAATAGAAGAACGTCTTGGTGTTGACGCACTAGCAGCAGTGATTATGAACTTTGAGAGTGATGGTATTGCAGATTATGGGTCATTGGTTGAGGCACTTGATCGAGGAGATGTTCGGTTCAAACCCAAGAAATTAGAGTTAGATATGATGCATCGCAAGTCTCCACCCGCGAAACCATCTATTGAGGAGGCTCCAAAGTTACAGCTTAAGGCTCTACCACCTCATCTGAGGTATGTATTTTTGGGGAAAGATGACACTTTGCCGGTAATTATTTTATCAAATTTGAAGGTGCAACATGTATAGTGTTTGGTTGAAGTGTTGAAGAGCTTCAAGAGAGCTATTGGGTGGACTATTGCGGATATTATTGTGATCCCTCCCGATATTTGTTCATACAAAATCCAACTCATTCCCGATAATAAGCCAAGTATTGAGCACCAGAGACGCTTAAATCCACCTATGCAAGAGGTAGTGAAGAACGAAATTATTAATTGGTTGGATGCCGGAGTCATATATCCGATCGCTGATAGTAGTTGGGTATGCCCTGTTCAGTGTGTGCCTAAGAAAGGGGGAATGACTGTGGTCCCTAATGAGAAAAAGGAGCTTGTTCCAATGAGGCCGGTGACCGGATGGAGAGTGTGTATGGATTACCGAAAATTGAATGCATGGACTGAGAAGGACCATTTTCCTATGTCCTTCATGGATCAGATGTTGGATAGGCTTGCAGGAAAGGGGTGGTATTGTTTTCTTGATGGTTATTCAGGTTACAATCAAATATCTATTGCACCGGAAGATCAAGAGAAAACCACTTTTACTTGTCCTTATGGAACTTTCGCGTTCAAAAGGATGCCCTTCGGGTTGTGTATTGCACCGTCTACTTTTCATAGATGTATGATGTCTATATTCGCCGATATGGTGGAGGACACAATTGAGGTATTTATGGATGATTTTTATGTTGTTGGTGACTCATTTGATCATTGTTTGAGTCACTTGTCTAAAGTTCTCAAAAGATATGAAGAGTGCAACCTTGTGCTAAATTGGGAAAAATGTCACTTTATGGTGAAAGAGGGTATTGTATTGGGCCATCGCATCTCAGAGAAGTGAATAGAGGTTGATCGAGCTAAAGTCAAGGTGATAGAGAGACTTCGTCCATCCATCTCTGTAAAAGGTGTGAGGAGTTTCCTTGGGCATGCTGGTTTCTACCGGAGGTTCATCAAAGATTTCTTAAAAATTGCACATCCTCTGTGCAAGTTGCTTGAGAAAGAGTGTAAATTTTATTTTGATGAATCCTGTCTGAAGGCATTTGGAGAGTTGAAAGAGAAGTTGGTGTCTGCGCCCATCATTATTTCTCTGGATTGGAGTAAACAATTTAAGGTTATGTGTGTTGCTAGTGGGTTTGCTCTTGGTGTTGTTTTGGGACAAAGAAGGGATAAAATCCTTCACCCCATTTATTATGCCAATAAATCCCTTAATGAAGCTCAAAAGATTATACTGTGACTAAACAAGAGCTACTTGCTGTGGTATTTGCCTTCAACAAATTTTGATCCTATTTGCTTGGCATGAAAGTTATAGTGCATAATGATCATTCTGCCTTGAGATATTTGATGGCAAAGAAAGATGCGAAACCAAGATTGATTCGATGGGTATTACTGTTGCAAGAGTTTGACTTTGAAGTGAAAGATAGAAAAGGGACCGAAAATCAAGTTGCCGATCACTTGTCTAGACTAGAGGATGAAGCTATGCGAGAGTTGGGTGAAAATGCTGAAATTGATGATACTTTCCCTAATGAGCATGTATTGGCCGCTTCTCAAGACTTGATTCCATGGTTTGCTAATTTTACGAATTACTAGCTAGTGATATTGTCCCATCAGACTTGTCCTTTCATCAAAGGAAAAAGTTCATGCATGATGTGAAAAAGTTCTTTTGGGATGAGACATATTTATATAGGAGTTGTGCCGATAGGCTTATTCGGCGTTGTGTGCCGGAAGTTGAAATGTTGAGTGTTTTGGAGGCATGCCACTGCTCCCTTGTAGGTGGGCATCATATTGGTATTCGGACAGCCCATAAAATCTTGCAATGTGGCTACTGTTGGCCAACCATCCACCAAGATGCTCATGAGTTCGCCAAGGCATGTGATAGGTGCCAAAGAGATGGAGGTGTTTCTAGACGGCAAGAACTCCCTTTAAATCCCATTTTTGTAATTGAGTCGTTTGACGTGTGGGGTATTGACTTTATGGGCCCCTTTGTGAGTTCTCATGGGATGAAGTATATTCTTTTGGCGGTTGATTATGTGTCAAAATGGGTGGAAGACATAGCACTTGCAAATAATGAAGGGAAGAGTGTCACCGCGTTCTTGAAAAAGAACATATTTTCCAGATTTGGCACCCCAAGGGCCATTATTAGTGACGGGGGATCCCACTTTTGCAACAAGTTGTTCAAAGGGTTATTGGAGAAATATGGGGTTCACTTCAATGTGGCCACGCCGTACCATCCTCAGACTAGTGGCAAGTTGAGGTGTCAAACACGGAAATTAATTGGATTCTGGCAAAAACGGTGAATGCGAGTAGAACGGATTGGTCAAGGAGGCTTGATGATGCTCTTTGGGCCTACCGGACAGCATAAAAAACGCCCATAGGTATGTCTCCATACCAACTTGTATATGGGAAGGCTTGTCACTTGCCGATTGAGTTAGAGCATAAGGCCATGTGGGCAATGAAGAAACTGGAGATGGATTGGAATGAAGCAGCGGAACAAAGGTTGATTGGGTTAAATGAGCTTGATGAGTTTCGCTTGAAGGCATATGAAAGTTCAGCCCTCTACAAAGAAAAGATGAAGAAGTACCATGACCAAACGATTGAGAAGCGCGATTTTGTGGTTGAGAATTTGGTGATTTTGTTAAACTCTAGGTTGCGCTTGTTTCCGGGCAAACTCAAGTCCAAATGGACTGGTCCATTCTTGATCACCCAAGTTTTCTCTCATGGAGCGGTTGAGTTGGAGAATAAGGAGGGTGTAAGGTTCAAGGTGAACGGGCAACGAATCAAAATCTATCTAGGGCATGCTGAAAATGCGAATGAAGTGATCGAGGCATACCATCTTGATGAAGTCTGAGTAATCAAGAGTCCTTCGTCGTGCCACGATGTTAAATCAAGCGCTGATTGGGAGGCAACCCAATATGTATCCTCTAGCCAACAATAGGTTTTTCGTGATTTTATAGGCGTAGTTGCATTATTTCTAATTTTCTTACTTAATGTCACGTATGAATTTTCTTTTGCTTTCTTTTTAGAAGTGTTGGCTAGAGAGTAGACTAGAGTCCATGTCTAAAAAGTGTCCAAAAAATACAAAAAGATTAGCTTATTGGGTGTTAAATGTGCAGGGACCAAATCACCAGAAATCAACAGAAAATTGGTCTGGTGCACTAATCGACGAACCAATTGAGGACCGTCGATAGGGTCCGTAGATCCAAGTTTTTTTTTTTT
The DNA here is from genome assembly GCA_016801875.1 of Solanum sitiens. Taxonomy (NCBI): domain Eukaryota; kingdom Viridiplantae; phylum Streptophyta; class Magnoliopsida; order Solanales; family Solanaceae; genus Solanum; species Solanum sitiens. Next base: position 386,534 of record JABWTJ010000615.1, on the reverse strand, counting down.
TACTTTTCTAAGTTAGGGCACAGTCGACCAAATAGTCGACGGTCCGTCGACTGACTTACTGTCCGTCGACGGGAATCATCGGATCCTCAGACCCACTAACCTGACCCGACCCGACCGGCTATATATTAATTTTCAAACTTTTCAGTTACCCCCACCCTTTCAAATCCCTTTCCCAACCGTTTCCCTCCCCATTTACCTTCAAACTTCCCCACTCACTCACCCTCCCACTTAAAACATTCTGATCTCCCCTCTTCCCCAAATCTCCATCAATTCCTAAAGCTTTTCTCTCCCAAACTCCCATCTTCTTCTGTCCTCTTTCCGGTCGGTGTTCGAGGTCGCTCTTTTGGTGTTGCTTACTTGCAAGAATTCACCCACAGAGTCTCCCCACTACAGTACACAGGTATGTCTCTCTCATCTGATTCTGATTTTATGTTCTTTGTTTGGAACTCATAATATTGATATGTGGGTCTTGACTTCTGGACTAAATTGCATGTTTAAACTATAAAATTGGGGTCCTTAGTCCGTTAGAATGATGGAAATTAATTGGGTCGGGAGTGTTTTTATCTCAATGAACTGTGCTAGTAGTTGATTAGTTTTCCGACTTAGGGCTTGTTGAGTATTTGAGAATCTAAGAGTAAAATTGCACTAATCGAAGCCCTAGGAATGACGAAATGGTGTGTTACATGCTATATGAAATTGTTGTGTCTTGTTTTGATTTCAAATTGCTCTTTGGGGGGTCCAACAATGGTTGTCTCTAACCTTACGTACGAGACCCCGATCAACGGACCGTCGATAGGGTCCGTCGATGGCCACTCCCCAAATTTGTGTAACTCTGGAATGATGGATGTGGTCGACGGTCCCTCGACTGATCGACGGACCCTCCTGCACATTCGTCGTCTATAACAGAACCCTGATTTCTCAAGGTCTCTCTAATTTTGCCTAAGTATCTACCCACGACCTAGGTCGATTGTCCGTCAATTGATCGACGGACCGTCCTGCACTTCCGTCGTCTCTAACAGAACCTGTGTTTCTGAAAATCCGAATTTTTTTCTAAGTGTCCAACGACGGCCTAGGTTGACGGTCTGTCGTATCATCGACGGACCATCCTGCACTTCCGTCGTCTCTAACAGAACTTGTGTTTCTGAAAATCCGAATTTTTTTACTAAGTGTCCACCGACGGACAACACTGACAGACCGTCATTCCATCGACGTATCGTCGGCAGTGTCCGTCAGTCAGTTCTGCAGTTCTGCACTACCACTCTGTTTTGTGTGTCCCCTTTGGTGTTTGATTCTTTTGAGTGTGTTGCATGCTTAAATTGGTACTAATAAACTCTCCTTGCAGGTACAAATGGCACCCAAGCCTGACGTAGTCTACTCTAGGGGATGATCAAAGTTTGTGGCCCCATCACGCCAGATAGTGATGCGCTCAGACGATGATCGTGACCCAGAATACGTGCCACCAGGCACCCGTACACCTACACGTGCTGCTAAAACCACCCTAATCATGCCTACGAAGGTGGCGTCTGGCGTAGTCATTGCCTCCTAGTCTGATGAGTAGCGCACACTGACCGGCACATTGTCTGGGTATGCTGTAGTTTCTGAGGGAGCGTCTGGCTTCGAGGAGGCTTTTGGGTCTGAGGGAGCGTCTGGCTCTGCGGAGGGTTCCGGGTCTGAGGAAGCGTCATCTTCACATGTTGCAACTGCTCCAGCTACATCGGTCCACTCTACCTTGTCTGATGAGGCTGATGATATGGATTCTACTCCAGCACCCCTAACCGACGTCCCTGCACCGGTTGCTGATAAGCCCAACCGGTGTTGTGTCGAGGGCCAATACCAGATATACAGGGATGCAAAGCTACTCAATGACAAGGGGTCATGACTCGGACTCTGACAGTCGAGCGGAGAGTTCTTACTGGGAGTCTTCCCACAATGCCAGCTATACATGACCTCTTCACCCGCCATCGGCTAGAGTGGACGGCTAGGAGCGTGGGCCGCTACAGCGAGGAGGTGGTGCGAGAGTTCTACGCAACTTATGTGGCGACTCTTAGGGCTCTTTTGGACAAGTGGGCTAACCCCGCCAAAAATGCACCACTTGAGTATGTTCGTGTCCGCGGCAAGCGGGTGGATATCTCCTTGCCCACCATTCGCAGGTTCTTATATGGTGCTGATGCTGATGACACCAGGGCCCCCCTCACCTCTGAATTTGACTACCGGTGGAAGCTGATAAAGGACAGCCGTTTGCAGTGTGATATGGTGGTGAGAGAAACCACCAACAGGTGGATAGCCCATAACGTCTCCGTGGATGATGAGGGTGCTGATTGGGTGATGGAGCCCAGAGGCGGAATAAAGAAGGCCAACCTCAGCGGCCAAATTCCTCTTGATATTGGTCCATTACTGCTGATAATATTGTTACATGGGATAGAGCAGTACTGATAGCTGCTATGGTTGTGGGATTCGAGGTGGATTTCGCGTGGATGTTGCTGGCAGTCATTCATGAGAGGGCCTTTAAGGCCACCACTACTTACCCTTTCCCATGCATGAATTTTGAGTTGTGCAGGTCTGCTGGAGAGGCCGTGTTGCACATTGATGTTCTCAAGACCCCAACTGGCATAGTTGATATCGGTCTCATCCGGGATGAGGACAATGAGCTGTCTCCCAACAGAGGGCCCAGAGCAGAGGTGCAGCCGCTTGGTGAGAACTTGGCGTACACGGTAGAGCAAGCCCGAGGGGCTGATCAGGCTACATCAGAGCCTACCGACTCCAATCCAGTTGAGTCTATCCCGGGTACTAGCACAGCTCCGAGCTCCTCCCGCTTACCCCATCTGCAGCACTGGTCCCGATCGCTAAGGTACAGAAGTTAGAGGCCCAAATGGCCACACTTCTTCATCATATCCATCCTTGAATGCAGAAGTCCATTGCTGAGGCGGAGGAATGGATAGAGTGGAAGATGACCCATCAGACTGAGCGAAAGATTCTGGCGGTCCACCAGCGCCTTGATGCCTTTGAGTTGAGGGTGCTCGCCCGGCCAGCCCCTACTGTAGATTTGACAACTCTCCAGGCTGTTGTGGCGAGTCTGAGGGAAGATATAGATGCCATTCTGGAGGCCCGGGAGCCCGAGTCTGAGGCCCCATCTGCGGAGCCTGCTTAGGATACGGTGCTGGCTGCACTTTTCCAGACCACTGTTGCGCCACCGCCTCCGCCATGTGAGAATACCAAGAGGAACCAATCCAGAGAGGATGATGAGACTTGATCTAGGAAGAGAGAGCATCTTGAGTTGGAAGATGCGAGGAGAGCCTCACTGATTGATAAGGAGGCCCGACAGATGAGGGCTCAGGAGGTGGCTGCTGGGGCGTCTAGCTCCAGGATTGTTGATGCTGAGAGGAGCACTACTGAGGGTGCTGTCATTGCTGCAAACACTACTGATGGTGTCCCTACTTCTGAGGGAGCGGGTTTCGGGAATTCAGACCCGCCAGCTTGTTGATCATCGGCGCTATGCGCCTCAGGTTTGCTTCACCCACCACCCTATTTTATATTTCTTATGCATTGGGGACAATTGCATGTTTTTTTTTGGTGGGGGTGTGGTAAATGGAAAGTGAGTGCTAGGGTGAAGTCTGAGTAGCCCAACTCATGACCCTCTCTTGGGGTTTTCTTGCCTGTGTTCTTTTCCCCCAAGAGACTGATTATTTTACTATTGAACCGGCATGTTATTACCTTGTACAAAGTATGTGTGAAATCTAAAGCATGATGGCTAAAATACAATGATATCCCGTTCTAAAATGAATGTTTGCATGATTATGCATAGTGAATATTGAATGTGTTGTCTCCAAGCATGACATAGAGATACACCATTGCATGACCCTCGATCTAACGCTCGAACTAGGTGTCCGATAATCTGGTAGGGTAATGAGGTGTTAAGTGAGTGTGAGGAAAGTTGAATAGTCCACCATTGGTACCTAGCTAGAACTTGCCCGGTTAGTCCTGCAAAAAGTAACCTGTGTTAGACAATCACGAAAGGATCATAGGCCCTTGTTCAACATAGTCAATCTTTAGCCTTAATGAAAGAAAACCAAATGAAACTAATCCCTTCTGATCCAAATAATCTGAGCTTACAATGGACCTTTCTTTTCTACCCCAACTCATCTTTTCTGGGTATAATGTATTGGCCCTGGTCCCTCCTTGGACATGTACACCTCAGATTATGCCAAAAGAATAAGTTGAGGGTGGCTAATCCAGAAACTAATCTCGTCTTGGCCCTGACCCAACTTTGGGTATTGTGTACCTTAACTCATGGCAAAGCCATGAGTTGAGGGTGTCTATTATGAGGAATGTTCGGAAAAGTGGGGTTGAAAGAGTTAATAAAAAAAAAGACAAAGAAGAAAATAAAAGTGACTCAAGCAAAGTTGAAATCAAGTGAAAAATTTGAACACTTGAAAATAAAAATAAAAGAAGAGTCATTTACACAAAAGGATAAAGAAAGGAGAAAAGCAAGACAAAGAATATAAGAATATGAAGAGTACGTCGTAATAAATGATGAAAAGGTAGATTGCTTAGCTGTTATGTCAAGGGGGGCAACAATTCACTAAAATGCATCCAAATGTACCCTACCTGACCCTGAGCCTACGTTACAAGCTAAGAAAGTCCTATCGTGATCCTGAGAGTCTAATTTGCTGAACTTAAAGCAGTGAAAATAAGGGCAAGCCTATGGCAACAAGTATAAATGAGGTGAGAAGTTCTTCTGAGAGTGAGTGTTGAAAAATAATCCTTATACTCAAACTGAAATCACTGTGTGAAAAATTAGGATATTGTTTAAAGTAAGGACACTAGTTGCAATACTGGAAAGTTGGCACCTTGGTGAGAGATAAAAGAGGAGAGGTGTCGGTGCGTGGAAAGTCTGTGTCATGGTCTGATCCGTATGAGCGAGCCCAATAGTGATATCATGCATGAACATAATAAAAATAATCGGGATTGATAGCCATATGATTGCAAAAGCTAAAATAAGGATACTTTTGTAAAAAGGTATTGTGGTGAGTCATAGTGCGTCGCTTGAGGACGAACAACGAATTTAAGTTGAGGGTATTGATGTCCATGGTTTTACGGTACTTCCAATGCTTTGTCCTTAAGTTTAGTGTGTGTCTAAGGCGTCTTTGTAGTAGCTTTAATGTATTTTTATCTTTGTTTGCAGGAAAACTGTCCAAAATGGAAACATAGAAGACTGTGCTGAAATCAGTGCAGAAGTGGTGACCTATGGAGCCATCGATGGTCCGTCGACCCATCGACGGTCCGTAGATGGTAACCGTCGATTGAAGATTTAGGCTGCTGAAGAAAGATCGGGGAATTCTGACTAAGTTTGGGGCTATGGAAGGGTTGACGGTCCATGGACTCATCAACGAACCGTCCTGGGAAACCGTTGGTGTTAACAGAATGTAGTCCCAGTACACGAGTTGAAAAAGATTCTAAGTGTGGAGTAACGGAGTCCATCAACGGACCGTAAGGCCATTGACGGATTGTCGATGGGGTCCGTTGATAGTAACAGAATGATTGAAGAAAATGGCAGCTGAAAAAGAGTTCAAGTATGGACCGACGGATGTGTCGACGGTCCGTCGTTCCATCGACGGACCGTCAGTAAGGTCGTCAACTCGAGATGCGTTTTGGATAGATTTTTCCTTATTTAGGCTTCCTTTTATTTTAGGACTCTATTATTATAAATAGAACTAAAAACCTCATTTTTGGGGTTAGACACTTTTATTGTTTTTGAGACTTCTGTTATTGGAAGAAAAAATTGGGTTTTGGAAAATACTTATACTTTTCGGAATCGTTTCTTACAATCTATTCATTAATTCAAGTGGTATTTTCTGGATTTTCTTCAACTTGTTAAAGTAAGTATATGATTTCTGGTTTATTAATCATGAATTGTGTAATACTTAGCATGGGTAACTAAATCCACAACTAGGATTGTGGGAACCATGGGTAATTAACAAAGTAAAACTAGCTAAAATAACAATTCCAGAATAGTTTCTTGCATGTATTGATAATTCTTTCATTTAGAAGTCTTTTTAACGGTGGCCAACGTTAGAACTCACCTTGTTGCTACTTGCCGGACCAAGGAGGTAGATAATAAGAAAAGAATTATCAACGTAGATTTAGTATACACTATCTAATAGGCTAGTTTCAATTGGTGCGAAGTAGTAACTTAGCCATACATTGAATATGATGCTTAATATGAGGTAAAAGGTAAGGTTTAGTAAAGTATACACACGTAGCCAGACCAAGGTGCGGAGTAAAATTCCCTAGTTGCCGAACCAAGGAATTAGGGATACATAACTTACCACTTTGCATGCAAGATACTAGGAAAGAGTTGTTATAGTTAGGGTTACTGCGTTATGAACCTATGGGGAACACTTACTCCCTAGTTTATCTCATCACTTGATGAACATCAAATATTTGAACTTGCTACTTGTTTACTTAGAATTAATTAAATACTTTTGTTGCACAAAATCCCCCTTTTAGTTATTTGTTTTCGGAAAGGACTTGACTAAATAGAAGTAATCGTAGATTAGAGTTAAGTCTAAACCATTTTCCTCGTAGGATCGACCCCAACCTAACATTTGGGTTCTTCACTTGATACAACCGCTTATACTTCTTTAGGGAAGTGTAATTTGAGCGTATCACCTCTCATATCTAGTTCATTGGTGCTAAGCTAAAGCCCATTTTTTTTAATAACCTTTAAGTCATCATTTATTCATAAATCTTACCATAGGTCATAGGATATTAACTCCTTGTATAAACAGGATCATAAGATCTTTAGGTTTAAGATGAGAATTTCCTTTCATCACAACCCTTCATCCGTGGGATTAACATATAATAATCATAGTGTGTAAGGCATACAAGTTAAGCATCATCAACTTGCATTATCATATCCTTACCATGATCCCACATTTAACATATTCATAGGCCAACATATATGCATAGCAACATCATACATACTTCAATTTCATAGCTACATCAATTATAGGCCAATATCAACATAATAGAGAAACCATGACTTTAGACGACTCACCTATTACTTCCAAGAATCTTCATCAAGCACTTACACTCAATTCATATCAATTATTCCATAACATAGTGAAATACTTAATAACATGACCAATCTCTATCACTTTCGTCATACACAAGACCAATTCATACTTTAGGATAATGGAAAAATGGTCATTTAGGAGTTCATTCGAGCTATAGTTCCAATCTAAACATTTAAATGACATTAAGTAGTAGATACAACATAATCGAAACCATTATTTAGAGATGGAACATGCTTCACACGGAAACCAACATTACCATATCAATTATTCAACAATACATACTTAATTAGCCATAGGAAATCATTGTTTTTCATCATTAGTCATAAATCTCAAGATAGGAAGAAAACCCGTTTGTAGAGTAAAAACCCTAAGGATTGAATTATTGGAAATCATCTTTGAAAGGAACTCTTGGGGAAAGGAATCCCAAGAGTGAAAAACCAATACCTTATTGACGAATATTCCACAAATTTTGAATGAAAATCTAGAAGTCTTCGTCTTCTTCCTCAAGCTTTTCTTGTGCTTTAACTGAGGTTGAAAAGAGAGTTTTTGAGAGAGATTAGAGGGATTTGTTTATTCTGATTTGAAATTCGTGAAAGTGGTCTAAAACTGACCTAAAATTATTATAAACTCGTCCCCTAAAAGATCCAAAAAGACCCCTCACTTAAATGGGTCTTTTTGTGAAGTTAAATTGACTTAAAAACGACGTGGACGAATCTGGGAAGTGGCTGCGCGTCGCGGGGTCAATTTCACATTTTATTTTTGAAATCCGGGTTGAGGCAGTAAGCCTCATGGAGGCCCCGTGTTGTGAGGCAACGTTTTGGCCTCCACGTGATGGTTGCGCGTAGGATGCTTTGGCAGCCTGCTTGCCGATGTTCGGGTCCTCCTCAAGGACCCTTCAGGCGGTCCTTGGGGAGTCGTTACCGGATGTTTGGACCCTTTATACTACAGATTACCTATTTAAAGTACTTTTACAAGTTTTGGACTTCATTTGACACTCCCAAACCTTCACCAAACATGAGGACATCTACTAGTTCAAATTAGCTAGTTTCCAGACATCAAGGTCTTTCTTTGTCGTTATGGCTCTAACCATTTCTAATTGAGTTTAATACGTTATTATAGGTCTGGAAACATCATTTAAATCATTATTAAATGGGCTAAACTCTAGTCTAATTCATGGAACTTCTGGAGTGTTACATAGGGTCTGTTTGGAATGCCATTTGGTAATTGAAATTGGGGTAATTACCTGGGTAGTAATTACCAGAATAGTAATTACATAGTCTAGTAATTGCAGTGGTCTGTTCGGTTGCCACAGTGTAATTATACATGTCATGTTTTGATGCGACAATGTAACTACACATGTTCAGCTTGGATGCACAACTGCAATCATAATATTATATTAAAATTTTAAAAAATAATTTAATTATTTAAAATTTTTATTAGACAAATAAGAAACTATATAATTGGTATTGAATTAAATGTTTAATATATATATATATATATATATATATATATATATATATATATATATATATATGAAAATATATTTATTAATAAACATATATTCTTAACTAATATTATGAATAAAATAATTGACTTATATTTTTTCAAATTAAAACATTTCAATTAAATTGATCATAAAAACTAAAGTATGAAGTATCCACTAATATCGTGAAATCCATGTTTGACAAAAAGATAATCTATCAAGTGTAATTAAAAAATATATTGCAATGTGAATTTAATATTACTAAAACAAATTAAATGAAACTGAAAATATGACATAAGTTATAAATTCAAAGAAAAAAATCTTACATAATACTCTTATCACTAATTTCAACATAGCATACATAAATATGATTTAAATTTTACTTAACAAATAATTCTATTTTAATTTAAAAATTAGAATACTAATAGAATTATGCTAATGAGAAATAATCATGGCATAAAAGATAGATAATATGGAAAATAAATGCATAGAATCACATGAAGTAAGGTTGAGAACGAGAAGAAAATGAAATTTAATTATTTAAAATTAAAAATAAACTTTTAGAAATTTTTTAGAATAATAAAATTTTAACAAAACTTTAAATAATAGAAGTAAAAATAACAAAAATAAAAATAGAAATTAAAAAAAAAAGTTATTAGCTGGTAATTCACAACCTTTGGCTATGAATTGGAGAGTGTGATACCCTTTGTCAGTTACACCCATTACCTGCTAACCAAATAAGTACTTGTCCAACTAAACAAGACAAACAATGTAATTCCATGTAATTTCGCCAAATCCAATTATCAGGGTGTACTTTCAAACATGCCCTTATTATTTTTTGGCTCCGCTGAAATTGAATCTCAGACTTCAGGACTCTCAACCACTTCATTGACCATTATGTCACACCCTTGAGTGCATAATGTTACAAATTTATAAATGTGCAATATTTATAGAGAGTAAATTAACAAGGGGATATATAATTGCTATTACTAAAAGTCAATTTATAGCTTATTTGGATATACTTTAAAAAAACTACTTATTTTAAATTAGTTTAGTTTGAAAGTGTTTTGCTGAAAAATATTTTTTTTTGACAAATAATTTGTATTTTATCAATAAATTTTAAAAACACTTTTGAATATCAATTAATATGTGACCAAACTTTTTAAAAGTACTTTAAAATGAAGTTTTGTCAAATACTAATGTTAGACTCTTCAACAATAGTAAATCAATTATTGAAGCAATTTAATTGTTAATGAACTTGAATTTTTCTAATTGATAATTAGTGATATACTCGTTCTGTTTTAATTTGTTTGTATGTCTTATTCCGATTTGGTCTAACTTTATAAAAATAAAGAAGTCTTTTGAAATTTGTGGTCTTAAACTAAATATATGTAGAATGTACTAAAATATTCTTCCATCTTGTGGTCATAAATACGTCACGTGAAAAGTTAAAATTAATGAGTCTTCAATAAATAAATAATGCATCTATTTTAAATAGACTAAAAATTAAAATAAGACAAACAAATTTAAACAAGAGTATTTTAAATGATTCTATTTTTGTTATCTTCTTAGTTCTTTGAGTTGATAGGAAACGAGAGAATGTGAGTTGCTAGTCATTTTTGTAACAACCGTAAAAATGAATAAGATAAATGCTTAAGGTGTCAAGAATGCTTGCGATTAGACCAAGGTTCACACGAATTGATACGCGTAGAACCAGACCTCAAAACCCTTACTACGGCCAAGCCAACTAACTTGGGGAGTTAGTTGAGCTTGGAAAGGTTGGAACCAACCATGTAAGGCTCTCGAAAACGAAGATTTATTCGAAGGAGTCTTTACCGGACTTAAAAAGAAGAAATTTAAAGTTTTGAGGGTCCAGGGGTAAAATGAACTTTTCCAGGCCAAGGATAGTATCGTAATTACCCTAAAGAAATAACTAATTAATTAATTAATTTAATTAAAGAACCAATTCGGTTTGGGTCGACCCGAAATGACCCATTTTCGCGAAAATGGTGCCACCCGAGTTCGAGCCCCAATGGAAGCAACAAATTGGTGATTTAATTATTGTTTAAAATCTGATTTTTTGCAAGGGCATTATGGTCAGTCACTAAAATAATTAAATCAGATTTTATTAAATTAATTAAACCCTATTTGACTAAGTCTTGAATTAGACTCCTAAACCTATGCTAACACTCTCCTATCACGCTTATATCTCACTCACACGTTCAAACTACACTATTTTCTCTCTGCCAATTAACGTGAAGAATAGAAACTATAACAAAAGTTCTTCACAATTGAAGAACTCACAAAAAAATCTAAGAAAATAAGCTAATAAAAAATGTTAAGGCAAGGAGAAGTTGTCGGTCGAGTGGTGTGGACGTTGAGGAGGCTTGGACTGATTTTGGGCAGCAAATTCAATGTTTGAACATCAATTAAGGTATGGGTTTCTTCTCTCTTGGTCCCTTTCCCAAGAGACCCCTTAAGATTCAAGATATTCACTCCGAAAACTAGGGTTGTTCCCCGTTGCATGTCCCTGTCACTAGCTCCCAATGATTCGTAGGTTGGGTTTGTTTGCTGGTAGATTTAGGCATGTGTGATGTTTTTGTGTTGAATGTGAATATGTTTATGTACGTGAAATCACGAAAATGACAACCAATGTGTGATCGAAAAAAATGATGTGTGTGTGCAAAGTGTGGCAGTGAATATACTCACTGTTGGAGGTGTGAAATAGCATGTTTAATCCTTGAAATTTATGTGCAAAAGTTGTACACAATGTGATGTTTTTATGGGGTTTGAAGTTATTGATTTTGAGTGAAAAACTCTTGGCTAATGTAACTACTAAACTACACCTAATAATGCACTAAATGTTTCATGAAATTCCCTAAGAACTAATGTGAAAAGGTTGATTAAAGGAAGCTAAAAACTATGAATAAATTTCCATCTTGGTGTACTTTAGTTTCGGTCAAAAAGAAGGTTAAAATCTGGGTTTTTAATTGAAAATAAAATATGTCAGGTCAATGGGGATTGAACCCAAGACCTCACATGTGAAGGAATGCTAAAAACGTAAAAAGGGGGAAATGGGGTGGGAAACGAGTGAAAGAAGAGAAAATAAAGAAAAGAAAATCTGAGGCGTGGGAATCGAACACATGACCTCAAGGCTGGAAAGGAGCATGCGATTTAAATAAGAAAAATGAGGTGAGGCTGTGGGGGCTCGATCCCACAACCTCACTGCCAAACGACTAGCTTAGGGAGTTTTAATTAAAAATAAAAATAGGAGGATGTGGGGGTTGAACCCATAACCTCACAGCCCTTAGCGAATTTAAATTAAAATAAGGAGGCTGTGGGGGTTCGAACCCACCACCTCACAGCCTCTAGCGAAATTAAAAGCAAAAATAAGGAGGCTGTGGGGGTTCGAACCCACAACCTCCCTATTCCCTGCGTATATAATGAATTAAATAAAACAGGTTGTGGGGATTTGATCCCACAACCTCTTGGTTTGGGCGAAAAGGGGCAATGAGATGTTAATGAAAAATAAAAAGGGGTTGTGGGGGTTCGAACCCACAACCCTTAGGCCAAATTAAGAGGAAAACTAAGGAGAAAATTAACGATAGAATGTTAATGTTGGGGTTCAATTTAGAGTCCCAATGTCATGGAGATTAAAAATAAAATCAATGAAAAATGTAAATGTTATCCAAGTGATTCGAACTTGGGTTTCCTTGCCCAAACTTCTGCATTGATACATAAGTCATACCTGAACAAAATATCCAAGAATAATGCCACCTACTTAGATCGAAATCAAGATCTTGGCATATATGCAAGATACATAAGTCTTGTACTACATAATCTTAGGAATGTATGAATCACTTAAACGAATTATGAATGAAGCCTCATGGCTTGTGTGTATAGACTCATAAGTCTAGCATACGTTTTAAACAAGTGAACCTAAGATGTATGTAATGAAAGGATGTAACCCTAGAAGGGTTAAGTATGAGTGTAAAACACACTAAATGGCCTAGTGCATTGGCATACGATGAAATGATTATTATGTAATGAAATGACGAAACCCTAGAAGGGTTAAGTAAGATTTTGAAATACACAAATCGCCAAATATATTGGCAAATGATGAAATGAACATTCACGTAAAATGGGGTGAGTAATTATGAAGAGTAAATGTGCTAATGTTAATGAATGGTGTGACAGCATGATATGAGGCTAATGTAAAAGATGAGAACAATCTCAAATGAGCCTAAGTAAATGTTACCGAAACGTACTCACCTATGAAAGTGTAAGATAATGAAGAGACTAGTCTCTATGAACACTCTAATGAAAGTATTGAGATTAACAAACTTAATACTAATGATGAGATGAGAAATCATCTAATGAGCTATGATGTCCTCATACTAGAAGCCAACTTCCATGACGTATGAGTTGAATGTAATTGAATTTTATACTGAGCACCGATATACTAGCTATGAGCGGTGATGCCTAAATTAGGTAAGGGCGGAGGTTCACGTAACTCTTATGAGATGAGATTGTCCGGCTTGCCGGGTATGGGTCTCCTTATATCTCCTGGTCTTCGAACCTATACTGCCAATATAGGGATCTGGCGGGGTTAAATTCTTACGTACGCTAGCATGTTTTGGGTCACTTTGGCCGGTGATTCCACCTCTTTTCGGTGTGGGGGAGACACTGGATTTCATGATGCTCACATGATCTATGTCGGTTAAAGTTAATGTTCCCAATGAATGAATGAGGCCAGCCTCAAATGAAGCACATAATGAAATGAATGATACCAAAGGTGTTAGGATAGGATAATCAAGAGGTGAGCTAGACTCAGGTAATGACACTAGGTTATTCTTGATCATTGCACAGCAAACCCGATGGAAGTCCTAAACTACACCCTAGGTATAGCTGGTGTTTGCACTGGCCCACGAACGAAATGAAATGAAGTACGTATGAACGAATGAAGCAGACTCTGTGTTTGCTAATGAAGACTCCCTAATTGAGGTGTTGAGCCCTCAGTTTGGGAAGTCTTAATGTCAAGTCCATGATTCCAAAGACTCATGGCATATGAATGAATAATATGAAAGATGTTATGTGCTATATGTAATATGATATGTGCTATGTGTAAGATGTTATGTATTGTGTGCAATATGATAATTATGATGATGCATTTTACTCTCATGGCATGACTTTCCTAATCCAAATTTGGAAAGCTCACTGACTTTCCTAATCCAAATTTGGAAAGCTCACTGACTTTCCTAATCCAAATTTGGAAGGTTCACTAACTTTCGTAATCTCAATTTGGCAAGTCCACTGACTTGACTTTCCATAATCATGTTGTTAGGAAAGAGCTATCTTTTCTCATGCATGTCCTTGGTGTGTGCTTGCATATACCCATACTTAGTACAAGTGTGTACTAACCCTATACAACTCTACAATTTTAGGTGCAGGCACAGGTGGACGCTAGAGCTACAGGTTGACGCTGAAGCTATCCGGACATCGAGCATTCATCCGGACTTGGTAGGTCCTCATGCATTTCGAGGATGCTGCCATATATATTCTAGCTTAGTTTTTAGAGTTGAGCTAGTGGAGCATGTTCCACTAGCGTTTCTTTCCTGTTTTATTCAGACATTGTATTGGTGCCATTTCGTCAAGTACCTCATTATTACTATATTACAGTATTTCTTTCATTTGGTGGTCTTAATATTAGATGGTTGATAGTGAATAATTATGTATTAATGAGAATGTTTAATAAGTATGTTAAGAAACAAAAAATTTCAAATTTTCCGCTAAAATTAACCTAAAAGAAGTAAGAATGACGTATGTAGGCTTGTCTGCGACCTCTGAGAGGTCAACGACGCCGGTCTGGTCTGGGGTCTAGATTTCGGTCGTGACAAAGTTGGTATCAGAGCACTAGGTTAAATTGCGAGAATAATGAGTTCACATCAACCACATTGAGTAGTTTCTAAGTCATGGTAGTGAAGTACACCACTATCCTGGATTAGAGATTGCATGATGCGTAGGAAAATTACCCTTCTTCTGATCTTATCGTGCTTTTTCTAATGTCTAATTTCTTAATGTTATGAGCTGTCTAACATCAATTCTTGTTGTTTTTAGAGAATGAATGCTAGGAGAACCATTGGTCAGAGGAGAGGAGGTGCAGCTGTTGGGAACAATCAGGTTCCACCCCAGGATCCAGTTGAAGGAGTGGATATGCCAGTTAACCCAGCTGGGTTGACTGATGCTGAGGTGAGGGCATCTCTGGACCAGATGGCACAGGCCATTACTATTTAGGCCCAGGCTATGACTGCCCAGGTCAACCGGAAGGATGTTCAGAGGGAGAACACACCGGTTTGTAGCATGGCTGACAGGCTGAGAGACTTTACGAGGATGAATCCTCCTATTTTCATAGGGTCCAAGATTTCAGAGGATCCCCAGGAGTTTGTTGATGAGATGCATAAGATTCTGGTGGCTATGGGGGCCACAAATGCTGAGAAGGCTGAGCTGGCTTCCTATCAGCTCAAGGATGTGGCACAGACTTGGTGCAAGATGTGGCAGGATAGCCGAGCTTTGGGCGGAGTTCCAGTCACTTGGAAGATGTTTAAGACAGCCTTTTTGGAGAGATTCCTTCCCAGAGAAATATGGGAGGCCAAGGTTGAGAAGTTCATCAACCTTAAGCAGGGATCCATGACAGTCAGGGAGTATTCCCTGAAGTTTGTTAACCTATCCAAGTATGCTACTTTCCTTAGTATCTAACAGCAAGGATAAGGTGAGTACTGAAGTTTGTTAAATTATCCAGGTATGCTGCAAGTATTCTCAACTTCTGTTTATGCTTTACTTGATCCAGGGTCTACGCTTTCCTTTGTAACTCCTTTGCTTGATCTCAGTTTTGAGATATTGCCTGAATTTCTGCATGATCCTATAGTGGTTAGTACACCTTTAGGAGAAAATGTAAGAACTGATAGAGTATACAAGGATTGCCCAATAGTGATAAGTGGTAAGACTATGTGTGCAGACTTGGTTCAGTTACCCATGCATGATTTTGATGTTATTCTTGGCATAGACTGGCTTCACAGTTATTATGCTTGCTTGAACTGTCATAGTAGAGTGGTGAGATTTCGTTTCCCTGATGAAGAGGAGCTAGTCTGGGACGGGTACAACTCGAGTCGTCCTAACCTCTTTATTTCTAACCTTAAGGCTAATAAAATGATGTCCAAGGGGTTGTTGTGTCATCTTGTGAGTGTTAATGATTTAGATCATGACATTCACTCAGTGCCTATAGTGAATGAGCTCCTAGATGTATTTCTTGATGATTTGCCTGGAGTCCCTCCCCCTCGAGAGATTGATTTTGATATCAACTTCGAACCCGATACTAAACCAATTTAAATTCCTCCTTACAGAATGGCTCCAGCTGAACTCAAAGAGTTGAAGCTGCAGTTAAAAGATCTCACTGATAAGGGTTTCATTCAGCCGAGCATATCCCCTTGGGGCACTCCAGTGTTGTTTGTGAAAAAGAAAGATGGAACCTTTAGAATGTGTATCGATTATCGGCAGCTCAACAGAGTCATTATAAAGAATAAGTATCCACTTCCCAGAATAGATGATTTGTTCGATCAGCTCCAAGGTTCTAGTTTCTTCTCTAAGATTGATCTTCGTTGAGGGTATCATCACCTTAGGGTTAGGGATGGAGATATCCCAAAGACAGCCTTTCATACCCGTTATGGTCACTATGAGTTCTTAATCATGTCATTTGGTCTTAAGAATGCACCTGCTGCATTTATGGACCTCATGAACCGAGTCTTCCGTGAATACCTTGACTCTTTCATCATAGTATTCATTGATGACATTCTCATCTACTCTAGGACCAAGGAAGAGCATGAACAGCATTTGAGACTAACCTTGCAGGTACTTAGACAACATCAGCTGTATGCCAAATTCAGCAAGTGTGAATTTTGGCTTAGATCAGTGACCTTCATGGGTCATGTTGTGTCCGATCAGGGCGTGGAGGTGGATCCCAGGAAGACTGAGGCTGTCAAGAACTGGCCAAAGCCTCTTACTCCCACTGACATGTGTAGCTTTTTGGGATTGGCTGGTTACTACCGCAGGTTTGTGGAGGGCTTTTCTTCCATTGCTGCCCCATTGACAGCTTTTACTAAGAAGAAAGCCAAGTTTGAATGGACGGAGACTTCTCAGAAGAGTTTCCAGGAGCTCAAGGACATACTCACTTCAGCCCCGGTGCTTACTTTGCCTAAGTGTGGTCAGAATTACACTGTTTACTCTTATGCATATAGGGTTGGTTTGGGTTCTGTTCTTATGCAGGTTGGTAAGGTGATAGCCTATGCGTCCAGACAGCTCAAGGTTCATGAGAAGAATTATCCCACTCATGACCTGGAGTTGGCAGCTGTGCTGTTTGCACTGAATCTGTGGAGGCACTACTTGTATGGAGTGCATGTGGATGTATGCACAGACCACAAGAGTCCCCAGTACGTGTTCACACAGAGAGAGTTAAATCTACATCAGCGAAGATGGTTGGAGTTGTTGAAGGATTATGACATGAATGTTCACTGCCATCCAGGTAAGCCTAATGTTGTAGATGATGCTTTGAGCAGGATGAGCATTGGAAGTACAACCCACGTTGAGGATGAGAAGAAGGAGTTGGTGAGAGATGTACATAGACTGGACAGACTGGGTGTGCGATTGGTTGACTCTACTAGTGGGGGTGTTTTAGTTCATCCTAGTTCTGAATCATCCTAGGTAGTTGAAATCAAACAGGTTCAGCATCTAGATTTTGTGTTGATGGAGCTGAAGGACTCAGTATTGATAAAGATGAATGAGTCTTTCGTTTGGGAGGTGATGGCATACTTAGGTATCAGGACAGGCTCTTTGTACCAGATGTGGATGATTTGCGGACCAGGATTGTTGCAGAGGCCCATGGTTCTAGATATTCCATACTTCCAGGTTCCACCAAGATGTATCATGATCTTAAGCAGATTTATTGGTGGGATGGCATGAAGAAGGACATTACAGAATATGCGGCCAAGTGTCCTAATTGTCTGCAGGTTAAGGCAGAGCATCTTAAGCCTGGCGGTCTGACTCAGATTATTGAGGTTTCGACTTGGAAGTGGGAGGCCATTAATATGGACTTCGTGGTTGGTCTTCCGAGGACTAGGAGGTAGCATGACTCCATATAGGTTATTGTGGACAGATTGACTAAGTATGCCCACTTTATCCTTGTAAAATCTACTTACATAGTCGAGGATTATGCGAGACTCTATATTGATGAGATTGTGAGATGGCACGGGATTCCTTTGTCTATCATTTCAGATAGAAGAGCTCAGTTTACTTCATATTTTTGGAGATCTTTCCAGAAGAGCTTGGGCACGTAGGTAAAGCTTAGCACTGCCTTTCATCCTCAGACAGATGGGCAGGCAGAGCGCACCGTTCAGATATTGGAGGACATGTTGAGAGCGTGTGTGATTGACTTCAGAGGTAGCTGGGATGACCATCTGCCTTTGATAGAGTTCTCGTATAATAATAGCTATCACTCAAGTATTGGGATGGCACTGTTTGAGGAACTGTATGGTAGGAGGTGTAGATCTCCAGTTGGGTGGTTCGAGGTTGGAGAGACATCCATTTTGGGTCCAGAGATCGTTCATGAGGCCTTAGAGAAGGTCAGAGTGATTAGGGACAGGTTGGCTACTGCTTACAGTCGGCAGAAGTCATATGCAGATAACAGAAAGCGGCCCTTAGAGTATGATGTTGGTGACCAGGTCTATCTGAAGATATCACCCATGAAGGGGGTGATTAGATTTGACAGGAAGGGGAAGCTGAGTCCGAGGTATGTTGGGCCATATGAGATCATACAGCGTGTGGGTGAGGTGGCCTATGAGTTAGCATTGCCTACGGAGCTAGCTTGTGTTCATTCAGTCTTTCATGTTTCTATGTTGAAGAAGTGCCTAGGTGATCCAGCATCGATTCTACATGTGGAAGGTTTGGGGGTTGATGAAGACTTGTCTTATGAGGAGTTACCTGTTGAGATCTTAGACAGACAGGTCAAGCGGCTGAGGAACAAGGAGATTGCCACAGTGAAGGTATTGTGGAGAAATCATCATGTTGAGGGTGCTACGTGGGAGGCTGAGGCCGACATGAGATCCCGCTACCCTCATCTTTTCAACTCTTGAGGTTAGACTTCCTACTCTTAAGTCTAAGTTTCCTTATCTCTCCGTATTTTGTTGCTATTGCTTGACTGTGCATAGTGATTATGTTATGATCTGACTGGCATTACGATATGTAGTGGTAGTGTCATTCGGGGACGAATGTTCCTAAGGAGGGGATAATGTAACAACCCTAAAAATGAATAAGATAAATGCTTAAGGTGTTAAGAATGCTTGCGATTAGACCAAGGTTCACACGAATTGATACGCGTAGAACCAGACCTCAAAACCCTTACTACGGCCAAGCCAACTAACTTGGGGAGTTAGTTAAGCTTGGAAAGGTTGGAACCAACCAGGTAAGGCTCTCGAAAACGAAGATTTATTCAAAGGAGTCTTTACCGTACTTAAAGAGAAGAAATTTTAAGTTTTGAGGGTCCAGGGGTAAAATGGTCTTTTCCAGGCCAAGGGTAATATCGTAATTACCCTAAGGAATTAATTAATTGATCAATTAATTTAATTAAAGAAATAATTCGGGTTGGGTCGACCCGAAATAACCCGTTTTCACGAAAATGGTGCCACCCGAGTTCGAGCCCCAATGGAAGCAACAAATTGGTGATTTAATTATTGTTTAAAATCTGATTTTTTGTAAGGGCATTATGGTCAGTCACTAAGCTAATTAAATAAGATTTTATTAACTTAATTAAACCATATTTGACTAAGTCTTGAATTAGACTCCTAAACCTATGGTAACACTCTCCTATCACGCTTATCTCAAACTCACACGTTCAAACTACACTATTTTCTCTCTGTCAATTAACGTGAAGAACAGAAACTCTAACAAAAGTTCTTCACACTTGAAGAACTCACAAAAAAATCTAAGAAAACAAGCTAATAAAAAACGTTAAGGCAAAGAGAAGTTGTCCGTCGAGTGGTGTGGACGTTGAGGAGGCTTGGACTGATTTGGATAGGGTTTTGGGCAGCAAATTCAACGTTTGAACATCAATTAAGGTATGGGTTTCTTCTCTCTTGGTCCCTTTCCCAAGAGACCCCTTAAGATTCAAGATATTCACTCTGAAAACTAGGGTTGTTCCCCATTGCATGTCCCTGTCACTAGCTCCCAATGATTCGTAAGTTGGGTTTGTTTGCTGGTAGATTTAGGTATGTGTGATGTTTTTGTGTTGAATGTGAATATGTTTATGTACGTGAAATCACGAAAATTACAACCAAAGTGTGATCGAAAAAAATGATGTGTGTGTGCAAAGTGTGGCAGTGAATATACTCACTGTTGGAGGTGTGAAATAGCATGTTTAATCCTTGTATTTTATGTGCAAAAGTTGTACACAATGTGATGTTCTTATGGGGTTTGAAGTTATTGATTTTCAGTGAAAAACTCTTGGCTAATGTAACTACTAAACTACACCTAATAATGCACTAAACTTTTCATGAAATGCCCTAAGAACTAACGTGAAAAGGTTGATGAAAGGAAGATAAAAACTATGAATAAATTTCCATCTCGGTGTAATTTAGTTTCGGTCAAAAAGAAGGTTAAAATCTGGGTTTTTAATTGAAAATAAAATAGGTGAGGTCAATGGGGATTGAACCCAAGACCTCACATATGAAGGAATGCTAAAAACGTAAAAAGGGGGAAATGTGGTTAAGGGGAATCGAACCCGTGTAGCTACTGTAATTCGCGAAAAGAAGAAATGAAAAAGGGGGCTGGGGGATTCGAAATTGGGTTACTGGAAGAGAAAGGAGAGAATAATTAATTAATTAATTAAATGGGAGGCGTGGGAATCGAACCCACGACCTCCAGGCAACGAGTGAAAGAAGAGAAAATAAAGAAAAGAAAAATGTGAGGCGTGGGAATCGAACCCACAACCTCAAGGCTGGAAAGGAGCAGGCGAATTAAATAAGAAAAATGAGGTGAGGCTGTGGGGGCTCGATCCCACAACCTCACTGCCAAACGCCTAGCTTAGGGAGTTTTAATTAAAAATAAAAATAGGAGGCTGCGGGGGTTGAACCCACAACTTCACAGCCCCTAGCGAATTTAAATTAAAATAAGGAGGTTGTGGGGGTTCGAACCCACCACCCCACAGCCTCTAGCAAAATTAAAAGCAAAACTAAGGAGGTTGTGGGGTTTCGAACCCACAACCTCCCTATTCCCAGCGTATATAATGAATAAAATAAAAGAGGCTGTGGGGGTTTGATCCCACAACCTCTTGGTTTGGGCGAAAAGGGGCAATGAGATGTTAATGCAAAATGAAAAGGGGTTGTGGGGGTTCGAACCCACAACTCTTAGGCCAAATTAAGAGAAAAACAAAGGAGAAAATTAAAGATAGAATGTTAATGTTGGGGTTCAATTTAGAGTCCCAATGTCATGGAGATTAAAAATAAAATCAATGAAAAATGTAAATGTTATCCAAGTGATTCGAACTTGGGTTTCCTTGCCCAAACTTCTGTATTGATACATAAGTCATACGTGAACAAAATATCCAAGAATAATGCCACCTACTTAGATCGAAATCAATATCTTGGCATATATGCAAGCTACATAAGTCTTGTACTACATAATCTTAGGAATGTATGAATCACTTAAATGAATTATGAATGAAGCCTAATGGCTTTTGTGTATAGACTCATAAGTCTAGCATATGTTTTAAAGAAGTGAACCAAAGAAGTATGTAATGAAAGGATGTAACCCTAGAAGGGTTAAGTATGAGTGTAAAACACACTAAATGGCCTAGTGCATGGGCATATGATGAAATGATTATTATGTAATGAAATGACGAAACCCTAGAAGGGTTAAGTAAGAGTGTGAAATACACAAATGGCCAAATATATTGGTAAATGATGAAATGAACATTCACGTAAAATGGGGTGAGTAATTATGAAGAGTAAATGTGCTAATGTTAATGAATGGGGTGACAACATGATATGAGGCTAATGTAAAAGATGAGAACAATCTCAAATGAGCCTAAGTAAATGTTACCGAAACGTACTCACCTATGAGAGTGTAAGATAATGAAGAGACTAGTCTCTACGAACACTCTAATGAAAGTATTGAGATTAACACACTTAATACTAATGATGAGACGAGAAATCATCTAATGAGCTATGATGTCCTCATACTAGAAGCCAGCTTCCATAACGTATGAGTTGAATATAATGGAACTTTATACTGAGCATCGATAGACTAGATATGAGCGCTGATGCCTTCTTTAGGGAAGGGCGGAGGTTCAGGTAACTCTCATGAGATGAGACTGTCCGGCTTGCCGGGTATGGGTCTCCTTATATCTCCTGGTCTTCGAACCTATACTGCCAATATAGGGATCTGGTAGGGTTAAATTCCCATGTACGCTAGCATGTTTTGGGTCACTTTGGCCGGTGATTCCACCTCTTTTCGGTGTAGGGGATACACTGGATTTCATGATGCTCACATGATCTATGTCGGTTAAAGTTAAAGTTCCCAATGAATGAATGAGGCCAGCCTCAAATAAAGCACATAATAAAATGAATGATACCAAAGGTGTTAGGATAGGATAATCAAGAGGTGAGCTAGACTCAGGTAATGACACTAGGTTATTCTTGATCATTGCACAGCAAACCCGATGGAAGTCTTAAACTACACCCTAGGTATAGCTGGTGTTTGCACTGGCCTATGAACGAAATGAAATGAAGTACGTATGAACGAATGAAGCAGACTCTGTGTTAGTTAATGAAGACTCCCTAGTTGAGGTCCCATATGTTGAGCCCTCATTTTGGGAAGTCTTAATGTCAAGTCCATGATTCCAAGGTGTCATGGCATATGAATGAATGATATGAAAGATGGTATGTGCTATATGTAATATGATATGTGCTATGTGTAAGATGTTATGTGTTGTGTGCAATATGATAATTATGATGATGCATGTTACTCTCATGGCATGACTTTCCTAATCCAAATTTGGAAAGCTCACTGACTTTCCTAATGCAAATTTGGACAGCTCACTGACTTTCCTAATCCAAATTTGGAAGGTTCACTAACTTTCCTAATCTCAATTTGGCAAGTCCACTGACTTGACTTTTCATAATCATGTTGTTAAGAAAGAGCTATCTTTTCTCATGCATGTCCTTGCTGTGTGCTTGCATATACCCATACTTAGTACAAGTGTGTACTAAACCTATAGAACTCTACAATTTTAGGTGCAGGCATTGGTGGACGCTAGAGCTACAGGTTGACGCTGAAGCTATCCGGACGTCGAGCATTCATCCTAACTTGGTAGGTCCTCATGCATTTCGAGGATGCTGCCATTTATATTCTAGCTTAGTTTTTAGAGTTGAGCTAGTGGAGCATGTTCCACTAGCGTTTCTTTCCTGTTTTATTCAGACATTGTATTGGTGCCATTTTGGCAAGTACATCATGATTACTATATTACAGTATTTCTTTCATTTGGTGATTTAATATTAGATGGTTGATGGTGAACAATTATGTATTAATGAGAATGTTTAATAAGTATGTTAAGAAACAAAATGTCAAATTTTCCGCTAAAATTAACCTAAAAGAAGTAAGAATGACGTAGGTAGGTTTGTCTGCGACCTCTGAGAGGTCAACGACGCCGGTCTCCTCTGGGGTCTAGATTCCGGTCGTGACAATTTTCCATTTTGACAACTCCTATAGGGATGACAATGTGTTGGGTGGGTTAACTGAAACACGCAAAATTCTCAATCCACCCTATCCCACCCGTATAATATTTTTTTTCTATTCTCAATCGACCCTACCCCGTATAAATTCGCTTTGTCCCTACTGAGAACTTGAAATTTTTTAAGTGTTAAGGTCGCTTGATGTAGCACCTTTAGTTCCAAAAAGAACTAAAGAGGATTCATTCCTAGGTTCTTCTAAGTTTTAAGTCAACATGAAACAACCATAACTTTTAGCACATGATGATTTAGGAGACCCAGAAGGTATCAAATGAAGAGTCTTGGAATCCTCTTTCCAGGGCCGTTGAGTTTGCTAATTTTCGAGGTTATATGAGGGAGATATGCCCATTTGAAGTTGGGTTGTCCAAATAAGAAAACTTACCTGAAAATATGAAGGGTATTTTGGTCTTTTCCTTACTCAATCAGATTAAATAGAATTTTCGTAATATTTTGTGGACAAATCTAATTTTAGTAAGTTTTTATAAATCGAAATACGCTTAGGGGTCGTTTGGTATGCTGCATTATAAGAAATGTTCAGATATTATGTATTGTATTATTTAATACTATGTTTGGTAGGAACTTGGGTCTATGTATAACTAATCCATGTAATCAATGGATTAGTTATACCTCCTACATGGTATACCTTCCATTTGTAGGTATTAGTAATACATAGGATATAATACCATGGGATAAGTCTATGTAAAGACAATAATATCCCTCAAATCACTTCAATTATTTATCTATTTTCTTGATTCTATGATTTATATTTATAGTTTTATACTAGTAAATTTATTTGAATAACAACAAGAGAAGGCTCAAGCCATAGGAAAATATCCAGTTTCTCTCGCAACAAATTAGCTTACAAATTATTTAGAGAGATTTGTTTGTTACTAAATAAATCCAATACAAATTTGAAATGTGAGTTGTGTATTTGTATATGACGTTTGTGATCTTATTTTTTTTTTTTTTTTGTGTGTGGGTTCTAATTAATTGTATTCTGAACAATTAAAAAAATTACATACATATTAAAATTACAACTTGCAATTTTATGTGTAAATGTAGATGATATATTCAATTTTACGATTGTTGACCGTTATTAAGATGACAATTATTTCTCCTCAAATAATTCAAGTAAACATGTAGCAAACATGACAACAATATTTTTGTTCTCATAGCTAGTTAGAAGGCCATAGAAAAATATATATTGTCCAGTAATTATATACCTTGACCCACTTACAAAATAATTCAAGAGTATAATTGAAAAGAAGTTTTTTTTTTTATAGAATTTTAATTCAAACACAAGATGAGGTGGGAAAAAATGAACCAAACACCTGATAATCAGCATTACATTACTAATCCATGCACTACTAATCCTTGCATTACTAATCCCTACTTTATTAATCTTGGTACCAAACGACCCCTTAGGGTTTTGTACCAAACGTCCCCTTAGGGTTGTAGAAGAAAGTTCATTCAACTTATTCCTAAGTTCTTTTAAGTTTTGATGTTATATTTATTTGGGTCAACTTCAAATGGCCATATCTCTTAGAATATAAGGAGTTACGTAACCCATAAACTATCAAATTAAAGGTATTTGAATCTGCTTTCCAACGCCACTAGTTTTGCGTCAATCCCATTTCTGAGTAAAAATTTATGATCATTTTAGTAATTGATACAGTGTAATGACAAATTAGTCGACGAGAAGACATTGAAAAGGGTCTTTTTGTCTGTTTACCTCCAAGAAAATCCTAAAATAATTTCCTGACTAATTAAAGGCACACACCAATAAAATGATCATCTTTTAACTCATTATTCTCTTATCTCTCAAACCCTAGGGTAAAACCCTAAGGAAAAATTAAAATAGAAAACTCCATTAAAGATCTTTCAATCTTTTTCAGACCGTTTTCAATATTCTTCTTCAAGGTAAGTCCTTCTCCAAGAATCATTCCTTCCAACTCAAATTCCTCCATAAAATTATTAACACTAATGAAAATCATAATTCTTGGCTATAGAATTTCAACAAACTAATTCAAGAAATTTTAAGAATGATTTTCTTGATTTTTCTCCTTCATGTTATGGTTTCAAGGCCTCTAATCAAGTTCTTCTCAAAGATTCTTCAAAAACCTTGTTCTTTTAGGTACGTAAGGCTATCATAGTGTTGGACTAGTTCGTCCTCACGTCCAACATCTTCTTTCAAATTTGTTAAAGAGAAATCTAGAATTCTACCCCTAGATTTGAGTATTTTTAGATAAATTGATTCGAGTTCTTTAGTTCATGGTTCTTTTAAAAGTTACATTCCTAATTATTGAGTCTCTATATTGTAATTAAGATCCTTGAGTTGATTTGTTCAGGTTCATATTTTAGCTTGAACCTTATTTTGAGCTATAAATCTTGAGAAGCTTTTTAAAACCAACAATTCAGTTTAAATTGAGTTTTTTGAGGAAGTAAAAATGAGTTTCGAGAAAAGAGTTTTCTAAAACATGATTAGTATGAAAATCGAGTATGTCATCAATGTATGAACAATATGGTATCAAGATATACCATCAATGTTTATGCACTATGACTTCCCGAGTCATCAATGATCATACTACAATATGATTTAGATATGTTTTGTGAAGGTATTTTCAAGTATGAGTTGAGTAAAAGTATAAGGGGACAATGTATTCCCAGAGGTATCAATTTTAACATTGATAAAAGAGAAACTGAGATTTCTAAATGAGTTATTAGTTTAAAAGACATTTTAAGAGCAGATACCTCTTTTAAAAGGATAGTTTGAGTAATTATTACAAACCACGGGAAGATTTATATTTTTAAACATATGAGCATAAGTATATATATATTATTGGGAGTAGTATTGAGCACCGATATAGGGGGGACTTCAGGCAACTCACCCCCATAAACCATATATACCAACACGGGTAAAGGTGTAACGACCTATTTTTATCATTATGGAAAAGCGATGGGGAAGAATTTTGGGCAGAAAACATTTTTTGTAGTAATTTGTAAATTCTAGCCTAGGCTAATCTTGGACGAAATTTGAGTCATGGGAGGTTTAGATAAATCTGGTAATGAATGGGGGGGGGGTCTAATTATGAATTTTATCCTATGATTGGATAGCAAAGACGTTCGGTAGCATGTAAGCCTTTACACGAATTTTGATGAGTAGAACTCTCGAAATTGATCTTTGCGTGAAATGTTAGTTTCTGAATGTTAAGGGTTGAAGTTGTGTTGTGAAATGAGAGCTTGAAACCCAAATTATGATCTTATCTCCGTGCAAGCCGCCGGGGAGGCCGCTTTCGTGTGTTAGATACCGCTGTGGCGGGACAATCGCGAACTTAGGTCGGGAAAAACTCATTTTTTTTTTTGCAAAACTTCGTTCTTGAGAGGTAGGAGATGACTCAAGGTGATTATTGACAGTTTTCCACGATTTGTAGCGCTAAAGGTAAGATAGTTACTCCCTTAATTCGTGTTTTGATTTAGAACTTAGAATATTGGGTAATTATCATTGGGGGAGGGTTTTGGTTTGAAGTTGATAGTAGAAAAAACCCTAATTGAACATTGGGACCTGGGTTTGGCATCGGATTGATAATTTTAGTTATAATCCAGAAAAGTTAGACCTTATTTGTTAATCCATGCATTATTTGACTAATTTAGACCAAACACAAGCGGAAAGAAAAGACTCAAGTGTCTTATGAGGATTCAAGCTTGATTTCCAGGTAGGTGAATGTTTAATTTCCTATTTGTGTGATATATGCTAGTTGATTTCTTTATTTTATGCTTGCATGTATGTGAATAGTGAAATGTGAATCGAACCTAATTAAATGATTATGTGTGAACTACTAAATGCAATGAACCTACTACTTTACCAGGTGACTATCTGTACTATGCATTATATTGTGTTTGTGATTGTGGTTGTGATGATTGAATAGGGTGTCACATTCCGACACATTCATTGAATTATTGTCACATTTTGATCCAACCAGTACACTGTGGTTGTGTACTGGTATTGCACTTGCTTTTTTTTTAGTACAGGGCATCTTCATGCAACTACTCACATACCTCGGTTAGGAGATCACTGAACGAGACCGGATTCAAGGGTGATCCAATTTTTCTCGGCTTCCTTTGGTCCTCTATTGTTTTGCCATTGCTTTCAGGCTCATACTTTATAGTTAGACATATTTGTGTTAGTTTAGGGGTTACAACCGTCAGTCTTAGACTTGTCGTTAGCAGAATTCCGGTACATTGACCTTCAGGCTAGGGGTTGAATTTCTGTAATAGTTATGTTTAGATATTCATTTAAGATTTCGGAGTTTATGGAAACTCCATGTTATACTATCATTTAAACATGATTCCATACTTCAAACGTTTAGTTTTTTTTTATTTAAGTTGCTTAATTGGGTTTAATGATTCTTCCACCGGAAGGTCAGTATGGGTGCCAATAATGACGATCTGGGTCGTGACAATATATACATACTTTTATATGATTCCTTATTACTTTGTAAGCATAGTTTAGTGAATCCACTTAGTTGAGTAAATCTGTATCCCGACAAGGTATAAGAAAATTCCGGCAGCGTGGGCGAGACGTTGTATCATCACGTAGCTCATAGTGATGATTGTTGGTTAAAGAATCTTCCATTAGAGTTAAATTTTATTTTTATATATCACTTATTATTTTGAGTTCAAAGATGAGAAAGTATTTTGTTAAGTTTTAAATGATTTAACTCTTTTATTTCTTTACATTCAGCTTGAGTACATTGCTATCTATTGCAGTACTTCATTTGTTTTTTGTTATCCAGCTATATTACACACTCATACAATCTATGTACTGATGTCATTTGACCTGCATTCTTTTATGATGCAAATATAGGTGTTCAAGATTATCAATTGACACTTCGTTGAGATCACTCTACTCTCCGGTTAGCTTTTGTGAGCCACCTTGTATTCCAGAGGACTTCAAAATTACTTTTCATTTGGTAGTTTTGAGGTGTTGTGGGTCTTGTCCTGACATCCTTTCTTAAATAGACTGTTTTGGAGAGTCTTTCATTTTTCAGATATTTTATTTAAACTTATGTTTCATACTAAGTATACTGGGAAAATGTATAAGTACCTCAAACCTATGTCCAAAATCTCAGAGACACACTTACCTTCCGAATTTATTTTATAAATAATTTTCTACCCCTTTTCGGCCTACGTGGCACTATCATTAAAAATTTGTCAACACACGTTTTCCAGGAGATAGTTTGAGATTCAGTAAATCAATTTTAAACAATTCTTTCAATTTGATGTTTATGTATGCTCAAGTTAGTCTTCCATTTGTAGTGATGGTTCATTTCTTTCAATTTTCTTTAATTTATAGAACATGATTTTTTTATAATTTCTTTTATTGTTCTATGATTGAATATAGTACTTCTGCATGAGACATCTTGTAATGACCCATTTGGTAATTTAGAGTACTAGAGCTTTTTATATCATAAAATACTTTCTGATTGAGTCTAAATGGATATTTTGGGACTATTTGTGATTGTAATTATGAAACTAGTGGGGTAATTTTATTAATAATTTAGTTGGTGGATAAAGGAGAAAATAATCAAATTAGTAGGGGGCCATTTTTACCTCTTTTATAATTGGTATTTAAATAATTAGGGTTTACTAATAATTGAGTGATTAATTAAAAAAGGGGGGGCTCGAAGGTAAGGAACAAGCGACAATGGAGAATGGCCGATTCAAGTAATGATTTTGGTTTTTAAGAAAAGGAAATTTGGCTTAAAATTGAATGCGCATATATTTCTTCTTGAAGTTTGAATCAGTTGTTATTAATAGTTAGAGTGATTAATGTGATTGGTTGGTAGATAGATATATCACTACATATATGCCTCATATCTGTCAAAATTTTAGTTTCTAAGCCACATAATAACATATTATTAACTGTAGGTTTGAAAGCAATTTGGTTTAAATTACTATAATTTAATTATCAACATATTTGGGTTATGTTAACAGTACTATGGGTTGAAGGAAAAATGATTTCCTTGATTAAATTGTGCAGTTCCAATAACTGTAGTGATTTGTGATCCCTTACGGATTTGAGGAATAGTTTTCTTGGATAATAATGACTTAATAATAAGTAAATGATCAGAGGCGTTGAGGATAAAGGAAAAGCATTGGAGAAGTAGTTGCTTGACTTCGATTCTTCGGTGGAGGTAGGTTATGGTTTATTCTATTTGATAGTAAACCCTTAATAGTGATTGATATGCATTGAATGATATTGTGAAGTTTTCTCTGTACTTGATTGTGTGGTTGTGTGTCTTGGTTGTGTGGTTTATGATTGGTCTGAAATCTTGAGACCCTGGAATTTATATTCTTGAACCCTCTTTATCAAAGTGATGCCTTGAATAAAGAAGGTTTGATGAAATATTATCAATGAATTGAAAGTAGTGATAATAAATGATAAATTAATAGTATGATTGGCTCGGAGTGTCACGTTCTGACACAGTATAATTGGATCGGAGTGTCACAATCCGACACGATATTTTTTTATTGCAGTGTCACGTCCCGACACGGTATTCTTGGATCGGGGTGTCACGTTCTGACACGGTATAATTGTATCGGAGTGTCACGTTCCGACACGATAATATTAAAGGAAAAATATATTGAATTAACGGAATATACTCAATCTCAAAGAACTCAATTCCCCAAATGGTTTGGTTGGAGGCATGAGTCCTAATGGATGATCTTGAAATTGTTGACTTATTACATACTTACTTTAGTGTTGTTGACACTGGTTCATTTTTTTATTGCTTATAACATGTTATGTGCTATTATTGAGTTCATACTATTATTCATTGTTACGACCCAAAGTACCCCCTAGGCGTAACCGGTGTCATCGTCCTCTATGAGGACTAAGACAAGCCTCTTAGCATTCGTAATAGCAAATCATAAGTCAAAATCGCGGAAAAATTAAAACTTTTGCTCATACAGAATAGAGGTTTACGTAGACCTCTACATAGGAAGCATACATAGGCTTCTCGCAATAGATCATAAGAACGCATAGGAATTTAGTCTAATACTTTGTCTCATATCAACCATCTAAACGAAATCAAACAATTCGGGAAAAGCCCTTATACAAATCCATAGTTGCCACATAGGGCTTACATCAATATCTTCAACAATAGGAAATAAATGAATGTCTACTAGAAAATACAAGTACTACTAAGATAGAGTGTGTGGTAGCATCCTCGAACTAGAGGGCATACAAAAACTTGGAGATTCTAGTCCAAGCCTTCTTGCTTTAGCCTCAATGATACCTCAACGACCCGAACCTACAATGTTTGGGGAAAACAGGGAAGAAATATGGGTTAGTACAAACCACATGTACTAAGTATGGTCCCTATGCATAAAAATCGTTAATGCATGAGGAAAGACATCATTTAGTCAAAACTATAAACAATGACCAACAATTCAATATACACATAGAAGGAACATCATAATCATATCAACATATAAATAACTCAAGCAACACTTGTGCAATGCCAAGAATAAAGCCCCATAACCCTATTCAAAGCAAAGTATCACATTAAGCAACCCATTTCATACTTACAACATATTCTCATATATAACATACTTCATATACCAATACTAGTCATAGCTGATCAACATAATCAGAATCATAACAGAAAACTAGTAGAACAATCCTATAGAATCCCACATGTTCAATGTGTAAGAGAAGTCCCATACTCTCCCTCACACTATGTAGTAACCTTTAAGACGACCCTAATCGAAGTTCACATACATAACTTGATCATACCTTTACTTTAGGGAAATAAGTACTATAACAACACTCCTAATCCTCTTGAAAATTTCATACGGCCCCACATAACGGGGACTAAGTTTCCCTTTCTTTACAAACCTCATCACCCCTTTCGTGGGTGAAATTTTCAAATAGACCAAATCTCCTACTGTGAAATCAAGGTCCCTTTTTCTATCATCGGCATAGGATTTTTGTTGACTGTGAGCCGCTTTTATTCTATCTCTTATAACCCGAACCTTCTTGAGAGCTTCATAAACCAAATCTGGAACAAGTAGAACAAACTCCCCTACCTCATACCACCCAACCGGGGATCTACACCTCCTCCCATAAAGTGCCTCAAAGGGTGACATGGACATAGTAGAGTGGTAGCTGTTGTTGTAGGAGAATTCTTTCAAAGGTAGGTGGTCATACCAATTACCTTTGAAGTCGATGATGCAAGCCCTCAACATATATTCAAGGGTTTGAATAGTGCATTCTACTTGACCATCCGTCTTGGGATGAAAAACAGTACTAAGTTTCACCTTCGTACCAATCCCACTTTGGAAAGCTTTCCAAAAATGGGAGGTAAATTGAGTACCTCTATCTGAAATGAAGGACAAAGGGGCTCCATGCTATCTCACTATTTCTTTGAGGTATAATTTGGCATATAATTCTGCTGAATATGTGACTTTGACAGGAAGAAAATGTGCGGACTTGGTCAACCTATCCACAATAACCCATATCGAGTCATGTTGCCTTCGGGTACGAGGAAGCCCAAATATGAAATCCATGTTAATATCCTCCCACTTCCATGTTGTAATGTCTATATTTTGAGTCAAGCCACCCAGCCTTTGGTGCTCCGCTTTTACTTGTTGGCAATTCGAACACTTAGCAACAAACCTCCGATAGTAGCCGGCAAACCCTAGAAAACTCTGAATGTTGGTAGGACTCAAAGGTCTAGGCCAAGTTTTGACCATTTCCGTCTTTCTCGGATCAACCTCTACCCCTTCACTATAGACAATGTGCCCAAGAAAAGCCACCGACCTCAACCAAAACTTACACTTGCTAAACTTAGCAAAAAGTTTGTTATCTTTGAGAACTTGCAAAACTATTCTCAAATGATCCATATGATTATCCTCACTCCTTGAGTATACCGAAATATCATCAATAAAGAAAATCACAAACAAATCAAGATACTTTCTAAACTCGATTCATGAGGTCCATCAAAGCCGCTGGGGCATTTCTTAGACCAAATGACATAAAAAGGAATTCGAAATGACCACCACTTGTTTGAAATGCCATTTTTGGAATATTAACCTCCCTCACCCTAGGTTGGTGATAACCCAATCTTAAGTCAATCTTTGAAATGTAGCTAGCTTCTTAGAGTTGATCAAATAGGTCATCAGTCCTAGGGAGCAGGTAGTTATTCTTTATAGTGACTTTGTTCAATTGACTATAATTGATACACATTCTCAAAGACTCATCATACTTCTTCACAAACAATACCGGGGCACCCCATGGAGATATGCTTGGTTGAATAAAACCCTTATCTAACATATCTTTGAGTTGAGCCTTTAGTTCTTTCAACTTGGCCGCAGCCATCCAATAAAGAGGGATATAAATAGTTTGTGTATCCGGTAATAGATCTATACCGAAATCAATCTCCCGTTCGGGAGGAATTCAGAGAAGATCATCGGGGAAGACTTCCGGAAACTCTATCACCATGGGTACCGACTCTATGGGAGAGACCTCAAATTCAAGATCCATGACTCTTACTATGTGATAGAGACAACCCTCTGCAATCAACTTGCAAACTTTTAGACACGAAATGATCTTACCCCTAGGATTTGAGTTTCCTCCCTTCCACTCAAAAACGGGTTCATTTGGAAATTGAAATTTGACCACCCTTGACCTACGATCAAAAGAGACAAAACACGCATACAACCAATCCATTCCCAATATAATATAGAAATCTAGCATAACAAGTTCTATCAAGTCAACCAACATAACTCTATTGGTCAAGGAAATAGGACACCCTTTATAGACTCTTTTTCCCACTACGGAATCACCCACCAGGGTAAAAACCGAGAAAGGCTCATCCAAAATGTCGGGTAGTATATCAAATCTCATGGCTACAAGAGTGGTCACAAATGACAAAGTAGCTCCCGGATCCAACAAAGCATATACATCAAAGGAAAATAATTTTAACATACTGGTGACCACGTCCGGTGAGCTCTCTTGAGCACTTCGAGATTGGAGAGCATAAAAGCGATTCTTCTTAGGAGCATCCGGGTTTGGAGCACTTGCTTGAGCTTGAACATTTTTTTCCCTCCTTGAGTCTTTGTTATAGGGCCATCTTTCTTCATGTGACCACTCTTGCCACAATTATAGCAATTACCCATGCCAACAAGACATTTGCCATCATGCCTTCTACCACATTTACAACAAAGAGGCCTATCAACATAAGAACGACCACTTTTTCCCTCTTGGGGCTTGGGAGTAGGCACCTTACTCTTATTGGCCCTTGGATCACTAGAAGATCCTTGATTAAAAAACCTCTTCTTGAACCTTGGTTTGTCTTGAACCTCATACCTATTCTTAGAAGAATTGCCCTATTCGGTTCTCACCTTCTTCAATTCCCTACAAACTTGTTTAATCTTTTTTTCCTCAATTTGCTCGGCATGGACCATGAGACGAGAGATGTCCATGCTAGGGATCAACATAGCCGACCTACATTCATTAACTACAAGATCGGATATCACTATGCCAAATTTGTTCATCTTGGCCCTAGAATCATTAACCATAGTAGGAACATGCTTTGATAGTTGAGTGAATATGAGGCTATAATCCTTCACGCTCATACCCCCTTGATAAAGGTTAATGAATTCTTGCATTTTCCTCTCCCTTAGTTCCAAGGGAAAGAACCTATCAAGGAAAGCCATTTTAAAAGCTCCCCAAGTAATCTGGACTTCTATAACCGGCCTTTCATCTTTCCTTTGCTCATACCATACTTGATCTACATCTTTGAGTTGGTAGGCGGCTAGTTCCGCCTTTTCTTGAGAGGAAACACCCATAGAATCAAGAACCTTGAACACTTCATCAATGAACCCTTGTGGGTCCTCCTCCACCTTATAACCATAGAAAGTAGGGGGATTCATCCTTGTGAAGTCCCTAATCCTTGAAGCGGTGGTATTAGCATTGTGGTTCACTTGAAAACTTGTATCCCTAGAAACTTGGGTAGCCAAAACTTAAGTCAAGCTATGAATGACCGATCTTATCTCAACATTAGAGATAGCCCCTTCTTCAATAGAAACTTGAGGGTTTTGAGGAGCTTGAGGGGGAACCGCCTCATTAAAATTCTCTTCACTGGCCCTTCGAGCATTGTTCCTTCTTGTATTCATTGCCTATAAGAACAAATAAAGGATTAGAATAAAGGACTAATTAGATTTAAAGCTCTTAGGAACGACTAAGGAATAACAAGAGAGTGAAAGATCCTAAGCATCACATAGTCTCTCATTCATAGTTGTGGCACGCTTTACAATTATGAATAAGACACTACATAGACGTGGTTTAATGAGACATCAATCCCAAGAATATTTAACCTCAAGCTCTGATACCAAGTTTTTTGTGACCCAAAGTACCCCCTAGGCGTAACCGGCGTTGTCGTCCTCTATGAGGACTAAGACAAGCCTCTTAGCATTCGTCATAGCAAATCATAAGTCAAAATCGCGGAAAAATTAAAACTTTTGCTTATATAGCATGGAGGTTTATATAGAACTCTACATAGGAAGCATACATAGGCTTCTCGCAATAGATCATAAGAACGCATAAGAATATAATCTAATACTTTGTCTCATATCAATGTAACGACCTGCTTAGTCGTTTTGAGCAGCAGATTTTATTTCTGGAAAACTGTCTGAGACGACGTATCCAACGACGGACCGTCATGGGCACGACGGACCGTCGAGGGTGTCTCGTTCCAAACACTTGAAATTCTTATATTTGAGTGCTGAAATCGACTCTCTGAACTCTGTGACGGACCTGCAGGACAGACCGTCACAGACATGACGGACCGTTGTGAGGTTCCGTTTCAAAACACTTCAACTCTTGAGAATTGGGTACTGAGAGCAATTCTTTGAAGTCTGTGACGGACCTGCAGGACGGACCGTCACAGACATGACGGACCGTTGTGAGGTTCCGTTTCAAAACACTTCAACTCTTGAGAATTGGGTACTGAGAGCAATTCTCTGTCCGTCGTGACGGAAGTGCAGGACGGACCGTCGTAGGCACGACGGACCGTCACAGGTTGCGTAATCCCAGTCTGGGTCAAATTTCTGGGTAAGTTTTAAAGGGGAGTTTTGGACTATTCTTGCTATAATTATAAATTTTAGTGGGTCAATGTTAAAAAACTCAAATCTTTGGGGGTGTAAGGAGATGACCTTGAGTTACTTAGTGGGTGGTTTCCTCATCTTTTATACCTAATTATATGCTAAATTAGGGAAAAGAGAGAGAGTTTGGAAGAAGAAAAAATAGAGAGAACAAGGAGAAGAAACGATCTATAGAGAGAGACAACCAAGAGGAAACAAGAAGCTTGAGAGATTGCTTGCTTGATCAAGAATCCTTGGTGAAGGTAGGTTATGGTTTTGATACTATTCGTAGTAAACTCTTAATAGTGAATGATATGTATTGGTAGTATTGTAAACCCTTCTATATGCTTAATTGTATGCTTGCATGAATGTGATTATGTGATTGTGATAAAATAAGCATAATGAAGCTTTTGAATCCAAAATCTTGAAGAACCCTAATTCACCTTGTTATTGATGATGCCTTGGTATAAAAGAAGGCTTGATGAATTGATAGAATGATGTTAGTGGATCGGAGTGTCACGTTCCGACACATAGTATTAGGGGATCGGGTGTCACGAACCGAAACGTAGAATTAGGGGATCGGAGTGTCACGTTCCGACACATAGTATTAGGGGATCGGGTGTCACGAACCGACACGTAGAATTAGGGGATCGGAGTGTCACGTTCCGACACATAGTATTAGGGAATCGGGTGTCACGAACCGAAACGTAGAATTAGGGGATCGGAGTGTCACGTTCCGACACATAGTATTAGGGGATCGGGTGTCACGAACCGACACGTAGAATTAGGGGATCGGAGTGTCACGTTCCGACACATAGTATTAGGGGATCGGGTGTCACGAACCGACACGTAGAATTAGGGGATCGGAGTGTCACGTTCCGACACATAGTATTAGGGGATCGGGTGTCACGAACCGACACGTAGAAGTAGGGGATCGGAGAGTCACGTGCCGACACATAGTAGTAGGGGATCGGAGTGTCACGTACCGACACATAGTAGTAGGGGATCGGAGTGTCACGTACCGACACAAGAGGAAGAAAGATAATGAATCTTGAGAGATGTTAATATACTCAATGTAATGAACCTAATTTCCCAAATGAGTGTGGTATTGAGGCTTGAGTCCTCATGGATGAACTTGGTAGTACTTATTGATGATTATAGTACTTGTTGCTACATGTTGAGTATTGTAGTTGATTTATGATATGAACTGATATATACTGTTTTCTATTTTGAGTTGGCCGATGATACCTACTCAGTACTTGTGTTTTGTACTGACCCCCTACTTGTTGTTTCTTTCTTTGTTATTTGGGGAATGCAGCAAACGTACCGTCGTCTTCAACTCAGCAGCAATTCTAGCCAGTCTTCACTACACCGGATTTCAGGGTGAGCTAATGCTTCTAGCTTGGACTGGATCTTCTCTTCAATGTCTTGATGCCTTGAACTTCCGGCATGGACTAGCCTTTTATTTATTTTAGCTTCTTAGATACTTTTAGATTAGTAACTTGAGGATAGATGTTCTTGTGATGATGACTTCCAGATTTTGGGGATAATGAGTTATAAATTTTAGAAGTTATTTAATTGATTTCGTTAATGAGTTTTAAGTCTTCCGCTTTGTATTTTGTTCAATATGTTGGGGTTTTAGATTGGTTGGTTCGCTCACATAGTAGGATAAGTGTGGGTGCCACTCGCGGCTCGATTTTGGGTCGTGACAATTTGACACGACCTAAAATCACAAGTCGTGATGGCACCTATGTTCCCCACCGATAGGTAAGCCAACTCAATACTTTTACCGATTTAATTCAATATTTTTAAGTAGAAAATAAGTAAAAACATAATATCCAATCACTAAGTCATTTACAAGTATGAAATGCGGAAACCACAATTACTACCCCAAGATTTAGTGTCATAAGTACAAGAGCTTCTAAACTACGATACAAGTCTAGAACTAAACGACAAACCTAGATGAGAGAAATATCCTGTCTAAATACTAAAATAAAATGATAACGTCTAAAGACATAGAAGGAGGTGTGGGCCACAGAACAGCTAAGTAGCTCACCACAACTCCACGATAATTCAAAACTCAGCTCTGAAAGATCCACGATATGCACTTGAAATTGGAATCCAATCTGCACCACAAAAGAGTGCAGCAAGTGCAGTATGAGTACGAAACCACGTGTACCCAGTATATCTCATTGACCGACAACAATGAAGTAGTGACAGGAGTTTATGTAAGAAAATCAGTTATTATATATACAAGTCCATATTATATTTATCAATCAAGTTCCATCAAATAGAGAAAATCAAATATCACGTACTTTTCAACCACCAATAAAACCCATAATTAACAAAAATAAAGGATGTAATGAGATGCAATGCAATGTGACACCATGAAATGATATGCCTCATATTCCAAGTACTCTCTCAGCCGTATATACATGATACTCCTCGGAAATACATCGGGAGTTCATGACCCATGGGGGACTCGCGAGGTCCATATACTGACACGGACGATCTCCACGTGTCTGTGCGGACGATCTCAATGCACTATCATATAATCAACAATTTTCGCACGGACGATCTCAATATGCCCAAATTATAATCTCAATATCTCACCATCCCCAGCACAGACGATCTCCACGTGCCCAACTCATACTCAATCTCATGCAAATGCATGTGCACAATATGATACAAAGAAAAGGGATGATGATGCATCTCAATCAAATATCAATATGATATGTAATCACCTCGGTTATCACAATTATACGTATTCAATAAAAAATACAACCACACCAAAAGAAATCAAGTCATTAAATACATCAGCTAAGGCCCATATGCTTTGACATTCTCGAATTAAAATCTGTCATAATATAGTAATAAATTTTCTCTTTAACAACATTGGTACTTGTACCAATGCCCGTCACACCATTGGTACGAGACCCTATCTTTCTCTCTTACCCATATCCATTCCAATTTTTATCTTTGATTAGAAAATGTCCCTCAACGAAATCTAGAAGTCTTAACATACCTTAAAAGTCGAACACGTGATAGAACTCCTCAAGATTTCACCTTTCACTTTTTGTAAAGCTTCATAACATTCACAATCTATCAAAAAAATATATATATGCAATATTCATAAGTAACTGTGTTCGTACACTCCCATATTGCTATACTTCCATTTCGAACCCCAAGATCACTCAAAAGGTTGAATCCAAACGGACAAGGACAAACCTAGAATTTTCGTGAGACTAAATCACCCATAAATCATAGAGCACAAATTTATAATTAAGTTCTTAGATTTGATGTCACTTAATTTGTCAAGTCTCATATTTCTTAAATTTAAGCCTAGGGTTAAAAGTCTAACTTTCCCTAAATGCCTTAAATCTAATGGTTATCATATAACATAATACATATTAGACTTAAAAAGAGAAAACTGAATTTGAACCATAAGGAAAGAACGATAAAATCAAGTGCAGAATTTTGTAATTAGCAATTTATCCATGTCTATCCATCACTAACTCATTATTATCTCAATTTTCCAATGATTAATCCACAATCACTATGTAATTATTACTCCCATCATTGGCAGTGGCAGCCATCACCTATAATTTGTCAAAATATACTTGAAACCTAATTTTCAACCGACAGAACCCACATATCCTCTCAAATTCTTTTTCTTAATTTTTATTTTAATCACCCTACACTATATTATTATACTAACCATCTATTCAATAATCACATATGCATATAGAGAGAATAGAAATTGACTGAGACTTTGTTTACCTGAGCAGTTTTCGTCGTTTCCTCGTGAGCCAAAAATTTGTCTTGTCTTATAAAAAATATAATAATAATAACCTTGTTTAACTTATTTTAATAAGTGGTCAAGTGGTATGGGCTATAAGTAAGTTATGAACTTGGCCCATTAACCACTAACTAAACTAATTATCTAAGATTTTTGTTAAACAAATAGTACAAATTCCTATTTAATATTTACGGAAAAAGTCTTTCATGAGAGAAAAAGGTCTAGTGCTCAAAACGACATAACAGGTCGTTACAATATCGCGTGATGAGTTTGATCGATTCAAAATTTCAATATTTATTTATTTAAATATTTTTTTATGAAAATTATATATACCGTTAATGTTAATTATACATTTCAATGTCAGATGGAGAAATAATTTACTGAATTTAAGGAACTTCATTGAAATCAACTTCAAAGTTGTGTTGTGTTGGATTCTATCAAAACCAAGAATGCGGAAGATAAGGTTTGTTAATATTGATCAATACATGTATTTTTCATATAATTTATATATATATATATATATATATATATATATATATATATATATATATATAAAATTAATTTTTTTCTTTTCAGGCTGATGGTGTAGAAGTACCACATAAAGTTCCAGCAGTCGGTGTCGTTCACTCCGAAGAACCTTCTCTGAATTTACCTTCGGAATTGAACTGTAAATCTGTTTTGAATGATCTAAATGATCAAGAGGTAATATACTTATTTATCTTCTTTGTCATTCAAATTTTTATTGCGTTTTATATATACTGTATTTTTTATTAATAATATTGCAGAACTTTGTTCGAGTTAACGTCACACCATCTAGTCCAGAAGTTACATTTCAGCAATCACCTGCACACTCTCTAGCTGTTCAATCAGAGTTTAGCCCTTTAGTTCAACAATTCAGCACTCCCGAGCCACATATAATTTTTTGTTATGAACAACATTATCAATTTTGTAAAATACATATAAACTAAACGTACAGATATGATCATTATACATATACAATTTAGTACCCATCTTACATATATATAATATTTTATTGTATAATGTAATAACAACATTCAACTTGCAACAAACTATAAAATAATGTATAAAATAAGTAATAGGCAAAGATAATTTTGTGACAGGTTCACAATAGTTCTAATGTTCCAATCAACTTGGATGTTCAAAACACTTCCAATATTTTTGAGTTTCAAAACAATTTTGAGGTTTGAATTCTTGAATAGCAATTTTTATTTTTTTTATAATATATGTTTATATGTTTATATTACTAATATTATACATTTAGACGGAGAAATGTGAAGATGTTCCAGTAGAAGTGGTCAAAGATGGATCCCAATTCATGAATGATCAAGCAGAATTCAATAATCCTTCGTTTGTATGTTATTGTCTTCGTAAATTAAAGGGATTAAGTTGTATATAATATGATCATTAATTTGTATATTTTTGTTAAATTTTGTCTATTGTTATAAAACAGGAGGAATTATTGAATGTTATATATGATCAAACTGAAAAGATGGAGCAAGAAGAATTGGGACATACAAACAAACCAGGATCATCCAACGCCGATGAATTAGTTGTTGAGGAAGATTTCATCTTTCCAAAACCTCTTTAGATTGTAGATGATGATCAACAAAAAACTAATACAGAAAGAAGCATTGTGTTACATCCTTTGTTAGCTGTGGACGAACACACACCATTACCAATTCAGAGGGAAAGGCATCTAGGCCCATTCAACACATCGCCTTATGTGACAATATTCATTTCACAGTCTGATATAACAAATTATACAATTTACATATTAGTACATTTATATCAATAAGTGTTTAACATACCTAAAAATAATATATGTCTTTATACATTTCAGGTAGTTCATCAAGGTTCCACTACATGTTTGAACTGAAACATCCAATTGTTGCAATGT
Source organism: Solanum sitiens (assembly GCA_016801875.1). NCBI lineage: Eukaryota > Viridiplantae > Streptophyta > Magnoliopsida > Solanales > Solanaceae > Solanum > Solanum sitiens. The sequence continues at coordinate 345,280 of JABWTJ010000615.1, read as the reverse complement.
CGGATGTGGATCTTATAACATTATATCTGCATTTCTGGAAATGGTTAAATGAAGGGTTGCTTGTTAGGCATAGCACAAAGTAAATCATCTAATAATTACTAAATATACTAATTTAATCATATATGTGTATATTTGTATAAAATTTTCTTTTTATTTGAATTTTGGTAGGATTGGCAAAGAAGAGCTATACAAAAAGAACAAGTCTCGCTTACAGGTATGGTTTCATTTTTGAATTGTAACTGTCCAAAACAAGAACTGGTTCTATAAGCTTGAATACAAAGATCAATTGCTTGATGACTCGGTAAGCTTTACACAGTTCTGTTTTTTTATACAATTTACAGTTTTAGTATTTATACAATTTATGGCTATGTCTTTTTACAGCACATAGATGTCATTTTGTATTACATACGCAAAAGAGCCAAGTACTCCGACTCCGACAACAATGCATTCAACTTTATTACTGTGGATTGCAATTTCAATAAACGGATTACAAATGTGTGGGATGCTTATTACAATTTTGATACTATAGTCAACAAAGGAGAGTATAGAGGATTCCATTATTGAGTACATTAATGGATATAAAATTCATGTTGTTGCACCTTGGCATACCGTTGATAACATCCTTATCCCTGTTAACATCGAGCATATATTTCATTGGGTTCTTATCGTTGTGTCCTTTAATGATAAATGTATACATGTCTATGATTCTCTTAGGGGTGGTTCACTACACGATTCGTCAGTTTCAAATGAGATCAAGAAATATGCACAACTAATTCCCATGTATCTATCTAAGTCTGGTTTTTACGGGAAGAAAGACATAACATATCTTTACATCCGAAATACAAGTCCCACTCTGAAGTTGACTCTTTTGAAATGATACATGTCAATGATATAACACAACAACATGAAGGAAGCCTGTAAGTCTTATTATTACTCTTAATCAAATTTTTATTGTTAATTTTACACTGACCATACAAGCTGTTGTGTATAATTTTCAGCGATTGTGGACTATATGTTGCTGCTTATGAAGACCATATCAGTAAGGGGAATGTGGTTCCAAAATTTGATGCAGAGTTCACCCGTATTCAATACGCGTCTTTACTGTGGAACTATGGAATGCAAAAAATCCAAGCTGATGCCACCAGTGACAGTGAGGCACCAGAAAGGCCAGTCAGGATTCATAGAGATGTTGATATCAGTGACATGATCACAATTGATTAGAATCGTACTACTAAATTATGTATTTTTGAATATGCAAAAGACATAACAACGTTTAATATTGTGAACTTCTATATTTTTGTATTGTAATATACTTGTTTGTTCAATTAAGTCTTACTTCATTATTTTTGTTAATAATTTAATACTTATACAAACTACATTATACAATATATATTTATACATTAACTGTATAAACCTATGTGTATATTTTACTTTCTATATTTTTTATATAGAAAATGATTATTATACAATCTTCAATAATGAGGCTATATACCAATTGCTTAAATGTATAAATATATGAGTACTCTTTATATTTTGAGTATATAAATATACATTATTAGAATTATACAATTGTTGATAAATTTCAAATATACAAATAAGCTCATACAATTTATATTCATACACTCACAGTATAAATCTATGATTACATTTATGTTGAATATATACATATACATTTCTACGCTTATAAGATAGTTCATAGAGTATACACATACATTCAACTTAAACAACAACATATAGTTACACATTAACTGTATAAATCTCGACAGTTTATACAATTGTTAATTCATAATAAACTGTATAAGTATACATTATTAGGATTATACAATTATTCAGAAATTTCAAATATACAAACAGGCTTATACAATATATAGTTATACACTAACAGTATAAAACTAGGATTACATTTATGTTGGATATATACATATACATTTCAAGGCTTACAAGATAGTTCATAAAGTATACATATACATTCAACTTAAACAACAACATATAGTTACACATTAAATGTATAAATCTCTACAGTTTATACAATTGTTAATTCATTATGAATTGTATAAGTATACAATTAAGTATCTGTAAAACTTATACAAATTTTATAAAGTATAAATATACATTCAGCTTAAACAACAAATTATACAATTATGTATTTTCCAAGCTTATGAACTATAAAACTTATACAATTGTATATAACTGTTCAATTGAACTTATACGTAAAGTATTTCTGTATATGATGTACACTATAGACACAAACGATAATTCCTAATAATAGCATGCAGACAAAATAAAGAACAATGATTAGCACAATTAATAAGACATAACAACTTTATTCGATATTGAAAATACTAACTCATACAGTTTGAACACAAAACTACTTCCGAATAAAATTCAATTTTATATCAAATCAAATTTTACAGTCCAATAGAATCGTAAAAGCTTATTAAATTTCTTGAGGTCTATTTCTACATGAACGCCTATTGTGACCTGCAAATCCATATGTGCTACACGTACGCTTCCCTTTTAGTCCAAGCAATTAACGTTTAGTTTTTGAACGGGGTTTATTTTTAGGCTTCCTGGAGGTCTTTTAAATTTGGAGGTCGGACTTCATCATACATTATGGCTTCAGGTATCACCCATTCTGAAAAGGAAGGCAATGGATAGATCGGTATCTCATAAATCTTCATAACCGTCTTTGGTTTATACAAATCTGAGCAATTTCCATAGGCTACTAGACTTTTCCGCTTTAGTACAGCCCAAGCAAGTTCACAAGGAATTTCTTCATATTGAAACTTCCCACAACTGCATGTTTTATTCTTTAAACAGACCACAAAACTCCTACCATCATCAGTCACATTGTATATGTATTCAGTTGACGGCACAACCTGTTTCACACAAATAGATTTATGTATATGTATATGTCTATACAATTGTGTGTATTTATATATATATATGTATATATATATATGTATATATACATATATATATATATATATATATATATATATATATATATGTATACATATAAATCTATCTGTGTGCATAACTCATTAATTAATAATATATATACATAAAACATACCCCCATTCGTGTGCTCATTGCTTCATATTCGATTAGTAAATTTTGAGCTTTTCCAATCAACGGAGTAAATGTGCAGGATACCTCGTGTTTGTTGTCATGATTCCATCTCCCAAACATCAGTCTAACCTCTTCCAGAAAATTAAATATTTGTAATTCCCTTGCAGATACTAATGCAGCATTTATACTCTCTGCAATGTTAGACGTCATAGCCCATCCCCGATGAGTTTCTGCATGACACCTTGACCACTTATCATATCCAGCTAGCTTCAAATACTCTTTAACACCTACATCAACTTTTTCTACAGTATGCATCAACCTATCAAACTCAACTTTGTTGCAAGTCTTTGCCATTGTATAAAACACATGACTTAGCTCCTTGGAGGCCTTCCTAAATTTCTTCTCTACATTACCCCACAAGTGCCACATACAAGCATAATGTGGCACATTTCTATATACTTGAGTCATTGCCTTTATGATACTTTCATTTCTATCTAAAACTACACACATATTATTCCTTTCACCATAAGCCTCCCTTAGTTGTAGAAAAAAATCAAATCCAAGCTGCATCATTTTCCGAATCAATGATACCATATGCTAGTGGAAAAATGTTTCCTGCATTTTAATTTACATACACATTAACATTTTGATAAAATATTTACATTAATAAATAAATGAATCATACCTGCTCTGTCCGTTGTACTTGCAGCAACAAATGTTCCATTATACGGTCCTCTTAGGTGACTTCTATCCACAACTATTACAGGCCTGCAATGTTCAAAGCCTTGTATAAAACTATTCAATGCAACAAAAACATACAAGAACTCAGTTTTATCTGTTTTCTTTAGACGTATATGCGAGCCTGGATATGTAATATTCATCACATACAAATATGCTGGAAGTTTGCTGTAAGATGCAGCTACAGTCCCCCTCAATGAAACTAGAGCCTTTTCTCTAGCCCTCCAAGCCAACGAGTAATTTACATCAACTCCCAAATATATCTTTACATCATTGCGAATATCAGAAGGTGTATATTTTCTCTTGTGATCAACAAGTTTGGGTTTAACGATCCCTCCAATCAGCATGCTTGTGGCATATTTTTGTGAATACACTTTATCCTTCAAAGGACAAATATGGTCTGTATTAAATGCTCTTATTCTAAACATACCAGACTTGTTGACATTAGATGCTTTCATTAACCATTCACATTCATCAGAAGTATACTCCAGCGTATAACTACATCAGCAAAAACAACACAACACATCAATATACAAATAATTAAAACAACGTATACAGTTACATATTTGTATGTATAAAGCAGGTACCTGATTGCGTTTGACCTCACTGTTCTATAGTGAAATCCTTTTTCAATTGCATATTTTTCCATCACAGATTTCAATGTGTCTTTGGTCTTATACACTTGGTCTACCTCCACGTACTTATTACAAGGATCTGAAATAACTCCATCGCAACTCCCTGACCCCAAAATACAAAGCGGCTCTACCAACTCACCAATAGTAAGCTGCCTATTATAAAATTCATCATTTTCATTGTTGCTAATTGATGTAACCGTATCCCTATCCTGATTTGAACTTCCAGACAGTTCATTGGTACCAATTATACTAGGTAGTTTGCTTATACACAGTGGGTACTTGTTGAACTCATTTCCAGCCTTTTAAGCATGATATAAACTCTAACACCCATGTCGTTGTGAATCAACATGGGTGTCTTGCTTTCTTCAATCTTATACTCAATTTTGAGTTTATTCAGATTCGTATCAATCCCTAGTTGCATTGCAATGACATTATACAAATCATTATACGATGGACTTTCTTTAAAAACTACCCCCTCAATTGTATAATCAACGTAATAATTGTCATTGTCCCATCTACCAGAATGCATAACCAAAATAGCCAGTGAAGCCATTTTCAGAATTTCTGTATAAAAAATTAAATTATATACATATACATTTATAAGCTAAACAAATGCAGCAACAATCAGAACATGTACTTATACATATTATAGCAACTTCAATTTTAAACTTATACACATTTTAAATTATACAAAAATTCTCTGTATACACAAAATTATAGCTTTATAGAAGTATACAATTCAACAGCAACAATAAAAAACTATATGAATATAATGGACAAATTCGTATGTAAAAGACAATAGTTCCATACAATTATACAATTTACCAAATAACACTATATATGATAGATTCGAACATACAAACAACAATCTAATACACTTATACATATTATGAAAATTCGAAAAACAAAATGAAGATGTACAGTATAAAACGAAAACATAATAGTTTCATAACTCAAAGCAGATCTCATATAAAGTTCCAAATTCAAACAATACTATGATTGGAGCAAATTTCGAATCAGTAATTCAAAATTAACAACAAATTTATCACAAATTTTTCTATAATTCACATTAACTAATCAAATCAATTACGGACAAATATTCACATCTTAATATACATTCAACTGATTTGATAAAATTGAAAAACAAAATCTAAATTTTAAACACCATTGTCGACAAAATCAAAAACAAAATCATAATTGCTCTTATTTTTTATCTCTAAAACAAATTTATCTTGCTTGCTTGATTAAAACCTTCAATAGCTTGATCAATTTTTTGAATTGTCTACAATGGAGTTACTTCGATCGAAGGAGAAGAAGATAGAATGAAACTGAAATTGATTTCGCGTGAATTGTGGGATATTTTCCTTATTTATCTGCCGCAAATTTGAAAGTTTATAAAAGGAAGAGATCTGGTTAACTGTTATAAACAAAAGAAGACCCGTAGCAATCTTTTAGTTTGCTACGGAACGCAATTTTATATAGTTTGCTATAACATAAAATTATCAAGTTTTTCTTTGCTATATATAAAATTTGCCCTTCTTTCAGTGCCCTAACCCACACCCGATTTGCCTCTTAACCTGACCCGACACAATACCTATTAGAAAACGACCCATTTTTTTTTCTCACAAAAAGAAACCCAGTACCGTTTCAATGTTAGTAGCAACAACACACGGAAATTCAAAACACAACAGCGTGAGAATTCATGGCGAATTCAGGACTCCATTAGACAAAAGAACTCATGAACGATGAAACAACGCTCGGATGCGCCTCATGCGAGAGTATAACATCAATACGTGTGAATCAGTACTACATTGTGATTTTTCTTTTCTTCTCCTTCAACGTCTTTTCCAGTCTACGATCGCAGTAGTAGGTCACGCGACAATCGTCCTTGGGAGCTCGAGATTGAGCCACGTTTCTCACCAAGGACATTGGAATCAATCCCAGGTGTCCATCCCCCTTCCCTCTTTCGAAATGGTTTCAAATTGCACAGAAAAGGGGTCTTTCCTGAAATGGTGAAAGGTTTTGATGTTTGAATTCGGAATTGGGCTTCTGAATCCGGATTTTATTCATTTCCCTCTCATTTTCCAAACGTCAAATCCCCCCTCTATATATATTCGCTTAGTATTCAACATTTGGGGTTAGAAGATTTTTGGGAAAAATTGGGGAGTTGAAAGCAAGAGGTTAGGAATTCAATTTTTTTAAAGAACAATTTGAACATTGGTGTTTAGGATACAAGTTAGTACACGTCGAATGCAGAGAGAGTGAGAGTTTCAAGCTTTGCACAAGTATTCGGTTTATTTTCTCTGTTCACGCAAGTTTATCGAAGTCGGCGTAAGGTGGGAGAATTCTTGTTCCTGCTTCGTTTCTAGATGGTTTCGCTGCACTTCGAAAGGTAATACTAATTTCCAGAGGCTGATCTAGGATTTGAAGGTCCTGGGTGCAACATTGTTCAAGTAAAGCGAGTCGGTTGCTTTAATTTTAGGTTACAATCAAGTTCTTTATGTTTTTCGATTTTTATAAACAAATCGATTAAACATGCATATTAGTAATATTTTCTTTTAGATACTAATTAAGCAATTCAATGTTTATTTCTTTTTAGGAATTAGTGGCTTTATTCGCAAAAACTTTGAGGGGGAAAACGGAGTTTTCATACTAACATTTGAGTTTTTATAAACTATCTAATAGTGTTAACTTAATATATTGATTTTATGTGTTGTTGCAAAATATAACAAAGATAATACAATTTTTAGTTCACTTTAGTCATCCTACTTACCAAGAATGTTGTGAAGATCGAAAGAATCTTCAAATGAAGAACTCTAATAATAATATTCACCATTTAAAAAAAAACTTTTATTTTTTTAAAAACTACTATTTAAATATATTCTTAATTATATTTATGTCACCTTCATAATTCAGTATTCATTAATTGATAAAAGAATAAACACGCGACACTCATATGAAAAGATTAATAATTCGTGAAAGAGAAAGTAAAGGAACTTAAGAATTAATTATGGTGAATAAAAGTCAATTCAAATTAATAAAAGATACTAATAAATAAATAAGAATGAATGGAAGGGGAAAAAACCCATCACACATTAATAAAAATGACAAAAAAAAAAAGAGAGAGAGAGAAAAAAGAAAGAAAAAGTTAAATAAAAATGACAAGAAAAGGGGAAAAAAGGGAAAAAGAAAAAGAAAGAAAAAGTTTCAGCTTCCTAAAATTAATGTTGCAGACAGGGATTGAACCCGCGCTACCCTTGTGGCATATGGCCTGCATTGCCATTTGGACTACTCACCATATTGTTTAGTGGGTGGCAAAGAAAATATATATTAACTTTCTTATACATATATACATATATATACAAAGTTTTTTCCGAGATCAGTGGGTGCCGTGGCACCCCCACGGATACCCATAGATCCGCCCCTGCTCATTTCGCTTCAAACATATTTTGTTCCGAATGTTTGCTCGTTCTGCTCTCAACTGAGTGAGCTGCTCATGTTAAATTTTTTACTCATTGTTAGCTGCAAGGCAATGATGAATTTGCTTGTTAGTCCATGAAGTTGTATGTTTACGTTCTCGTTGAAAATTTGATGTTTTCTTTTTTTGGCTTCGAATTCTCGCCTACTCACTGTTTTAATCTTCTTATTTCCTTACTATCTCAACTAGTTTTCATCTTATATGGATGATTTTGACTTCCATGATATGATATATAGGTGTGTGTTTCCCTTTTTCGAACCAAATAAAGTAATAGGTCGATCTTACTTCCTAGGATTTGTTTTGCATTTATGCTTCAATATGTTTTTCTCCGCTTTGTTCTTGCTCTTTTGGTTAGTATCCTGCTTATGTTACAAACCTTAGTTTTATAGTGGATTGTGTATCCCATCTTTTCCATTGTCTTTAAAAGCTTTCCCATAGTAATTAGCTTTATCTGAGTTCATTACTTTCTTCTATTATGGGATTTTGTAGTGCCTATATGTTGCAAATCTTGATAGCATCTTTCTTGTTTCATTATTTTGCTTCATTTAGCCAAATTCATGAGTTGATGTATACCTCTGTCTATCTTTTTTACTCCGTTTGTATCATCCTCTCTTTGTTTCCTTTTACATATACGTCATTATATAGAGATTTTAGGTTTAATCCAAGGTGTTCGTTTGCTTGTCAATGAGGGTAGTGACTCTTTATCTGTTAGTTGCATACCGCCAACAACCTACTTTGTTGTCTCTCTTTGCTTTGCTTAAAATGTATGCAACTGGTTTTCCTTTGAATGTATGCCTTATTACATAAATTTTATGTCAAACTTGTAATAATACTCTTTTGTTTTCATTACCCTTTTTTGTTTAAATTTCAAAAGGTAAAAATGGTTTTAGTGTTTTTAAGCAGTTAGCTATTGTTTTCTGATTTCTTTGTTTGTTTCTGTTTATGTAATGTTAAGATTTCCTTGTGCTTTTCATATTCTCTTGTTCAATTTGGATTGATGATTGTGTGTGAATTAATTTTCCTTTAGTATTTTCAAATTATTTTCTCTTATGTCTGGCATGAACCTTTGAGTGAGACCATCAGACTCCTTCACTATGTTAGTGTATTCCATTTTGAGACAAAAAGGCTCAACCTTGTTCTCCCAAGTCAAGACCGAAGTACAGGTGTAAAACGAGCAGATTTCATGTCCTAGAAACCCTCGAAAAAAGGGTAGTACGGAAGCTGATATTTGTCGTATACATGAGTATACTATACATTATACGAGCTCAAAATGGGGATACACATGTGTTAAAAAATGTAGAAATGAGGTCCGAAAGGAACATCAAGAGAAGGTGGGCCCAAATAGAAAGGGGCCCAAAAACAATTCCGGCAGCAGAATCATGAATTAAATAGGCCCAAACTTGGCTGAATTTGGGGCAAATGACCCAAGTTCAAATTTTCTATCTCTTTTCCCTCTTTGTTTATTTGTTATTGACTAAAATTTTGGTTCTAATTTAATTAATTCCCAATGATAGTCATTTCTCTTTATATATATATATATATATATATATATATATATATATATATATATATATATGAAGTTTTACTTAGTCTTTATTTTACTTGTTAGTCTTGTCAACACTTCATTCGTTCCCCTTAGAATGATCCCTTTTTCCCATTGAGTAATTAATTTTAAAAAGAATATAAAATATTAATAACTAAATGGAAGATATGAATTTTCTTAGTTAAAATTTGGAAATTATTTGAAAAAATCTTTTAGTCAAATCGCCGGTCAACCGCAAGTTAGCGGGCATTCCGAGGGCCTAACACTTTATCGGAATGTACATTGAACTTCGAACCTATTTTCAATTGATTTTATCTGTTTAAATATTTTGAAATCATTATAAGTTTTTCTTGATTTTTATTAAAAAATTAAGTGGCGATTCTGTTAATTTGGAAAAATTATTTATCTTAAATCATAAGATTAATTGATTTTTCGAAACTTAGTCTATTTTGATTTTATTTATTTTTCGAGTAAAACTTAAATATCGACTCTACTGGGGACTAATTAAGTTCTAACCAAAAGATTTGACTTTTTGACTAATTGCTATTTTTGAATTGTTTATCTGCGATTAATGTGTTTAAATTTTATAACTGTCATTGCATTGCATTTTAATGGCATCTTCCGACATGTATGTATAGTATATTAAAGGACTGTTTGCAGAATCGCAGTCGGATTTTCAATACTGAACCTTTTTTCGAAATTAGTGGTAATTTAGTGGTTCGTCATGCGTCCAATGGTTGTCATGAGTTCCAACCCAAATTGTCCATTTGAGTTCCCGGTCTTTTTGAAAGTCACTCCTAGTCAACTAGCATAGAGCCGAGCCAAAATCCTGAATATAAGAGCATTTGAACTAAGATGACCCAACACACAAGGCGTGTTTAGCCCATTAGAAGCCCACCTTGTGTCTACTTGGCCCATATGCCAATAAATAGACAATCATGCGTACATGTTAATTGAAGGATGTATATGTGTTTTCAAAACGAATTTATTGTCTATGGGGTTGGGGGTAACTAATCTTTGTTTGTTATTCTTGTAGGATGAATTCAACACACGAGCCTCTAAGAACACGAACGATGATTGTTCCTGATCCTTATCTCAAAGTGTTGTGGAGATTCATGAACTATACAGACATAATGACGGTTCAAAAACACATAGGCTATCTCCCGTCGCTATTGGAAAGAAGGCTTGTCCCGCTTTAATTGGAACAATGGTAATGTTTTGGAACAGTAAAAATATGGTATTTCGGTTCAGGGAAGTGGAAATGACGTCGACTATTGAAAAAGTCCTCATAAGCTATGAGAGTTTCACCATGTGGAGAAAGAGGAAACGTCAACTACATACAGATCTTCTAAATCCCAAAATATGGGAATTCACCGAAATCAAAGAAAAATTGTCACTTGTTAAAGCTAAGTGGATGGACATGTTCCCTGCCCAAACATTCCTTTTAGATAGTTGTACTATCGATTTGGACGCGCGAGAGCTTACGAGAAATTTAAGGAAGAGTTCGTCTAAAAAAAATGGAAGGAGACACGTCCTCTTGCCTTTGCGATATGCTTGCTTGAAACAACGGTGTTCCCTCAAGGAGAAAACTACACTATTCATCCAAGTGTAGTAATGGTCAATCATGCCATCTTCTACGGAGTAGACTATAAGTCGTCAACCAAGTACTACACTTTGGCGCCTATGATCTTGGCCGACATCTACAGAGCTTTAGATAAATGTCAAAGCGGAGAATATTTCTTTCAGGGATGCAATTTGATACTTCAATGGTGGATGATGCGACATCTGTTCAAAACTCATAATTAGAAAGAACCAGATCCCCTAAGGTGATCAGACGAACTTCATGGTCACAATTGGTGGATGTACCATAATCATTACAACAGAACCGGAGAGGAAGATTTTTTGTATTGAAGACTTCAGGGGCTAAGAGAATGTACAATGGTCGATAGACAATCTGGTGGTGACAAAGAATATGGTGATTTGAGCGGTAAAGGTCCCTTACTTGGTATTTACTGGATTAAGAGGGACTAGACCATATGATCCCGGTGGAGTCCTTAGACAACTAGGAGGGAAACATGGGGTTTCTTAAATCGCAGACATTGCAATCGATCATGAAAATGGGCGAGTCTTTTTTGCTGAAGACCTACGTAGAATGTGGAGGTGTCAGAAGCGTATTGGGTGAGACGGTACCAAACATGTGTCATCTGGAATGTTTTAGGGTTTGCAAGAAATGGTTGAAAAAGATCCCCGCTAGAACTATTGAGCTTGGTCCGAACGTTCCTCACATTATTGCAAATATTGGAGCCAAACATCAAGTCTGACTTCATTGACTCCAAGAGAAGTTCGATAAGAATGATTTAGAGTATCAACGACGGCATTCAAAAGATGCCAAAGTCATAGCTCAATTGAAACAACCACTACGAAGAGCCAGAACAATGCATGTTAGAGCTGGATTATAACATGGAACAGAAGATTCAGTAGAGAGTTTTAGACATCATGAAGGGGCCTGATTGGCCAGAGATCATCTATGGGAGAACAAATATTCTATGTGGGAAGAGGTCAGCATTGCTAAGAGGACCAGACTTGGCGAGGGATCAGGGCAAGCTTGACATTTATTATTATCCCCTGCGTGGGACTGCTTTATTTGTACTTTGTTTTGTAATTTATCTTCTGAACCAATTTCCTTGTTTTTATGTTAATCAGACATTTGAATTATATTAATGAAATATTTCAGATATAATGAATTGGTTTTAAAAGACATCATTGACATAAAAGGGTCACAAGCATGTTTAGGACGCGATATTTGTAAGTATACTTGTATGCTTTAACTGTTTATGTGATAGGTTGTTTTGAATGAGGGCCTTTCTAACCCACTCCTTTTTAAAAAATTCCGAAATAATATATACAAGTCACTATTACAAAATGTTCGACCAATTTTTCTGTGTTTTGAGTTTCTCTACCAAAAATTAAATTCCTAGTACCAAAATCCTAAACATTAATATATCATCTCGGGAAAGGTAAAATCACTGCTATGGAGAAAGGTAAGAATGTTGAGGTGGAACCTACTAAAGAGGAGTTGTAGAGGAAACTGCAACGGATTACGCAGGAGATTCGAGAAATTAGAGAAAGAGGACTCAAAGTTGAAATCACCACAACAATTTTCAAAGCCGCAACTGCGACGCTAAATGAGGATTTGGAAGCTAGGATGACAAAAAGCGCCATCATGGACAAAGAGATAGAGGTTATGACTAGGAGGCTTCAGAAGATACACTGGAAATGCTCTGTATTCAATCAAGAAGCTAATAGTGGTCCCGAAGACACTCACCCTGGAGCAACTGAGGATGATATCAACGAGGAAATCATCTACATGCCTCGGAGGATAAATAGGGATCACTCTCCCGACTTATGAGCTAACAAATAGCGTGGGAGCAAGGGTTGTGCTGTGTGCCCTCTTATACAAGCATCTTAGGGCTTCACACATGTTGAAGCCTCACGAGGGAATAACTTTAGGGTTTGGGCATGAAAACTCTCAAAAGATCATTGCCTACCACCCGAACCTACGAGGACACAATATAGAGGAATGTTCGCAACTTAAGGCAAGAATCTGCGATCTGATCGACACTAGGAAGATCCCGCACATGTGGGGTGAGAACACCATCCTTACCTACGACCATCCGGAGCCCAACGTGCCCGTCACTAAGCACACCGTTTCATTATGACTATTCACACCGTTCAAAAAGACATTGTTGCATATCTACATTGATTTGGTTCAAAAGAGGGTCTTGGCCTCTATCCGAGAGGATGATTGAGCATTTGATCATGTTGGGATCGAAATCTGAAAACCCTTTCCTAATCATGATGCTACAGATCACAAAATCAGAAGGTGCCTCAGGTTTCACTAAGACGTGGAATCCCTCGTTTATATAGGAAAGATTCAAGTTGAGTTCGTTCCCCGTGACTAATGCTACAACAAGGAGAATAATAGTTGAGATGGAGTCACTTTTACATTTAGAAGCTTTATTATTTGTGTTTCAATTTACTTGTAATCTTTGATAATTAATGAATGAAAACAAGTCTTTCCTTTTGTACTCGAACTACATAGGTCTTGAATTCTCCTTGTGAGATACGTAGACAGCATTTCAAGGCCCGACCCCTATCATTAAAAATTTCATTCTCCCCCTTTCATTCTACAAGGAAATGTGAGGTCCAGATCAACAGATGTCGAAAGAGATGTAGCAAGAAGACCTTAGCTCAGCATGATTCAACCTGTCTTAGATAGTCCCATATTAAAACGAGCAAACTCCTGCTTGTTCAAAAACTCAGTTTCCTTACTTGTGGGTTATCATGTCCCCAAATAAAGCAATTTTTGTGTGTATACATGCTCTCTATCTGGTATTCGGCATTATGTATTCTAAGCTCAAACTAACAAATTGTTCTTTGACTTGTTTTCCTTCCATAGGTACTCGAAACTGGTCTATGTCGATAAAACAGGTTGATCATCCTTATTTCACTAGATCTAAAGGCCCGACAGATTCTTTTCCCGACCAAGGTTCACATAAAGGAAAAGTAGTAATGGGGAATAACATCGAAGAAATTGGTCTTACTGACGTTGTGGTTGATCAACCCGCCATTGCCAATCAGAATGAACTGATCATACAGCTGATGCAGCAGATTGCCGAGATAAGGGTCGAGATGCAGAGGAGGCAAGATCTGCCTCCGCCGGGTTTTCCTTTCAATGCCTCGACCGATGGAAGGCCTCCACTGTACTTTCTTTCTTCAAACATGGAACAAGCTCAAAACCAACCTTCTACTCCTTCTTAAAATATCTCAATCATCGACTTAACCACCAAGAATCCTTAATATTCGTCCGCCTCCTATCAAACCCCACCCCTCCTCAAAATACCAATCCTCAAATACCACTTCCCCCTCATAATGCTAACCACCAAACTAGTCTACCCCCACAAAACCAAAACACATACAACCCTCAAACGTCCCTCCATCACCAAAATCAACACATCAATCCCCAAACATTCCCTCAAAATTACCAAACTACCCAAAACCCCCCAAGTCCCTCCGTCGCTCAACCGCTACCCCGAAAAACACTTTCCAAATCCCCGTTCCCAATGAGCATGATGCTAACGGTTCTAAGCTCAACCACTATCAAGAGCAGGAAAGAGAGTGGAGGTTAAAGGAAGAGGTAGCGACGGTGAATATAAAGGAATAATCCGAAAGGCAATGAAAAAGTTACAGTATATTCCTTATGTCACCGGATTGAGTTATGAGGATTTGTGCATTCACCTGAATTTGGACCTCCCGGAAGGGTTCAAGGTTCCATAATTCAACGTTTTTGGAGGAATAGGGAACCCCTTAGCGCACCTAAGGGCCTATTATGACCAACTCGTGGGAGGTCGGACAAATGAAATTCTAGTGATGCGACTCTTTAGCCAAAATCTGAGCGTAGAGACTCTAGAGTAGTTTACATCTCATGAATAAAGAAAGTGGCCAAGATGGAATGCCCTAGTTAAGGATTTCATTGAATGATTTGCTTACAACGTGGAGATTATTCCGGACCGTTATTCCTTAGAAAAATGAAGAAGAAATCTAACGAAAGCTACAGAGAGTTTTCATATAGATGGCGAAAGGAGGTAACTAGATTTCGGCCTCCTATGTCTGAAAAGAAAATCATTGTAGTATTTGTGAGGGTTCAGGAACCTGAGTATTATGAAAGAATCATGTTTCTCCTTAGAGCAAAGTTTGCCAAGATAGTCAAGGTAGGTGAGACTATCGAAGATGGTTTGAGAACCAAGAAGATTGCCCGTGTTGCTGCTTCGCCTGGATCCTCGGGTTTGTTGAAAAACAAAAGAGAAGATGTGTCTGTTGTCTCTTATGAGGGGAATAAGACCCCTAGGAGATCTTCGTCCTACCAAGTTCGTTCCTGACCTTCGCAAAGTTCATACCTCGCTTGTTATACACAAGCTGATTATAAAATACCCCCCCCCCCCCCCCGTTATCAAAATACCCCTCCCTCAGTTATCAAAATGCCCCTCCTCCCACTTACTAAAATACCCCCCTCCCACTTACCAAAATACCCCCTCTCACTTACCAAAATACTTCCCCTCGCTGTAATCAAATTCCATCTCCCGTCTACCAAAATTCCCCTCCAGCTTACAAGACTCCATCCCATGAATACCAGAAAGTTGCTCCCAATTGTGCCAATATTCAGGCAAAATTACCAAACGCCTCCCCCGATATATCAAGATCCACCTGCAGTTTACCAAAATACCCCCCCAAACTACCATGATCCATCACTGAATTACCAAACTAATCCATATCCAAGATATTAATCTCCCCGTCCTAACGTCCAAATTATCGTCAGAGGCCTCCTCCTCAACAAGGCCACTACGATCCCCCTCGTCCCAGATTTGAGAAGAAACCTGCCACAATTTTTACTCCGCTAGTAGAAAGCTGAACAAAGCTGTTCGAGCAATTAACTGCGACTTGATATATTTATCTAGTGGGGTCCAAGACGGTGGACACTAGCTCTAGGTATTACAAACCTGATAAGAAGTGTGCATATCACTCCAACCGTATTGGACATGATACTGAGGATTGAGGATTGTATTAACCTTAAGCACAACATCCAGGATCTAATTGACCAGAAAGTGGTCTCTCTCCATACAGTCGTTCCAAATGTCAATAGTAATCCTTTTCCAAATCATGGGGGCATCACTATCAATATGATAGAGACATATGATGATTGGTGGGTGACGAAGGCATTAGTTCCAATCGCCCATGACAAATTGGAAAAGGGTTGTAGCTTCTTTGATCATCAGAGAAAAGAAGGAGTTTGTGATTTTGACGCCCGAGAAAGTTGTTGCCTTGGTGCCAATAGAAACTCCCGCCCGTACAAGGTTTGTAATTGAAACCACTTCTGCTCAAGGTATGACTAGGCCTGGTAGATTTTATACGTCGGAAGAGTTGGTTCAAGGGGGACAAATGAAGGACCAATCAAAGAGGCCGATAAGTAAGGCCGAGGCTGAAGAGTTCTTGAGAAAGATGCAACCAAAGTACTATTCGATTATGAAACATCTAGCAAAGAGTCTGACTCAGATTTTGGTGTGGGCTTTGTTGATGAGCTCACAGTTGCATAGGCAAGCCTTGATGAAGGCTTTATATGACACATATGTGCCCGTCAGCACCTGCAGTGAAAATGTACCAACCATGATCCACCAGGCCATCCAAGGACATCTAATCAGCTTCTGTGATGAAGAGTTGCCCTTCGAAGGGAGGATGCACAACAAAAAGCTTTGCATGTCACTATTGTATGTTGAGAAAGGTTTATAAACCGCGTCTTGGTTGATGGTGGATCCGATCTCAATATTTGCCCACTATTGACTCTAAGGCAGCTAAAATTTGACTTGGGGAAGCTTCAACAGAACCAAGTCAATGTGAGGGCTTTCGATGGGGTGCAAAGAGACCCACTGGTGGTAATAAACTTTATCATTCATATGGGTCCTGCATAATTCAAAGTGTAGTTTCAGGTGTTGGACATCAACACTAGCTATAACCTTCTTTTGGGAAGGCCATTCATCTAGAAGGCTGGGGTTCTTCCTTCTACCCTTCACTAGAAAATGAAATTTGTCTAGAAGGAGCAAGAATTGGTTATTCACGGTGAAGGAAGCCACTCCAATGTGTATGCGCGGATCATTGATGAAGTCTCTCGACGCTGTAATTTCTACACGGTGGAGCTGGTAAATGCCACTAGTGATGATTTGGCTCCACATCCACCTATGCCCTCTTTATATAAGATGATCGCTACGGTGATGCTCCAGAACAAATTCGATCCATGTTTTGGATTGGGTAGGAATTTCCAAGGAATTGTCGAGCCTATCCAAGTTCCAACCAAACGAGCAAAGTTTGGTTTGGGTTATGTCCCCACATATAATGAAGTGGAGATGAAGAGCAAGAATGTTGATTGAACATTGGCCTGGTTAATTCCTCATCTGTACCAATCATTTCTCGTTCGAGAGTATGCCGACAATGATGTCCTTGGGGAAGTAATTTGGGGAACGTTTGAAGAAATTTATGCAGTCATAGAGGATGAGGTCAAGACATTCGACATTCGCGATGCCGAGCCAGGGGAGTACTTACAGAACTTGACCTCCACGCCACTCTTTATTCCCCAAACATCTTGGTAGAAAGGACATATGTTTATGCATGTTTTAAAAAATAGTGGTAGTCCGGAAGAGGCTCGAGACCCACCATTTTGTTTTTTCTTTAATTGTTTAAATTTTTGAAATTCCCTCGTAATGTTTAAAAAGGAAAATGGCCCTCCGTTGTGGCCATAGTTTGCGTTTGTTTTTCAATTTGAATGAAAGCCTCTTTTATCGAAAACTTTTTTATTTGCCTATTTGCTATATTTTACTTTCCTAACTTTGTTTGTTTATGCTTTCAGTAATATTAATTTAAAACCTTCCAATGTCATGTCATGTTACTATCCAAATGACCAAAATGAGGCAGGTAATGACGAAGGTGTAGAGTATGAAGAAGAAAATAAGGTACCAGAACATGTTGCTGAAGAGTTTCAGCAGTTTGAGAATCAACATAAGCTGAATTTGTAAGAAAATGAAACTGTGAATCTTGGCGATAAAGAGTGCGTCAAAGAGGTCAAAATCAGTGTCCATCTGACTGAAACTCAAAGAAGGGACCTGATTAGTTTTCTTACTGAATTCATTGATGTATTTGTCTGGGTTTACAATGATATGCTAGGGTTGAGTATGAATGTGGTGTCCCATAAGTTACTGATTAATCTAGGTTTCAGTCCAGTAAAACAAAAGTCTTGGAAGTTGAAGCCCGAGTTAAGTTTAAAAATCGAAGAAGAGATTACCAAACAAATCGAGTCTCAATTAGTGGAAGTGACAGAGTATCTGACTTGGTTAGCCAATGTTATTCCGGTTGCCAAGAAAGATGGGAAGATCAAAATTTGTTTTGATTACAGGGATCTCAACAAAGCAAGCCCAAAAGATAATTTTTCGTTGCCGAACATTCACATTCTAATTGATAATTGTGCTAAGCACGAAATGAAATCGTTTGTGGATTGTTACGCGGGCTATCACCATATCCTGATGGATGAAGAGTGTATGTGAAGCCCCATAACCTGACACATACTTAGTAAGCCTAACATAAGACCACAAGCCTTAACATTCTATTTCATACATCAACAAGTAAATGAAGACAACATCATTCATGTCAACAAGACCTTCATCATATAATCATTAAGACCAACATAGTGCATATAAGAATAAGACCACATCATATTGACTCATACCATGAACTTCTTCATAACAAGTAGACAAATACTATAAAGTCATGCAGAAGGAACATATACATAGACATATGCATTAGAACACTTTCCTAGGACTTCCCTCATGAGCCACTTGTGCAATGCATTGGTGAAGTTCCATACCCCCACCTACGCCAAGAAACTTCCCTTAGGTGATCCTAGTTAGGGTCCTAGTCATTTACTATTGTCCATTTTACTTTAGGGAAACTATAGCCTTAACCGACACTAAGACCATGGGTGCTAAAAATGGAATTTGGTGTGGTAGAGCCTTACACCAAGGGAAGGTTCTCTTACCTAGTCAAGGTAGAACATTAACACATTCTAGCATACTAGTGAATTCACTTGCTAGATCCTATGTGGTAAGCATAGTTTATGGAGCTAAGAGATGTACATAACCCTCTACATTCTCATTGTCATTGGAGCCTCATCTCATGAGAAACCATGGGTGAATCTTCCGCAAGGAAAGTCAACACCTCATGTGGAGCTATAAGTGAATATTTCTCCAAGGGAAGTCAACACTCTATGAGAAACCAATGGTTAATCTTCCTCCAAGGGAAGCCAACACCTCTCATTGTCAACTTCACTCGGTGCTAAGCTAAGTTCCCTTTCTTAAAAAGCTTTTATTACTTTCTTTCATAAAATGTATGCTTAGAATATTGAATCCTTATATGCTTATAGCATATTCAAGCACCTATCTAGTTTTAGGGTACACATGAGCACACCTTTCAAGGACCCTCTATTGACTTGATGTTCACACATGTGTGTGTACTTGTATGTGAGAAAACCTTTCACATAAACATAAATGTGACACATGTTCATATATCAATGCATAAGTCTATAGGTGTACCTATATGAGCGATACTTTTACCTATATGAGCAATCCTTTCATACCAACACTCCAAGTCACTATGCACATTCACATTTCAACATATCATATACGTAACATCATAGCATATTAGCATATTCATATTCAAAGAAAACCAAACCTATGGACTATCTTATCAAGGCACACATGTGCAATGTATAGACAAAGTACCATACCCTTGCCCATACTAGTACACCTATCAAGTCATCCTAGTTAATGGAATGCATAACATGCTTCATATATATATATCTTTCATGCATAGTAGTAGACAATTAGTGAATATGAGATCAACCTTTCATTAGACACTATGCACTTTTACCACATTGTAAGCATGCATAAAGTGTGGGTGTGTGTACATTGGTTAACATGATCAAATAATGGCTATCAACAATACATTGAGGCAGCTACCTTCTTAATACCATCATTCACAACCAAGCATAGACCACACAACACAATTTATCATAGAGACAAGCTTACTTCACATTACATTCAAGACTCCAAACCTTAGCTATTCACACATTTACATAGGGGTACACAGGTAAGGAATTATTAACCATTATAACTCATCAATGGCAGCACCTACACTTTACCCTAACATATATATACACATGCTTATACAATATCCCTACAACCTAGATTACAACTAGAATAGGAAAGTAGGCATAAGCTTCACAGAGTGTGATTATCATAACCACACACTCATAGATTCATCAATTTTCCTTCAAGGACATAGTCAACACATATCTAATGATAATAAAGTGAACACCGCCACCATAAGTTGACCATACCACAGAATTCCATACAAGGCGTCATCAATGTCACATCCAATTTTACCCCCTAGACGTAACCAGCGTCGTCGTCCTCTTTAAGGACTAAGACTAGCCTCTTAGTCTCATATCATTACATTCATAAGTTAAAAGTGCGGAAAAAAATTAAAACTTTTCATTACATCTACTTGGAGGTTTACATAGACCTTTACATACACATAATATAGTCATATCGAGTATACATAGACCCTTCGTATAGGAATGTTACATAGCCTTCTACTTTTATTGCACATTAATATATATAAAATATCATTGTCATAAAAGTCATCTCATCTCATAACCATCTATTAGAAGTATATCAAATTTGGGCATAACCCTTACATCAATCCAATAAGACCTCATATAGGTCATAAAAAAGTATAGTACTCAATTGAAAAGGAAGGAAATGAAAGAGTCTTAAACTCATAACAAGTACATAAGCTAGATAGTAGCATTGCCCTCAGAAGTTGAGGACCTACCCTACTTGGATGAATAAGGAATCCAAGCCTTCTTCAATGTCGCCTTCCAAAACACTTCAACGAATGGAACCTAAAATGTTGGGGAAAAGGAAAGAATATGGGGTTAGTACTCCACATGTACTAAGTATGAGACCATATGCATATATAAGAACAAATTATGCTAAAAAGGGACATTTAGTCAAAACATGCCATTTACAAGTTTAAAAGCCTCACGCATAATCAAGTAAGTCATACCAATCAACCAATCATGTTTACTAATTCAAATAAGTAATATCTATACTATCATAATTGAATCCATGATCTACTACAACCTTATCATCAAGGAATAACATCACAAGCATGACTAAGAGTAGCTCATTTCATAATAAGCAAGACAACTACTCATGAGTCCTTATCAAAATCAACAAGTGTAATGACCAAGCAAAGCCCCATAACCCTACTCAATCAAGTGGCTTCAACAAGAAACAATAACCAATGTACAACTTCACATAATATAACATTTAGATATACATTTCACCTTATCTTAACAATATGACCCAATGCATACTCATGAGAAAACAAATCAACATATAGTATAAACAATGTGCAAGTCCATCATGTACATATCATATATTATCATAACATAAAAATATATAATAACATCCTCCTAATACTCCCTTCAAGGCTAACTAGTGCAATACTTAGGTAGAGTCCCATACCCCTACCTAGACTAAGCTAGACCCCTTAGGTTATTCAAGTTAGAGTTCAATCCTTGAATTCATTTTACCTTTTGGGAACATCTTGCCTTAACCTACATAGACCACATGGGCTAATGTGGAATCCGGCGTCATAAAACCTTACACCGAAAGAAGGTGGACTACTTTCCAAGGTAGGACCAAAACATGAAACATAGCAACTACGTGGATGTACTAGCTAGTATTCCTATGGGGGCAACATAGTTGAAGAACTAGGAGATATAGTTAGGACCATCTTTATGAACCATGCATTATAGTCTCCAATCTCAAGAGTAATTTAGTGCTCCTACCTTCCCTATGTGGGAAGGGACACTCCTCAATCTAGTTCACTCGGTGCTAAGCTAGAGTCCCTTTTTGAAATGTCTTTAAGCCTTTAATTATCAATAATAGCTTAGTTTAGGTCATAGGATCTACCCCTTGTATAATCATCATCATCAATAGCTCAACAAGATGTATGAGTGTAAGTCCTTTCATCACAATTCATAAAGGTGAGGTTAACACATTACATAGCATTTCATAATAAGGCACATTGGTATACATCACCACCTTTATAACCTTTACATCTTAACAACCTCACAACCATAATCAAGAAATTTCAATTCAACATCATACCACCCTATCAATCATAATACAAGGCATACTCCAATATAATATCATAACTTAACACAATTAATCACAATTGGAAGTAAAGATAGAGATTCGAAGACTTACCAAGTCTTCCTCGTAGTTCATCATCAAGGCCTTACCATAAACCCTCAATTCAATCCACTTTAGATACTCAACATCATAATTCAATATTCAATATGATAACAAGACTAGAATAACCACTATAGCACAATTCAATACTAGATCATAACTTAAAGTAAGATGCCTAGGTCAAGTCACCTTCTAACCTAGATCATCTTCTCAAGACTAGCATGAAAGACTACAATTCACTCCAATTTGTTAATGATTATTGTAACTACATCATTTAATATTGATATACCCCATAAGCAAGACAATTGAATCAAGCACAACCCAATTTACATCAAGATTAAACTTAGGGTTAAGGGTTACATATCACCTTCTTCAATTTGAATCAAACCATGAAAAATAATCCTAATTGAGTTCAATTACATGTTATTATATCCATTATACCCTAAAGAAACCATAAACAACTTAGTTCACAACATCAATTTCGTAATTGGATGAAACCCACATGAAAACTCAACTTTTGAAATCCATTTTTAAGGAACCCTTAGAGGAAAGAGTCTCAAAGGTGAATTAGACCCCATACCTTAACGTTTGATGAAGAATTTATAGTGAATTCGTCCTTCTCCAACCCCCAAACCCTTCTCCTTGCTAGTCTTCAATGGTGAGTTCAACTAGAGAGAGAAAGAAGAGAGAAGGAAGAGAGTTTGTATTTGAGAGTTGTAATTAGATTAAATTGGGGTTGAGGATTTTATAGGGAAGTTAAATTAGTTAATTAGTCTTCCCCTAATCCCTAACTAACCACTAAACCACTGAATTAATTGAATGACCTTAATTAAAAACGTGCAGCAAACTCTAGACCCTCTTAGACGAAACCCCACCAACGGGCCGTCTGTGAGTCGACAGACACCCCCCCTCCGTCCTGCACTCCGTAGGTGAGTTCAGAGACTGTGCAGGCGAGGGGATCCCTCAATTTGTCTAAGTGTGGGAAAACGCTGGCACCAACGCCCCGTCAGTCCATACATGGACCGTTTCCTGCCTTGTCGATGCACACGACTCAGGCAGTATTGCCTCAAACTACAGGGGTCCTCCTCAAGGGCCCTTGGTTGGTCCTTGGGTCGTCGTACCAGGAATTTTCGATAATGAAACAACTCAAACACCTATTAGCTTCCTTTTCACCAATTTTCATACATTTCCAACTCCTAAAAGCTAGTCAAATAGGCTAAGGCACA
This sequence comes from Solanum sitiens, assembly GCA_016801875.1. Lineage (NCBI taxonomy): Eukaryota > Viridiplantae > Streptophyta > Magnoliopsida > Solanales > Solanaceae > Solanum > Solanum sitiens. Next base: position 321,665 of record JABWTJ010000615.1, on the reverse strand, counting down.
CTAGTACCCCTTTGAACCAACTTCCGAACGTCATGGACGTTCTTGGACATTTTGGTTCTTAAACTTCCTAAATGACCTATATTTATTGTAATGGACTTAAAACAGTACTTAGACCTCATGACACGTATGTTAGGCTTTACGACACGTCTTAATTTTTCAAAGTATTACATTATCCCCCCCCCCTTAGGAACATTTGTCCCCGAATGATACTAAAACTCTTTTGAAGGAAGGAATAGACTTAAGACTAGCAGCCCAACCAATCCAGTCAACTTAAGTCATGCCATTTCTATAAAGCAATTCTTACAGTTCAATTAGACACATAATGCTCAAAACACTTCATCATGAGGAAATTTCCTTCTCACTACACACATGAGCTCAACATACATTACATGAGTCAATTAGCACAAAGTTCAACTTATAAACATGTTACATATAATTTCTTAAAGACTCACCATGTAAAAATGCACAACGTAACTCAAAACAAGCAAAAAGGAAAAAATCTCAAGTTTAAGGCACCAATTTCACTGTAACCTTACTGTAATGCAAACTTCAAAATGCACATTTTTGCAATACTTCACCAAAAATCATGAAACTTCAATTCCTAGTCATATTTATATTATTAAAAAGAATGACTAACCTCAATTATAAAAAAGATGAGGGTAACGAGACTTCATATCGGCCTCGGCCTCCCATGTTGCACCCTCAACTAGGTGATTTTTCCATAACACTTTTACGGAAACCACCTCTTTGTTCCTTAACTTCTTGACTTGCCTATCAAGAATTTGAACTGGAACTTCCTCATAAGAGAGGTTATCCTTGACACCAAGACCCTCAATAGGAAGAATGGACTCGGGATCTCCGATACACTTCTTCAACATAAATTCATGGAAAACCGGATGAACCGAAGACAATTCACTAGGGAGTTCCAATTCATAGGCCACCTTACCAACCTTTTGCAAAATTTCATAGGGAACCACATAACGAGGACTGATTACCCTTTCTTGCCAAATCTAAGTACCCCTTTCATTGGTGAAATTTTCAAAAACACTTTATCACCCTTTTAAACTCGAAATCCCTTATCCTATGATCGGCATAAGACTTTTGCCTACTATAGACTGTTTACAACCGGTTCCTTATGATATGAACTTTCTCTAAGGTCTTATAAATCAAATCGGGACAAAGAATCGAGGGTTCACCCACTTCAAACCAACCTATAGGAGACCTACATCTCCTACCATACAAGTCTTAGTAGGGAGCCATGGAGATGGATGAATGAAAGCTATTATTATAAGCAAACTCCACAAAAGACAAATGCTTATCCCAATTCCTTTTAAAATCAATAATGCAAGCCCTAAGCATATTCTCAAGGGTTTGAATAGTGCATTTCGCTTGACCATCCGTTTGGGAATGAAAAGCGGTACTCAACTTCACCTTTTTGGAAAGACCTCAAAAATCTAGATGTGAATTGTGCACCCCGATCCGATATGATAGATAACAGAATACCATGCCGATACACAATCTCATCTATGAAGATCCTAGCGTAATCTTCTGTCGAAAAAGTAGACTTGACGGGAATAAAGCGAGCGGACTTAGTCAACCTATCCACAACCACCCAGATAGAATCATATGACCTTTGAGTACGAGGTAAACCCACTACAAAGTCCATATTGATGTCTTCCCACTTTCAAGTAGGAATTTAGATCTCTTGTAGTAAGACACCCGATTTTTTATGTTCGGCCTTTACTTGTTGGCAATTTTGACACCTAGCGACAATCTCCTCTATGTCCCTCTTCAAACCTTCCCACCAATATATTTCCCGTAGGTCATGGTAAATTTTTTGTCAAACCCTGATGAATGGAGTAGCGAGACCCATAGGCTTCTTCAAGGATCCGGTCCCTCAACCCATCCACATTGGGAACACATAGTCTCCCTTGGCACCTTAAAATACCATCCCCCCTAGGGAGAATGTATCGTTAAGTTTTCCAAGGACCGATTCTTTGAACTCCATCAATGATTTGTCAAGGTGTTGTTTGGACTTCACCTCAACTACTAATAATGACTCAGAGTTGTGATTGACTATGGCACCCCCAACCTATCCAACCTATGACATCAACGTGGGCTACACTACCCATAGTCATACGACTTAGGGCATCCGCCACCACATTAGCCTTGCCGGGGTAATAGAGGACACTCATATCATAATCTTTCAACAACTCTAACACCCTCCTTTGCCAGAGGTTCAACTCTTTTTGGGTAAACACATATTGAAGACTCTTATGGTCGGTAAAGACATTAACACGAACCCCATACAAGTAATGCCTTTATATTTTCAAAGCAAACACCACGGCCGCTAGCTCAAGGTCATGAGTGGAATAGTTTATCTCATGTACCTTAAGTTGCCTAGGGGCATAGGCTATCACCTTCCCATGTTGCATAAGCGAACACCCTAAACCCACACGGGATGCATCATAATGCACAAAAATACGCTCCTGTAAGGTCAACATCGGAGTGGAAGTAAGACTATCTTTCAACAATTTGAAACTCTTCTCACATGCCTCCGTCCACTCAAACATCTTACACTTTTAGGTCAATGTATTCAAGGGAGATGCAATGGACGAAAAACCATCCACGAACCTCCGATAATAACCCGCTAAACCCAAGAAACTCCTAATGTTGGTTGGAGTCAATGGTCTAGGCCAATTTTTCACCGTCTCCATTTTCCTTGGGTCTACCTCAACTCCCTCACTAGAGATGATGTGCCCAACAAATGCCACCGACCGCAAACAAAACTCACACTTGCTATATTTTGCATACAATTGATGTTCCTTAAGGGTTTACAATACAACCCTCAAATGACCCATATGATCACTCTCATTCTTTGAATATACCAAGATGTCATCAATGAAGACGATAACAAATGCATCTAGGTAATTTCAAAACACCCTATTCGTTAGGTCCATAAACGCCGCCGGAGCATTAGTGAGACTGAAAGACATTACCAAGAACTCATACTGCCCATACCGAGTCCGAAAGGCCGTCTTTGGTACATCCTCACCTCTCACCCTAAGTTGGTGATACCCCGACCTCAAGTCTATCTTTGAAAAGTAGCTCGCCCCTTGGAGTTGATCAAACAAGTCTTTAATCCGAGGGAGAGGGTACGTATTCTTAATAGTGAGTTTGTTGAGTTGGCGGTAGTCTATACACATTCTCAAGGACCCATCTTTCTTCTTTACAAATAACACCGGATCACCCCACGACAAAATGCTAAGCCTTATAAAGCCCCTGTTTAGCAAATCCTTGAGTTGAGCCTTCAACTCCTTCAATTCGGCTGGAGCCATCCGATAAGGAGGAATTGAAATGGGATTCGTTTCCGGTAGCAAATCGATACAAAAATCAATTTCCCATTCAGGAGAAATACCAGGAAGGTCATTAGAAAAGACCTCCAGAAACCCTCTCACTAGGGGTACCGACTCAATGGGAGGTCGGAGTCTAAATCTTGGACTCTTACTATATGATAAAGACAACCCTTTGAGATCATTTTGCATGCTTTTAGACAAGAGATGATACGACCTCTAGAAAATAGAATTTCCCCCCTTCCACTCAACAATGGGTTCATTTGGGAAGTTAAACCTCACTACTCTTGTCCTACAATCAATAGAGGCAAAACATGCATGCAATCAATCCATACCCAATATAACACTAATATCAAACATATCAAGTTCTACTAAGTCAACATAAGAAACTCTATTGGGCAACATTATAGGACAATTTTTGTACACTCTTTGTGCCACAACCGACTCACCACCGGAGTAGACACTATAAAGGGTTCATGCAAAATGTCGGGTAAAATTTCAATCTTTTTAGCTACAAGAGGTGTAACAAATGATAAAGTAGCACCGGGATCAAGTAAGGCATAAGAATCAATAGAGAAAACTTTCAACATACCGGTCACCACGTCGTGAGAAGTCTCTTGCTCACCCCTAGAGCGGAGAGCATAGAAGCAGTTCTTCTTTGGAGCATCATTAGAACAACTTGCTTGAGCTTGACCACTACCCTTGTGTTGATCCCTCACATTTGGTAAATCCCTAACTTCATGCCAACTTTTACCACAACCAAAGCAATTGTCCGTACCTTTGAGGCAATCACCATAGTGCTTCTTGCCACACTTTCCACAAATTGGCTTCTCGGTTGGTGAATTAGTACCTCTTTCATTCTTGAACTTAGGATTAAACGGCCTATCACCACTAGCCTTTGGGAAGTTAGTAGTAAATTAACTTGACAGCCGCTTCTTGAACCTAGGCTTGTCTTGTATCTCAAGCCTATTCTTTGAAGAACTCCCATCAAAAGATCTTGCCCTCTTAACATCCCTACTTTTCCTTCTAGCCCTTGCCTCTTCCACATGTTTGGCATGCACCATAAGACGAGATGTGTTCATATTGTCATGCAACATAGCCGAATGACACTCCTCTTGCAAGTCATCCAACACTCCCGTCACAAAGCGACTCATTTCATCTCTAGGATCGGAGACCAAAGAAGGAGCATATTTGGACAATTGGATGAACTTCAAAGAGTAGTCATGCACACTTATACTTCCTTGGCGGAGGTGGATGAACTCCACCACCTTGGCCTCCCTCATCTCTCTAGGGAATAACCGATCAAGAAATGCCTTCTTGAAGATCTCCCAAGTGACCGGCCCACCCCGAAGAGGCCTATTATCCCTCCATTGCACATACCAAGTTTGAGCCACATCCTTGAGTTGGTATGTGGCCAACTCGACCTTCTCACTCGTGGAAAATCCCATATCCAAAAGTATCTTGTAGACCTCATCAATGAATTCTTGGGGGTGTTCCTCAACCTTAGACCCGTAGAAGATAGGAGTGTTCATTCGAGTGAAGTCCCTTAGAAGGGAAGACATAGTAGTTACTTGTTGATGAGGACGGGGCACAACCTCCCGGTTTTCTTGGGCCGTCATAGCTTGGGCTTGAGCCGTGGACGATTTTGGTTGAGTAATGATAGCTTGGGCCATTTGGAGAAGAGCGGTCCTTATATTCTCATCCATCAAAGGAGGATGATTGACCGGTGCATGCTCCATGTTAGCATCTTCTTTAAGTGGAGGAACTTGATCACCATGGGGCTCCCGCATTGGCAATTTCCTCCTCAAGTCTTCTTGTTGCGTTCCTTCTTGTGTTGATTCTTCCTATAAGCACAACAATAGGATTAGATGCAAAAGCACACCATAAGTATACTCTAATGGCACGATACAAGATTTCCAAGAAAGAGAGTGATTCCTAGGCATCACATAGATTTATATTCATAAGTGTGGCATGCTTCACAATTATGAATACAAACCTACATAGACATGGTAGAGAGAGAGACATAACTCAATGATATTCAACCTCATGCTCTGATACTAAGTTTGTCACATCTGGGTTTACCCCCTAGACGTAAGCGTCATCGTCGTCCTCTTTAAGGACTAAGACTAGCCTCTTAGTCTCATATCATTACATTTATAGGTTGAAAGAACGGAAAAAATTTAAAACTTTTCATTACCTCTATTTGGAGGTTTACATAGACCTTTACATACACATAATATAGTCATATCGAGTATACATAGACACTTCGTATAGGAAGGTTAAATAGCCTTCTACTTTTGTTGCACATTAATATAAAGAAAATATCATAGTCATACAAATCATCTCATCTCATAATGATCTATTTGGAGTATATCAAATTTGGGCATAGCCCTTACATCAATCCAACAAGACCTCATATAGGTCATACAAAAGTATAGTACTCAATTGAAAAGGAATAAAATGAAAGAGTCTTAAACTCATAACAAGTACATCAGCTAGATAGTAGCATTGCCCTTGAAAGTTGAGGACCTACCCTTCTTGGATGAATAAGGAATCAAAGCCTTCTTCAATGTCGCCTTCTAAAATACTTCAACGACCGGAACCTAAAATGTTGGAAAGGAAAGAAAATGGGGTTAGTACTCCACATGTACTAAGTATGAGACCATATGCACATATAAGAACAAATCATGCTAAAAAGGGACATTTAGTCAAAACATGCGATCTTACAAGTTTAAAAACCTCAGGCATAATCAAGTATGTCATACCAATCAACCAATCATGTTTACTAATTCAAATAAATAATATCTATACTATCATAATTGAATCCACGATCTACTACAACCTTATCATCAATGAATAACATCACAAGCATGACTAAGAGTAAATCATATCATAATAAACAAGACAACTACTCATGAGTCCTTATCAAGTCAACAAGTGCAATGACCAAGTAAAGCCCCATAACCCTAATAAATCAATTGACTTCAACAGAAACCATAACTAGTGTCCAACTTCACATAATATAACATTTAGATATACATTTCACCTTATCCTAACAATATGACCTAATGCATACTCATAAGAAAACACATCAACATATAGTATCAACAATGTGCAAGTCCATCATGTACATATCATACATTATCATAACATAAACATATATCAAAACATCCTCCTAAGAATCCCTTTAAGTCTAACTAGTGCAATACTTAGGTAGAGTCCCATACCCCTACCTAGACTAAGCTAGACCCCTTAGGTTATACTAGTTAGAGTTCAATACTTTAATTCATTTTACCTTTTGGGAACATTTTCCCTTAACCTACGTAGACCACATGAGCTAGTGTGGAATCCGGCGTCATAAAACCCTACACCGAAAGAAGGTGTACTACTTGCCAAGGTATTACCAGAACATGAAACACAGCAACTACGTGGATCCACTAGCTAATATTCCTATGGGGGCAACATAGTTGAAGAACTAAGAGATATAGTTAGAACCTTCTTTATGCACCATGCATTATAGTCTCCAATCTCAAGAGTAATTTAGTGCTCCTACCTTCCCTATGTGGGAAGGGACACTCCTCAATCTAGTTCACTCGGTGCTAAGCTAGAGTCCCTTTTTGAAATGTCTTTAAGCCTTTAATTATCAATAATAGCTTAGTTTAGGTCATAGGATCTACCCCTTGTATAATCATCATCATCAATAGCTCAACAAGATGTATGAGTGTAAGTCCTTTCATCACAATTCATAAAGGTGAGGTTAACACATTACATAGCATTTCATAATAAGGCACATTGGTATACATCACCACCTTTATAACCTTTACATCTTAACAACCTCACAACCATAATCAAGAAATTTCAATTCAACATCATACCACCCTATCAATCCTAATACAAGGCATACTCCAATATAATATCATAACTTAACACAATTAATCACAATTGGAAGTAAAGATAGAGAGTCGAAGTATTACCAAGTCTTCCTCATAGTTCATCATCAAGGCCTTACCATAAACCCTCAATTAAATCCACTTTAGATACTCAACTTCATAATTCAATATTAAACATGATAACAAGACTAGAATAACCAATATAGCACAATTCAATACTAGATCATAACATAAAGTAAGATGCCTAGGTCAACTCACCTTCTAACCTAGACCATCTTCTCAAGACTAGCATGAAAGACTACAATTCACTTCAATTTGTTGATGATTATTGTAACTACATCATTTAATAGTGATATAACCCATAAGCAAGACAATTGAATCAATCACAACCCAATTTACATCAAGATCAAACTTAGGGTTAAGGGTTACATATCACCTTCTTCAATTTGAATCAAACCATGACAATTAATCCTAATTAAATTCAATTACATGTTATTCTATCCATTATACCCTAAAGAAACCATAAAAAAACTTAGTTCACAACATCAATTTCGTAAATGGATGAAACCCATATGAAAACTCAACTTTTGAAATCCATTTTGAAGAAACCCTTTGAGGAAAGAGTCTCAAAGGTGAATTATATCCCATACCTTAACGTTTGATGAAGAATTGATGGTGAATTCGTCCCTTTCCAACCCCCAAACTCTTCTCCTTGCTAGTCTTCAATGATGAGTTCAAGCAGAGAGAGAAAGAAGAGAGAAGGAAGAAAGTTTGTATTTGAGAGTTGTAATTAGATTAAATTGGGGTTGAGGCTTTTATAGGGAAGTTAAATCAGTTAATTAGTATTCCCTTAATACCTAACTAACCACTAAACATCTTAATTAATTATATTCCCTTAATTAAAAACGTGCAGCAAACTCTAGACCCTCACAGATGGAACCCCGCCAACGGGCGGTCTGTGAGTCGACGGACAGCCCCCCCTCTGTCCTGCACTCCGTAGGTGAGTTCAGAGACTGTGCATGCGAGGGGCTTCCTCATATTTTCTAAGTGTGGTACAACGGTGGCACCAACGCCCCGTCAGTCCACACACGGACCGTTTCCTGCCTCGTCTATGCACATGGCTTAGGCAGTGTTGCCTCAAATTGCAGGGGTCCTCCTCAAGGGCCCTTGGTTGTTCCTTGGGGAGTTGTACCCGGAAGTTTAGACCATTAAACAACTCAAACACCTATTAGCTACATTTTCACCAATTTTCATACATTTTCGACTCCTAAAAGCTAGTCAAATAGGCTAAGGCACACTAGTACCCGTTTGAACCAACTTCCGAACATCATGGACGTTCTTGGACGTTTTGGTTCTTAAACTTCCAAAATTACAGATATTCATTAGAGTGGACTTAAAACAGTACTTAGACCTCATGACACCTATGTTAGGCTTTACGACACGTCTTAATTTTTCAAAGTGTTACAATCAACTACAATAATATAGAATAGTAGATGAGGAGAGTAGACCTTACCAATTTATCATCCTTTGATTATCATTGATCAATGCACCATTTTATATACAGTACATTATAGGGAAATATCTTAATATACACTTAACATAACAAAATCATACTTAAATCCCTACAAGATCAAGATACCAACATAGGCACAAAATAATCGATTCAATACAGAGCAGAGGAAATAGGAAATCCTACTAATTCCTTAAAGCCTTGATCATTAATCTTATTTTATCAGTAATGTACATATTAGAGGCAGTAGCTAAAGAGATCATTACTCAAAAGGAATCATGCTTCATCTAACCTAAAATCGAGATCACATCACATACATATCATTATAAATCAATAGACTAGAAGAACCTAGATCAATTCATACCAAGCCTTCTTTACTTTGGTCATACAAGATTCATACTTCACAATTCAACCATGATATTAACTTAAGACAGTAGCTACAATCATCATAACATAATCGAATTCCACATTCATACATTATAAAGACAATGTTACATTGAGCACATAGAGATCTAAGCTAGCTTTGTTGAAAACTTCATACATTGATCCACATGGATCATTAATAAAAAATTCATCATCAACATACTTAAATAATAGCAGACATGAGCAATTCAACGTAATAGAATCACAACTCCACCAATAACAAGCCTTGATCACAATGCCCATGCAAGAGCTAAATCGAGTTTGGGGAAGGGACATGGGTTCATAATGCAATTGGATTGAAATTCATGTTAAAACCAATACATTATCATCAATTCATCATGATTAAGCCTTTTAAAACCTTTTGAGAAAGAAACGATGGCTAGATTGGAAGATAGGAATATTGATCATGAATTCTCTTTGAAAACTTTGAAAGGGACTCTCTAAATGAAAGGTTATTTAGAGATGAAGGATCATCATACCTTTCTACATGAGAATCCCACAAGAAAATGTAGAAGAAACAATGAAAATCCAACCTCTAGCTTGAACTTGAGTTTTTCCCTCCAATGGAAGTTTGATAGAATTTGGAGAAGATGAGAGATTTGGGATTTTGATTTTCTTATTGGGTGTTGGGGTTTTGTCTTGGAAAAGGTGTTTAAAAGTCCTAAAAACAGTTTATAACCGTCTCCCCAAGTTACCAAAACACCCCCATTCTTATTGGGACTTTTAGATATGCAAAAAGTAACTTAAAAACGACGCAACCGGATATGGGAGTGGGCTGCGCGTCGCGGAGCAGCCTCCCAATTCTGTCCCAAATAATTTTTTGTACAGTGAGGTGCGTTCTAGGCGTGCGTCGCACAGGGAGAGTCCAATTCTTGGCCTGCTCACAGCCTTGGGCAGTCTCCTTGTCCAAGGTTTGGGTCCTCCTCGGGGGCCCTTCGAGTGGTCCCCGGGGAGTCGTACCCGGATGTTTTGACCCTTATCATGTCTATCAGTATATTAGGGTCAACTACACAGTTTTTGGACTTCAAACAACACATAAAAACAAGGCAAACATACAAGGACACACTAGCACGTCTAAAGGGTTTACTTTCGAACGTCGACGTTCTTGGATGTTTGACCTCCAAACTTCATGAAACATTAACACGCTTCTTATAAACATCATTATAACTCATATAAGGACCTCATGAGCCCATGAAACACACATAATCACATAAAAACACTTAATGCCCTTTCGTGACTAGTCGTTGAACGTCTTGGTCGTCCCTTGACCTTTGACTTTCAAATCACCTCAAATCAAGTATGAATACTATAAAACACTTAATGAACATATTTAAAACCCTTTTAAACACATGCGATTCTCTAAGCACCTTAATTCATTTTTCGGGGTCTTACAATATCCCCCACTCGGGAACATTCGTCCTCGAATGGAACTTGGAACACTTAAGTCACAACAAGGACTTTAATGACCCATAGAACAGATCACAACATTCAAACAATTATTACATAGAAGTCAATGCAGCAACTTACAAGGAACAAAAACTTCAAGCCATTTGCACTCAATGCAACACAAGCAAGCAAGACCTCTATTCACTCACTTTCAAAACGCATCAAACACATAGGATCTTATCATGTTCATAGGAAGAACATTCTTCTCCTAATCATAACATGGTCATTACACTTCATTTTTATATTAGATCATCAGGCCACCACATTTAAGTCACACTTAGGCAGATTTTACATTATTCAAGAAGCAAGTAAGCACTCATACTTCAATGCACATAAACTTGAGTTAAGCAAATTAAGAAGGATCCTTATCATTTAGTCATAATGCCCTGAGAGTCATACTCAACCTCTATGTTTAAGGAGGAATGTCCTTCTCCTCAACATGCTTACATGTCTCATGAGTTATTACACAAGCAATACAAAGTTCAATTCATTTTAAATGAGAAATTCTCGACTTTTAACCAAAACATGCTCATATTTCGTTCCTAGTTGTACAAAATGGTATGTCACACCACACACATCACAATAATAGGAAGCCATTTCACAAAATTTCAATTGTTAGTCATGACAATAGCTTTCATAAGCAAGCATCAATTAGGAAAATTTCTTTCAATTTATAGGCACACACAAGGATATTAGATACTCATGCTATCACTTCTCAAGAGTGAACCTACTATCATGCTTTCCCAACCATACAAGGTCACATAATTTTCAAGAGACTCATCATATTCATTTCAAGGATACTAAAAAATTTCATTATGAGGCTAAACACCACACATTTAGAGTGACATTGAACATACTTCTTACCTTATCTCATGAAGTCTAATGCACATCTAACATATCAAGATGCACAATCAACATGAGAAAATATGAATTTGATCAAAATCCTTTTTCATGCAATTTAGAATCTTCAAACATGCCTAACATGGTGTCAAATAAGACATACAAAACATATGGAGAACATGCAACTCATACGTTTATGCAAGACTCCTATCATGAACAAGCTTCTAAGAACTCTTTAGCTTCAAGCTCCAATAAGAATAGAAGGACAAGATAAGAAATCTACAACCTTACTACTCAACACATCATCTCCCACTCAAGGTAAACCCACTTTAGAGCAACTTAACCCTACCTCAAAAGGACTTTAGCTTACCAACCTTCATTATTTCCACCTAACGGTAATTACCAACCTAAAAAGGTTTAGAGTAACTCAACATAGGGTCATCAAGGGCACATAAAATCTTATCGCTTAGGCACACTATCCCCCACTTGGGGTATGCCCAATCACTGAATCCCCTTAAACACTGAGGTCAATGCAAGTCAAAACCAACCTATATGCTCCTCACATAAGAAAGGTTAACATCATTTCGGTTTTTCACTCCTACTCTCTCATTAAGGAGGCTACTAACTCGACCATAACCATCCATCTAGGCTTAGCACACAAAGGAAATCCATACTAGTCAAGTTAGGTCATACTTTCCAACCACATAATGTCTCAACTATACCTTAAACACCAATTATCATAACAAACTTAGGGGAAACAATATAAGAGACTTAGCCATAAGGTATCTTTCTTTTTCTTTCATGTACCAAGGTAAGGTATCTTCTAATTCAATCCAACCCACATCATCACCCTACCAAGATAATCCTACTACCTTCACCTGTAGTTTCAAGCCTATACAAAGGACTCCAATCCAAACAAGGAAACTATGAGGCATCACACATAGAAGGCAACACATGAATCATTACACCTATACAAGGGCAACATTAAACACTTAAACATATAAGGGCATCATGCTTCCATCGGTAGTCACTAAGAATTTCAAGCTCAAATCATACGATTAGACTATCATCATACAAAACCATATAGCAACACATCAAATCTAAAAGGAAGCTCAATTCAATTATAAAAACTCCTTTAACAAGCTATAACCATATCATAACATAAATCTTCACATAACATGTCATTTCACATAGGTCTCATATATAGCCATAAATGGCATCACATCAACAATGCATGCCAACATTCACCTTCAACCATACTCATCAAACCATAAAACCAAGATAAACATCAAACTCATCTTTTCTCCCTCAAGCATAGAGATACCATCTCATCCAAACAATCACATCTAAAAGAACACCGGACAAGAAAACATACGAGAGAGATCTTATAGATTTAAGTTCTATGGCGCGACATAAGAATAGTGAAGAAGGAAAACTCTATCATCCTATAGCCTCTCGCTCATAGATATATTGCGACTCACCACCGATGATTGAGACTCTACTAGACGTGGCAATCTGAGACTATGGACCCTAAAACCACTTTCATACACCTCATGCTTTGATACCACGTTTGTCACGACCGGGGAGCACCCCCTAGAAGTAACATGGAGTACTTGACCTCTCGGAGGTCTTATACAAGCCCATAGTTATCATTCATCGCATTGTAATAACAAATTTAGAGGAAAATTTAAAACTTTTCATAGCACATCATATGCTAGAAACATCACTTCATATATAAGTTTATAAGTCATAATACATAGTTAGACTCTAAGTCTCTTTTTCCATATTAGACTCAACATTATAATATATAATAGGGACACGTCCCTTTCAACATAAATCATAACTAAGCTATTACAAGACTTTACTTAAAACAATGACATAGGAAATCCTTGAACTTAAGGACTCCTTTCCTTGAGCTTGGGAATCACATATCAAACTCTTCACCTTAGAGACATACTTTAAACATCCATAACCTACACTTTGCGTAAAAAGGTAGAGAAGAATGGAATTAGTACAAGAATTCACCAAGTATGACAACCATGCAAAAATATGCATTTAAAAGGGACATTTTCTTGATATCATACTTCATGCCTTTTTGTGATAAACTTCATAAAACCTTTATACAATAGAATTTATATCATTCACATACTTCATATGGACATATTAAAAGGCCAAATATCATATAAGATCACACATAGAATTTAAGCTACATTTGCGGTCACTTTATAGTGAGCTCCTCATTCTTTATAGTGACTAATTCCCATTTCCAGTGAACATCTTTTCTTTAACTCCTTAACCTCCCAAGTAACCCTTTAGTGATGCTTGGTGCAATGCATCACCTTAAGGTCACAAGGAAAACCATACATACAACTTACATAAGCCAACACATACCATCATAGAAGTATAATACCTCAAAGACACATTCAAGCCAATATCATAAGCATATTATAGTAAGCTACCTCAACTTGCACATATACTAACTTCACTTCACATCAATGCATTATAAGACTTTACTCACAATCCTACTCTAAGTCTACTAGTGCAATGTATATGTCAAGGCCCATAACCTCACACATACTTAGTAAACCTATCATAAGACCACAAGCCTTAACATTCTATTTCATACATCAACAAGTAAGTAAAGACAACTTCATTTATGTCAACAAGACCTTCATAATATATTCATTAAGACCAACATAGTGCATATAATAATAAGACCACATCATATAGAATCATACCATGCACTTCTTCATAACAAGTAGACAAATACTACAAAGTCATGCATAAGGAACATATACATAGACACATACGTTAGAACACCTTACTAGGACTTCCCTCAAGAGCCACTTGTGAAATGCATATGTGAAGTCCCATACCCCCACCTACACTAAGCAACGTCCCTTAGGTTATCCTAGTTAGGGTCCTAGTCATTTACTTCTATTGTCCATTTTACTTTAGGGAAACTATAGCCTTAACCGACACTAAGAACATGGGTGCTTAACATAGAATTTGGTGTTGGAGAGCCTTACACCAAAGGAATGTGTTCTTACCTAGCCAATGTAGAACATTCAAAGATACTAGCATACTAGTGAATTCACTTGCTAGATCCTATGTGGCAAGCATAGTTTATGGAGCTAAGAGATACACATAACCCTTTACATTCTCATCGGCATTGGAGCCTCATCTCATGAGAAACCATGGGTGAATCTTCCTAAAGGAAAGTCAACACCTCATGGGGAACTATAGGTGAATATTCCTCCAAGGGAAGTCAACACTCTATGAGAAACCAATGGTGAATCTTCCTCCAAGGGAATCCAACACCTCTCATTGTGAAGTTCCTCGGTGCTAATCTAAGTTACTTTTCTTAAAAATCCTTTAATACTTTCTTTCATCAAACATAGGCTTAGAATATTGAATCCTTATATGCTTATAGAATATTCAAGCACTTATCTAGTTTTAGGGTACACATGAGCACACCTTTCAAGGACCCTCTATTGACTAGATCTTCATAAATGTGTGTGTACTTGTATGTGATCAAACCTTACACATAACACATAAATGTCACACATGTTCATATAACAATGCATAAGTCTATAGGTGTACCTATATGAGCAATACTTTCATACCAACACTCCAAGACACTATGCATATTCACATTTCATCATATCTTATACTTAACATCATAGCACATTAGTCATATTCATATTCATAGAAAATCAAATCAAGGCACACATGTGCAATGTAGACAAGGTCCCTTACCCTTGCCCATACTAGTACACCTATCAAGTCATCCTAGTTAATGGAATGCATAACATGTTTCACATACATATACCTTTTATGCATAGTAGTAGATATTTAGTGAATATGAGATCAACCTTTCATTAGACACTATGAACCTTTACTACATTGTAAGCATGAATAATGTGTGGGTGTGGGTGTACATTGGTTAACATGATGACATAATGGCTATCAACAATACGTTGTGGCATCCACCCTCTTAAGACCACCATGCAAAACCAAGCATAGACCACACAACACAATTTAACATAGGAGACAAGCTAACTTCACATTACATTCAAGACTCCTAACCTTAGCTATTCACACATTTACATTGGGGTACATAGGTAAGGGATTATTAACCATTATAACTCATCAATGACAACACCTACACTTTACCCTAACATAGATATACACATGCTTATACAATAGCCATACAACATAGATCACAACTAGAATAGGAAAGTAGGCATAAGCTTCACTAGTGTGATCATCATAACCACACACTCACAGATTCATCAATTGTCCTTCAAGGCCATAGTCACCACATATATAATGACAATTAAGTAAACACCGCCACCATAAGTGGACCAATCCACACAATTCCATACAAGGCTTCATCAACTACAATAATATAGAAAAGTAGAGGAGGAGCGTAGACCTTACCAATTTATAATCCTTTGATTATCATTGATCAATACACCCTTTTATAAACAATAGATTATAGGGCAGTAGCTAAATATACACTTAACATAACGAAATCATACTTAAATCCCTACAAGACCAAGATACCAACATAGGCACTAAACAATCGTTTTAATAGAGAGTAGAGGAAATAGGAAATCCTACTAATTCCTTAAATCCTTGATCATCAATAATATTTTATCAATAATGTACATGTTAGGCAGTAGCTAAAGAGATTACTCAAAAGGAATCATGTTTCATTTAATCTAAATCGAGATTACATCACATACATAGCATTATCAAGCAATAGACTAGAAGAACCTAGATCAATTCATACCAAGCGTTCTTTAATTTGGTTATAAAATATTCATAATTCACAATTCAACCATGATATTAACCAAAGACAATAGCTACAATCATCATAACATAATCTAATTCCACATTCATACATTATAAAGGTAATGTTACAGTGAGCACATAGAGATGTGAGCTAGCTTTGTTCAAATCTTCATACATTGATCCACATGGATTATTCATTAAAAATTCATCATCAATATACTTAAATAACAGTATACTTGAGCAATTCAACGTAATAGAATCACAACTCCACCAATAACAAGCCACGATTACAATGCCCATGCAAGGGCTAAATCGAGTTTGGGGAAGGGACATGGGTTCATAATGCAATTGGATTGAAATTCACGGTAAAACCAATACATTATCATCAATTCATCATGATTAAGCCTTCGAAAACATTTTGAGAAGGAACCCATGGCTAGATTGGAAAATAGAAATTTTGATCATGAATTCTCTTTGAAAACTTTGAAAGGAACTCTCTAAATCAAAGGTTATTTAGAGATCAAGGATCATCATACCTTTCTACATGAGAAGCCCACAAGAAATTGAATAAGAAACCATGAAAATCCAACCTCTAGCTTGAACTTGAGTTTTTCCCTCCAACGGAAGTTTGAGAGAATTTGGAAAAGATGAGAGATTTGTGAATTTTATATTCTTATTGGGTGTTGGGGTTTTGGATTGTAAAAGGGGTTAAAAAGGTCCTAAAAACAGTTTATAACCGTCTCCCCAAGTTACCAAAACACCCCATGATTATTGGGACTTTTAGACATGTCAAAATTGACTTAAAAACGACGCAAGTCGGACTGGAAATGGGTTGCGCGTTGCAGAGTAGCCTCCCAATTCTGCCCCAAATAATTTTTGGGACAGTGAGGTACGTGCTAGGCGGGCATCGCACAGGGAAAGTCCAAATCTTGGCCTGCTCGCAGCCTTGGGCAGCCTCCTAGTCCAAAGTTTGGGTCCTCCTCGGGGGCCCTTCGGGTGGTCCCCGGGGAGTAGTACCCGGACGTTTTGACCCTTAACATGTCTATTAGTATACTATGGTCAACTACACTGTTTTTGGACTTCAAACAACACATAAAAACAAGGTAAACATACAAGGACACACTAGCACGTCTAAAGGGCTAACTTTCGAACGCCTTGGACGTTCTTGAACGTTTGACCTCCAAACTTCATAAAACTTAATAAACTGACTATAAACATCATTATAACTCATATTAGGACCTCATGAGTCCATTAAACACACATTATCACATAAAAACACTTAAGTCCCTTTGGTGACTAGTCGTCGAATGTCTTGATCGTCCCTTAACGTTTGACTTCCAAATCACCTCAATCAAAGTATAAATACTATAAAACACTTAACGACCATATTTAAACCTTCTTAGACACATGTGATGCTCTAAGAACCTTAATTCGTTTTTCGGGGTCTTACACTCTAAAAGGTGATAATCAACAAATAACATGAACCAGTTTCAACAACACTAAAGTAAGTATGTAATAAATCAAAAATATCAAGATCATCCATGAGGACTCATGGCTCCAACTAAACCATTAGGGGAATTGAGTTCTTTGAGAGTGAGTACATTCCGTTAATTCAATATATTTTTTCTTTAATACTATCATGTCGGAACGTGACACCCCAATCCAATTATACCATGTCGGAACGTGACATTCTGATCCAAGAATACCGTGTTGGAACGTGACACTCCGATTCAAGAATACCGTGTCGGAATGTGATACTCCAATGCAATTATACTATGTCGGAACGTGATACTCCGATCCAATCATACTATTAATTTGTCATTTGCTATCACCACTTTTAATTCATTGATAATATTTCATCAAGCCTTCTTTGTTCAAGGCATTGCTTCGATAAAGTGGGTTCAAGAATATAAATTCCACGGTCTCAGGATTTTAGACCATCACAAAACACACAATCAAGCCACACAATCATACAATCAAGTAAATAGAAAACTTAATATCATTAAATGCATATCAATCACTATTAAGAGTTTATTATCAAGTAGCATAAACCATAACCTACCTCCACCGAAGAACCGAAGTCAAGCAAACTACTTCTCCAAGTTTTTCCTTTCCTCAATGCGTCCGAACCTTTCCAATCTATCAAATATATATATGCATAATTTGTAAGCTAACGATTCTATAAACACTCATATTATCCTATGTCTAGCCTAGATCCAAAAACTCACCTAATTCTATAATTAATTTTCTAATGTGCCAGTGATTACTAAATCAGTGGCAGCCAACCCTGAACCATACTCCAATCACGAACTTTACATACTAAATATATTTGCCATTAATTATACCAATATGAAGACCCACACAAATGTAGCAACTCAATCTTATTACCCTTAAACTTAATTACATTTATTAATGTACCAAGTTAGGATAATTATATATGTAATAATAAATATTTGAAAAAGAAAAAGAATGAAAAGTACGTTGTTATATTCACTTATTGTATGCATAGAGTATCATTGCCTCAATCAATTGGCAATAAGTAGCCAATGGTTGACGTATATAATTGTCCCCCAGAAATCCTAGAACATGAACATAAATATCAATTTCCACTTTTCTTTTTCCAAACCAATTATCATAACTATAATACAAAACTTCTATTTCATTTTCAATCTAACTATATGATATTAAATATTAATTAATCCTTACCTTAAGGTTTCTGATAGGGGCGGAGCATGGATTTTTGATAAGAGGGTTCAACATTTGAAAAAATGGACATACGAAATAGCCGAAGGGGGTTCGACATCTACTATATATATCTAAAAAATTATTTTAACTATATAAAAATAATAGAATTTTCCGCCGAAGGGGATTCGGATGAACCCCCTAAACACACTATGGCTCCGCCACTATTTCTGATCCCGTTGCCGACCGCTTCTCAACTCCCTTCCTTTAATATGTATTATTATAATAATGTATTCTAATCATCTTAGCAATCACTTTGCATTACAAAATTTTTTTACCTGAAGCACAACATAATTTTCTTGTGGCGGCGATCATGCTCCTTTGCCTCTCTCCAAAAATGTGGGCTAACACGTTAAAAAAAAACTAATTATTAAAGTGGCAATAGTGATTCACTATTAATTTTAATATTATTTTATTTAATCACCAACTAAATAATTAATTAAAACTACTCTATTAACTCTATAATTGTAGTTATGAATGGTCCAAAATACCCATTTAAAATTATATCGAAAGAGTATTTTATGAAATAAAAAGCTCTAATATTTAAAACGACGAGATGGGTCGTTACAATTTGGATTGATGATTGTGTGTGAATTAGTTTTCCTTTAGTATGTTTTAAATATTTTCTCTTTTGTTTGGCATGAACCTTTGAGTGATTACATCGGACTCCTTCACTATTTTAGTGTATTCCGTTTTGAGCCAAAAATGCTCAACCTTGTTCTTCCAAGTCAAGACCGAAGTACAGGTGCAAAACAAGAAAATTTCAGGTCCTAGAAACCCTCAAAAAAGGGTAGTATGAAAGATGATATTTTTCGTATCCATGAGTATACTATACATTATACGAGCTCAAAATGGGGATGCACAAATGTTTATAAAATGCAGAAATGAGGTCCTAAAGGAACCTCAAGTGAAGATGGGCCCAAAAATAAAGGGGCTCAAAGAAAATTTCGGCAGCAGAATCATGAATTAAATAGGCCTAAACTTGTCTGAATTTTGGGCAAATGGACCAAGTTTAAATTTCCTATCTCTTTTACCTCTTTGTTTATTTGTTAATGACTAACATTTTGGTTCTAATTTAGTTAATTCCCAATGATATCCATTTCTCTTTATATATATATATATATATATATATATATATATATATATATATATATATATATATATATATATATATATATATATATATATATATATATATATATAGAGAGAGAGAGAGAGAGAGAGAGAGAGAGAGAGAGAGAGAGAGAGAGAGAGTTTTACTTAGTCGTTATTTTACTTGTTAGTCTTGTCAACATTTAATTTGTTCCCCTTAGAGTGATCCCTTTTTCCATTAGAGTAATTAATTTTAAAAAGAATATAAAATATCAAAAAAGTAAAAGGAAGATATGAGTTTTCTTACTTAGTTAAAATTTGGAAATTATTTGAAAAAATCTTTTAGTCAAATCGCCGGTCAACCGCAAGTTAGCGGGCATTCCGAGAGCGTAGCACCTTCTTGGAATGTACATTGAACTTCGAACCTATTTTCCATTGATTTTATATATTCAAATCTTTTGAAATGATTATCATTTTTTCTTGATTTTTACTAAAAAATTATGTGGAACCGTTGTTAATTTGGAAAATCAATTTCTCTTAAATCATAAGATTAATTGATTTTTCAAAACTTAGTCTATTTTTAATTTATTCATTTTCGAGTAAAACAAGACTTACTAGGAGTTTATCATCAACTTTTAAAAATATTGAGTTTTGATTTGGGTGAAAAACAGTGAGGTATGGAAAATTTAAAGTTTTACGTGGGGTTAGATTGCTAAAATTATTATAGATGACTTAAGAATAATGTACAAGCTGAGATATAATTCTACATGGTTATTATGAATTTAAAGTAGGATTAATACTACTACATTGATGGGACTACATAGAATGTTGTTCTGCGTTACAGAGACATTTAATGGTGAATAGAGGTTATGAGCTTATAGTATACAAAATAATTTGTGTGACCAAGAATTTCTTTAAGTGTTGGCATGAGGTATTTGATAGTTTAGCATGTTAGCTAAAACATGGTATGTGGAAGTGGCTTGAAGTTGACTTCAGGTGTGATTTAATAGTTTTATCTCGATGAAAATGTATTATCAAATTTGAAATTAGTGTTATTAGTCTTGTTTGGGACTTGTATCTGTCATGAAATACTTATATAGAAAGAGAGATAGTCATAGTTTGAACATGTGTATAGCAATGATGGTTTGGAATTAAGGTAGATGATGAATGTGATTATGATGTTTTGTTACTATTAAGAGTATTGACTTTAGTGGATGTGGGGTTCGATAAACCAAGAATGTGTGCAATTATACTAGGGACTAAATTGGTGATTGTGAGTAGCTAGATAATCAAAGAGATAGAGTCACGAATGAGAATGTTTTATATGGGCACTATGGAAGGAGTATTTAGAGTTATTTGGCATTGGTTATGTACATTCTTATGTGATCAACTATCTAATTCTGGGTGTGGTTTAGAGTATGATTCACTTTCTACGTCCGTGTGTGTTTTTAATTCTATGGGTGAATCCCTAGTAGTGGATCGGGTGCACGGATTCTGTGATTGTTCTCCTGGTATGGTAGCATCCTTGGTTTGAGTTTTTCATTTCAATTATGGAAAATTTGGTATTATTTGGGATAGTTCAAGTATACTAGTGATTGGACACGCACAACTTTGCTTAGGAGAACTTATAGGAGAGATACCATAAAAATTTATAGTTGTACGATAGACTTAAAAGTTATGTCATCATCGGTATCATGTTTTGTCTATGCGTGATTGAATGTGAGGACCATTGGGTCTATTTTTTCATTTTTAAGGTTTGTCTATAATAACTACTAATCTAGCATTTCGACAATATTGTTTGAGGTTCTGTATGCTTGGGTGTATCACTCGATGGTGGGTATTTGATCATTTCCATCTTTGGATCAGAGGAGTTTGATTCTCCTTGATGATTTGTCTAAATATCATATTTTTATAGCTTAAGATTGAGGAAATATTATGTTGTGAGGATGTAATATTGATAAGATCTATGATGGTTTGTGCATTATGAAAGTGTGGTGGATGGTTCAGGTTCACTCCTGATTGTAGTCAATATTGATTAAGGATTTTATCATTGTTATGTTAGATAATATTTTTCCTAGTGGTTTTGTCAAGTCTAGTTGGAGAATCGGTCAGTTGAAGAGTCCACTTGGAAATAGTTTTGTCGTTAGTTGAGTTTACATACAATAATAGTTATCATTATAGTAGTGAGATGGACCATTTGAGACATTGAATGGTAAAAGGTGTAGATCTCGAATTGGTTGGCTTGATACTTTTGATATGAGACGTTGGGTACTAATATTTTGAAGGAAGTGTTGAGACTAATACGCTTTCTTACCCTCGCCTTATTTTGATTGTTAGAGGACGAATGATGGTGAAATTGGTATATAATGTAACAACTCATTTGGTCGTTTGAGTACAAGTTTGAAAAAATATTTTCTGAAAAATTTTAAAGGAGTATTTTTTACTATTCATAACTATAATTATATAAGTGATGACATAATTTTAATAATTAAATATAATTGGTAGTAATAGAAGATAACATTAAAATTAAAATTGGGTCACTTTTGCTAGTTTTATAATTAGTCTTTAAATAATAAGGATAGTAAATAATCTGTAGAAGAAAAGAAAAGAGGGGAAGAGGAAATCAAAGAGAAGGTGGCGACAACGAAACCATCGACTTATAACTTCAGGTAAACTATGTGACTGTTTCAATATCTTGTTGATATACTTTCATTGTATGTAGTACTGTAATTAGTAGTATATAGTGGAAAAAGAGAATGGAATAATTAGTTATTAATCAATTATATGTGGCAATTACAGATGGATTGGAAACCTAGGCTTACTAATCAACTATTGGAGACATTATTAGGGGCAATATAGTTAATCAATGGTTAATAGAAAATCATTATAGTTTATTAGAGGTTTGACAAATTACAGAAAGAATGGTAGGATTTGTTTTGTGATGGTCGCTACTAGTTATGATAACCAATGGGCTTCAATCGTTGATATTTTGTTTTCCATTTAATTGACTTATGACATTAAAACTTTAGTTTGGTGTATAGATATGGGTAATTAAATATTAGGTTTATCAAATTATTGAAATTCAATTAAATTTATGCTAATTGGAGGAATTAAGACTTACTCTTAGGTTTGAACTTTAGCAAATTAATTATAGAACAAGGTGAGTTTTTGGTCTAGGCTAGACGTAGAATAATATGAGTGTTAATAGTTCATTAATTTACAAATTTTGCATATATATTTGATAGATTTAAAAGGTTCGGAGGCATTGAGGAAAGGAGAAGTATTAGAGAAGTAGCTTGTTTGACTTCGATTCTTTAGTGGAGGTAGGTTATGGTTTATTCTATTTGATAGATAGACTCTTAATAATGATTGATATGTGTTGAGTTTTATTGTGAAATTCTCTATGTACTTGATTGTATGATTGTGTGATTTGTGATTGGTATGAAATCCTGAGACCGTGAAATTTGTAATCTTGAGTCCTCTCTTTCGAAGTGATGCCTTGAATAAAGAAGACTTGATGAAATATTGTTAATGCAGTCAAATGTGCTGATGATAAATGATAAATGAACAATATTATTGGATCGGGGTGTCAGGTTTCGACACTATATAATGGATCAGAGTGTCAAGATCCGACACGATATTATGGACCGGGGTGTCACTTTCCAACACAATATTATTGGATGGGGGTGTCACATTCCAACACGGTACCATGAATCGAGGTGTCACGTTTCGACAGAGTAACATTAACAAGGAAAACATATTGAATTAATTGAATGTACTCAATCTGAATGAGCTCATTTCCTAAACGAGCGTGCTGTGGAGGCATAAGTTCTCGTGATTACGTATTTGCTTCAGTTGTCACTTATACATATTGTTTGTTTCTTATCACCTGCTAAGTGTTATAGTTGATTTTATACTATTATTCATTGCATATTAGTTACTATTTTGAATTGGACGATGATATCTACTCAGTACATGTTGTCATGTACTATGTACTGAGTCCTACTTGTGTTTTTCTTTATTTGCCTTTTATGAAGTGCAATGAGTGTACCAACGACTTTAACTTTCCCTCAACTCTAGCCAATCTCAGCATATCAGGTTCAAGGGAGAGCTATTCGTTCGAGCTTTTGCTGGATTCTCTCGGTCATGACCTAACGTCCTTAGTTTTCAGACACAAATTACTTTATTTCATTTATTTTGGTGTCTTTGATACTCTTAGATATAGTATTTAGAGATTAAATGTTCTTGATGTGATTACTTTCTAGTTTTGGGAATGACATATAGTAGACTATAATAAATTTATGTTTCTTACACTAATAAGATTTACGTTTCCGCATTATGGTTAGTATTTATAAGGTGAATGATAAATATAAATTGGGGTTGATTATATTGATTCGCCCACCTAGGAGGTTACGTATGAGTTCCACTCATGAGTCGGTTTAGGACGTGACATTGTTTAATTATACAACATAGTTTAAGATTTCTCAAAATCAATATTTGATGTATACCATCAGTATACTTACGCTCCCATTAATTAAAATTATAACTATAACTCCTCTTTTAGGAAAGTTCAAATTCCATTAGTAATAGAATATAGTAATTATAGTAATGATCTAAATTCATCTACTACAACCAAAGAAATATTAGTTAGATTGTGTCTCTACTTTTAAATAATTGAATATCATAAGCAATTCACAAATTTCAAATGATCTAATAAAAATGCACAGTAAACTAAATAGGAGCAGATTTTTTTTTTCCAATTTAAAGGGTAAATATAATGAAAAATTTAGAAATTATATTCGACACTTAATGCTCATTGATGCAGATGCCATAACGTGAAAAATTTAGAAACGTCAAGTAAAAAGCAATCAGACATGGGATGAAAAAGTGTAATCTATTCACTAAAAAAATAGATAAATTTTGTGTAATGACACATTTTTGTTGTTATAGAAAATCCAATTGGGAAAGAATTTGGGCCAACGAACTTCTCAGTGGTAACTTTGAAATTTCTCATCTAGGTCAGACTTGGACGAAATCTAAGTCAGGTTAGGTCTAGGGAAATTTGTTAATAGATGGTGGATCTAATTATGAGTTTGTTATGTGAGGGGATATCCAAGACGTTAAGGAGTCGGTAAGGATTTAGGGAATCAAATTCAAGTGAGTAGAACTCCAGAAACTGATCTTGGCGTGAAATGGTAGGTTTAGAACGTCAAGGGTTGAAGGTGTATTACGAAATGGGATCTTGGAACTCAAATTTCATGTTTTTTTCTCTGTGCAAGCTGTGGGGGCATGATTAATCCCACGATGGCGGGGGGCGCTTTGGTGGGATGGGACAACTGTGGTGGGACAGTGGCAACTTAAATCGGAGAAATACCTCAATTATTTTATTCTCTACGAAACTTATTCTTAAGATATAGGGGACGACCCATGATTGTTTCTTATAAGATTTCCATGAATTTTAGTGCTAAAGGTAAGATAATTACTCCTCTAATCCGTATTTCGATTCTTAGAACTTAAGAATCTTGGGTAATTATCATTGGGGAGGGTTTTGGCCTCAAGTTAATAGTAGGAAAAGCACTAGTTGAGCATTAGGATAACGGGTTTGGCCTTGGGTTGATATTTTTGTTATAATTCAGGACATTAGACTTTGTTTTGTGATACTTGCAATAATTGCTTATTTTAGATCAAGAACAAGGTGAAAGACTCCGGAGAGGGAAGGCTCAAGTTTCTTAGGAGTATTCAGGCTTACTTTCGAAGTAGGTGATTGTTCGATTTCCTATTGCGTGATATTTGTCGGTTATTTACTTGATACTATTTGTGCATGCATGTGAATAGAAAACATGGACCGAATCTAGTGAAATTATTATGTGTAAATGATTACATGTCATGACCCTGTTGCTTTACTCTGTGACTAAGTGCACTGTTCATTATGGGTGTGATTATTGTGGTTGTGCTAACTTGACCAGCGTCAAGTTATAACACATACATTGGACCATGTGTCACGTTCTGACACATATATTGGATCACGTGTCACGTTACGACACATGTATACTGGATCGGGTGTCACATATGACACACTAACAATTTGGGTGTGGGTTCCTTAAGAGGAAAAATGTATCTTGCTTCTGATTGATAACTGAATGTGTCATGTATATGTGTGCTTACCATGTTGTATTTACTTTCTTATATTTCGCTGACCGAAGTAGTTGTGTGATCTTACATGTACACAATGATTTCATGTACAGATACTTCAGTTGCTTTTTCTTTGTTGAGTACATGGCATATTCAAGCGGCTATTGATAGAACTCATCTTGGAGATCCTTGTCTGACCCTAGATCAACCAATTCTTTCAGGCTTCCTTGGATCCTTCTTTACTTTAGTCCATTCTTTTAGGGTTCAGATTAGATGCTCATATATTTTACTTATGTTTAGTTATTGGGGTTTCATCCCCTTTTTCTTAGACTTGTTGATTGGTAGAGTTTTGGTACAATGACTTTCAGGTCTAGGGATTAATCTTCTGCGAGGGTCATGCTTAGTTATTTTTGTTAAACCTTTGGAATTTATGGGAACTCTATATTTAACTTTTCATTTGAACCTTCGTTGTATATTGAAATGGTTTAAGTTATTTATATTGCTTAGTCGGGATGTAGTAGTGGTTCTACCACCAGAGGGTTAGTGTGGGTGCCAATCACCGCGGTTTTGGTTGTGACAAAGTTGGTATCAGAGCCCTAGGTTCGTTGAACTCATTGTGCCAAAACAAGATTAGTAAAAAGTTGAGGAACGGCATGGAGACGTCTATACTTTTCTTCGAGAGGCGACAAGACTTAAGGAAATCTTTGTCTTCTTATTCTTTCATGCTATGACTTGATTACAATTAGTATGTGGTGATTCAAATTGGTATATTATCGTTTTCACTCTTCTGTCCAATGATGATTAACATGTGATACAATGACTTGAGGACTCTACCTTTCATCAATGAGCCAAAACAGGAGCCTGCAGCAAGAAGTCATTGTCGAGGTAGGTTTAGAGGAAGAGGAAGGGGTAGAGGTCGAGGAAGGGTAGCACCTGCCATGGGTGAGCAATAGTTAGGAATGTTCCTAGGGAAGAGGCTCCTCCTACACCCCAAGAATAGGTGGGAGAGAATGTGGAGATCAAGACGAGGAGGAGGTTTGACCTGGGAAGGATGCACATGATGAAAATACAAATGTTCCTCCCTTAGACCTTGTGAAAGCTCAGTAGATCATTAATTTTTTTGAGGAGATTGTTTGGCTCTGGAGTCCTTCCCACAGTGCAAGCTGCTCAATCTCCGGCAAGCTACCCCATTGCTGAACTGTTCCAGAGGTGGATGGAGCGTTAAGCACTGATGCCTTTTTTGTTCCCTATTGGGCCTGTGATAATTGGTACTGAGCATGAAATGTTGAATAAGTTTCTGAAGTTAAAGTCGTCTGTGTTCGATGCATGTGAGAGTGAGGATGACTATGAATTTATTATGGATTGGTATGAGAGGCTTCACAAGTTAGGCATTGTACACAAGCATGAAGTAGAGTTCGTGACCTTCCAACTTCAAAGTGAGTCAAAGAAATGGAGGAGGGCCTATGTAGACTGCAGATCACCAGTATTGCCCCCACTCACTTGGATGTAGTTCCTTGCTTTGTTTTCTGGAAAAGTATGTTCCCCGGACTTTGAGGGATCATAATAAGGATGAGTTCATGGCCTTGGATCAATGTGGTATGAACGTAGCTGCTTATGAGGCTAAGTTCCATCCCTTGTCAAGATATGCTACATAATTGGTGGCTATAGAGAAGGAGAGGATTCATCTATTCATAGAGGGATTGAACCCCGAGTCACAAGTATTGTCTGTTCAGATGACCTCTGCAGGTAAATTATTTAATGAGGTGACAGACTTTGTGAAGAAAGTGGAAAGAGTTCGAGGTGATGAGAAGACCAATGCTTTGGCTAAGAAGACCAAAAACACATGCAACTTTCATGGTTCCTACTCCAAAGGTTCAGGTAGGTCGGCAATTGAAGCCCGTTCGATTAAACCACCATTGCAAGCTTCTATAGGTGGTTACTCGGGAACTCAACAGCAAAATCCCATTCAGGATAGTTAGGGAGCCGCACTTGCGTTTGACAACATGTCATATGTTGACTGCAGCTGTTACAATAGTGTAGAACCTGGACATATGAGGGGAGATTGTACCCATCGATGCATGCCTGACCCCATAAAATTTTATACAAGAGCAGTGGTACCAGCACAATAGTAATGGCAGAGGACGTCCACAAGGGAAGCGAAGAGGAAATTAGTGAGGCTGTAGAGGTCGGGGAAATTGTAATGCTGGTAGAGGAGCATTATATCTAGGCAATAAGGTTGCCCGACAAGATGACAAGGCTTAATTTTATGCCTTTCCAAGTAAGATCGAGATTGAGGCGTCTGATACAATGATCACAAGTACTTTTCTAGAATGTGACTGAATGGCTATTACTATGTTTTTTGTAGGTTCTACTTATTCATATTTGTCAATTCAGTTTGCCTTTGGATTTGATACGGGTTTTTATCTGCTTATGCTCCCATCCATGTTTCCACCTAGTTGGATAGTCTATAATAGTCACCAGTGTATATCGTGTTTCTCATATTCTGTTTATGGGTTTTCAGATTTGGGCTGATTTGGTAATTCTAGATATGACTTACTTTGATATAATTTTAGGCTTGACTTGGTTGTCCCCCTATTATGTCGTGCTTAATTTTCATGCTAAGTCCATAACTATAGAGATCCCGAGTAGAGAAAGGATGGAGTGGGAAAGAGTGTACAAGACTAATCCAACTAAGATCATATCTTTCATTCGTGCTAGGAAACTGGCAGGGCAGGGTTTTTTGGCATATTTAGATCATATATAGGATGTTGATATTGAGTCTCCCTAATGAGTCTATTCATGCAGTGTCTGAATTCAAGGAAATATTTCCTACTTATTTGCATGGTATGCCTCCGGATAGTGATATAGATTTATGCATTGACTTGGAGCAGGGCACTAGACCCATTTGCATTCCTTCCTATCGTATGGCTTAGGCTGAATTGAGAAAAAGCTTAAAGCTAAAATCTGGGAGCTTCTTGATAAAGATTTCATCTGTCATAGTTCTTCCCTATGGGGTGATCCTGACTTGTTTGTTAAGAATAATTATGCTAGTATGAGGATGTGCATAGACTATCGACAATTGAATAGGGTCACCATTTGAAAGAAGTATTTGTTACCTTGTATAGATCATCTTTTTGACAAGTTGAAGGGTGCATCTGTTTTCTCTAGAATGACCTCAGTTCTAGTTACCATTAGTTAAAGATTAGGCATGAGGATGAACACAAGACGACATTCAGGACCTGTTATGGGCTTTATAAGTTCTTAGTGATGTTTTTTGAGTTTACTTATGTGTCTGCCGCCTCCATGATTTTGATGAATGGTATGTTGAAACCATTCCTAGATTCTTTTGTTATCGTCTTCATTGATGAAATCTTGGTTTACTCGAATAATAAGGAAGAACATGATGACCATCTTCGTATTGTTTTTGGTTTCCTTGGGAATCAGAAGGTGTATGCCAAATTATCAAAGTGTGAGTTTTGGTTGACCTTGGTTGCCTTTTTGGGGCATATGACTTCAAAGGAAGGGGCAATGATAGATCCCCAAAAGATCGAAGCAGTCAAGAACTGAGTCCGTCCTAGCTCTGTCCCTCAAGTAGAATTTTCATGGGGCTCGCCAGCTACTATCGACGGTTTCTAAAAATATTTTCCTCTATCACCACATATTTGACAAGGTTGTCCCAAAAAACGTGCCTTTTGTAATACCTCACAAAAGTTTTTGAACTAAGACTCGTACCGTTCTTCAAAGTGAGTGAAATTTTACAAAGCAATTAAATTTTCTTGAGTGTTAAGGTCCCTATATGTAGCACCTTGAGTTTTAAAAAGAACTAAATTGTAAAGAACAAAAATCTGAAATTTGGGTCAACTTCAAACAACCATAAATCCTAGCGAAAAAATGAGTTAAGTGTTCTACAAGATACATTCGGAAAGATCTTTGAATTATCTTTCAACCTTCACCAAGTTTTCTAAGTTTTGAGATAGGATGAGTGAGATATGACTTGTTAAAGTTAGGTTTTCCAGTTAAGGGAAGTTAGCCAAAAATAGTGATGGGTATTTTGGTCTTTTCCTTACAAAATCCAATATATTTTTTAGTAATATTTTAGGTATATGATCCTATTAGGTTTATTTTTATAATCCTAATATATAACTAGGGTATTAGTTGAGAGTTTAAGAAGAGAAAAGTAGAGAAAATAGGAGAGGATCAAGCATTTGTAGAGATTGTTGCGTGTTGTTGCAGAATTTCGCCATGAGAAAATAAATCGATTAAAACCAAATTAGGGTCAGAAAACAAGAGATCAAATTTGTAGAAACTTTTCCTAGGGAGAGGCAGGCGCAGCGCACCCCAAATGCGCCCAAGGGGTAGGGGAAGCGCCCGTGCAGTTCGCGTATATGAATCTTTGAAGTTAGGGGCTGTCGCCTCGCACTCGTAACGTGCCAGGGTCGCCTTCCCCCACTCTTTTTTTGTTGGTTGTCCCGTTTGAGCTCATTTAAAGTGTATCTTCACTCCTTTTGATTTTTAACACTTTAAAATACTTCTAAACACTTAGAAATCATTCATACATGAATAATTACCTTGAATTAATAATTCAAGTTCAAGGTAAAGTTAAGATTACGTTTTGAGAGTTCTTTTTTCGAACCTTTTGAGAGAGTTCCTTTGAGTCTGGAGGAGCCTTCTACAACTTCTTGTAACCTGTTTGAAGACTCAAGTATGAGAACATGAGAGTTTTGAGAATGTATACATGAGTCTACAATATCAGATAGATCCTCCATATCATGAACCATAACTCCTGAATTCATAATTCAGAGAGTTAAAGAGTAGAGCTCAAGAAATCATTTAAGTTCAATTGTGAATCCTTTGAGATCAACTATTGATTTGAACTAAGTTCTGAGGAAGTAATTAAGGGAATAAGAAGATTTTGTATACATGAGTTTCATGTATTTGTTTAGACCTTCGAGTCGAATCGTTCATGGTCATAACTTCCGCATGAACTCCATCAGTTAAGTACCTTTGAGATGAGCTCAAAAATTCTTATTCTAATCTTGTTTAAATAAGAGGTTAGATTGGATTGACCATGAGGTAATCTCATATTGATGGCTTTACTTACATATATAAAAGAAAGTTATGTAAAAGGATACTATTATTATGATTTATTAGTATATTTATTTTCATTATTATTTATTTTCATTATTACATAGAAACAGCCAAATGCTGACATATCTTACTTGAGAGTACTTATAAAATTTCAATATTTTATTTATTTTAATTTATTTATTTAATTTAATGTTATATATTTAAAAATTATGTAAAATACAATAAATTACAACAATTAATAACTTAAATTAATACTTTATATAAGTTGTCAGAAGCAGAGGTGTTTGTTGGTGTGTCTGCTTCAAGTTGATGGTATTTTATGAAAATTGTACTTTTTTAATTTTAATTTGTTTTTTTATCTTTCCTTTTAATCTATTATATTTGAAAATTATATAAAAAAATTTAAATCATAATAATTAATAACTTAAAATATTTAAAAGATATATAAATTCATTTATCAATATTAGCCCATTGATCAAGCGTTACTTGAGTCGAGGAATCCATTTTCATAAGATAAGATTAAGATGTGCACAATATCATTTTCTTTAAACCCCAATTATGGAGAAAATACATAGAAAAAAACTCTGAACTTGGCAGAATAACTTACTTTAATACTTAAACTACACGGGTGTTTAAACACCCCTCCTTAACATCTTTGAAGTGAATTTAGTCCCACCCTAATAGTACAAACCAGTCTCACACTGGAAAGTGACTATACACGCGCTTTATTAGTGCCACATCAGTGCCACATTAATGCCACATCAGATCCACGTAAGAAATAATATCTAAAAAATAATACAAAGGAAAAGACAATAATCTGGTGGTATTCTTTTCACCACAAATAAACAACGTAAAAGGAATTAACTCCAACTTTAATTTTGACTTCCATTTTTAAGAAAAATAACTTCAACTTGTAGACAATAGTGATAAAGTTCAATGATTTCTAATGTATCTTCAGTCTATATAAGAAAAATATTGAAAAAATAAAATAAAAATGAAGGTATAAAAAAGAATGGGAGGTGAGATGGTATGAGATGAAAGAACGACATTGGAGAGGGGGTTTGAAGGAGGACGAAAACCATGTGGGTGTGTTAAGGGGGATGGTGGCTGAAAGAAGGAGAGGTGGGTGACTTCGAAGAAGAAGTGGAAGAGTTGCCATCTTCGACCTCTATTTTTTATCTTCTTCTAACGACCTTTTGTTTTACTCACCCAAGTTCTAGTTCTTTCATTATAACTAATGTTTTAGTGAGATTTTTTAGGGTTGTAAAATACCCAAATTTGCCTTTTTCTTTTTGAATTTGTTACTTTGATTTCTTCATGTAATTAGGCCTATTCAAAAATGGGCCAAACCATTAATCCGAATCGATTTTCGGGTTATTGGGCTAACGGTTCGGGGCTCGGTTTAGGAAATTATTTTATTGGGTAATCGGTTCGGAGGTCGGGTTGGGAAACCAGAATCTCGGGCTACCCGATACCCCGATAAGACCCGTTATTAATATTTTTTATTCCTAAATTTCCTAATTTTACAATCCTCACTTCTCAGTTCTCACATTTAGAAGCTAAGAGAAAGTCAAAGTAAACTTTATAAAATTTTAAGAGTCTTTCACAAACGTTTTCGCTTTGTTTTAAAGACTTAAAGTTCAACTTGAGTTAAGAGTAAATATTGAACTCATTTCTTCAAAATAGTATATGGGGACTATGTATTCCTAAATAGTTTAAAAATATATTCACATTTGAGAAAGAAAGGGAAAAACGATTCCAAAAAAGAGCTTTTAAGCTATGTTTTGAGTAATTACCTCAAACCAAAGAAAAAATTTGTTTTAAAAACATATGAGCTAAGTATATTTTTGGGAGTAATATTAAGAACCAAAATGGGAATAAAAATTCATATTAACTCAAGTCTCCATAAATCATGTAGCCATCATGGGTATTAAAGGGTCATACATTTTTTACGATCACTTAAGTTAAGTTAATGGATCGGCTAAGTTAAGCGTTCCATATGAAGGCAAAGTATAGGACAGTTTTGGCAGTCTGGGCAAGACGTTGTATCAACACTTGGGCTCAAAGTGGTGATTATCGGTTAGACAAACTCCCACAACAATAATTGCATGGTTCCTCAAGGGGTTCGTAGCATGAATGCGGGTATGAGACTTCATTCATGCATTGCACAAGTAGACTTTGAGAGGGAACATGATAAGTCTTTTATGATATTATGATTATGAGTTTTCTTTAACGAAATAAGTAGTTTTCCACTATTTTAAAAGCTTTCATATTATGCATGAGTATTGTTGCTTTTATATTGAGTTTAGTATCAAGAGTTAAGTACCTCGAATCGAGTATCATTTCTTTGAGTTGAGGATCTAATCTTTGAGTTGAGTATTTATTCTTTGAGTTGAGTTATCATATTTTCTTGAGTTGAGCATAGGTAGGTATATTTCCTTTTTAACAGTTCAAGCTTATGTTTATGGTTTAGAATTCCTCTTACATGCTCGTACATTCCACGTACAGATCCATTTGGCCTGCATCTTTAGATGATGCAGCCACAGATATTCAGTATCATCAGCAGGAGCTTCATTGATACATCTGAGAGTTCGAGTTATCTATGATGAACCTCCTTGCTTCCGAAGGATTTCAATTTCCTTTCACTTATATCAGTTGTTACGATGTCCTGAGTCTTGTCCCGACTTCCATGTTTATTAGTTAAAGGCTTCATAGATAGTTAGTATAGTTAAGAAGTCTTTTCATTTATTTTATCAAATGTTTTAAAGACTTAAGTTGCCTATTGAATGGCGAGTTGAATAATTTATTTTTATTCAAAGTTTTCATTTCATTTAAAGCCTTTTATTTTAGTTTCATGAGTTTTATTCATTTTTTAAGCTTTTGAATGTTTAAGTTAGTCTTCCGCTTGTAGTCAACCAGGATGAGGCTTCGCTTGACCAACAATGGTTCTTCAGTGGCGGCCACGACCAGGGTGTAGAGTAGGGTTGTGACAAACTTGGTATCATAACCCATAGTTCAAGAGTCCTAGGGTGTCTATGAAGCCGTGTCTAGTAGAATATTGTTTATTTTTTTGAGGGCCCCAGTTTTATAAATGAGGGACTACTACATTTAATAAAGTTTACCTTCTTTCATACTCTTAATCGTGCAATAGAGCTAAGTCATAGAGATTTATTCCAACTCATGCGTTCTCATATTCATTCGACTACCCATCATATTAGTGGTGGTTGAAAAATAAAGCGTAGAGATCCTTATGGATGAGTTGTTCTTAGAAAGAGTCTTGAGATGAAATTCTTAGACATCACATTGATGTATGACTTAATTTTCACCCTCGCACCAATCGACACTAGACTATTAGATATTATCACACTAAATCTATGTTGATAATTTTTTTCTTATTAACTTCTTCGTTAGTTGAGCAAGTAGCAACAAGGCGAGTTTTAATATTTGCAACCGCTAAAAAGACTTCTAAACAAAAGAATTATCAATGCATGCAAAACACTATTCGAAGATTGCTTAATTACTATTCATATGTTGTTAATCTCTTATGGTTCTCACAACCCTAGTTTTGAAGTTTAGCTACCCATAATCACAAGAACACAATTCATTATTTTGGATGAAAGATTTATGAACGTACGTAATGATAATAATATACATGGAATTTCAACTTGAATATCAACACTAAAATCTTCAAAATCAACTTAAGAAAGCAATAGTTGCTTAGGTTTGCAAAATTAATTTCCAAAGTCTCAAACTAGAACAATAATAATAGAAGCAAACCCCCAAAATGAGGTTTTCATACCCTATTTATAGAAAACTACTCCTTATTAAAAAGGAAACAAAATAAGTAATGTTTATTCAGGCACACATCTTCAATGGATCTACGGTCCGTCAGTCCCTTCTGTCAACCAGGACTTAGAAATATTTAAACATCCAAAATCACTACACCGGTTTAGGCCTACGGCCACCTCGGTAAATTATAGCCTAAACTAGGAAAAAGAGTGGCCTTTGATAAAAGGGTACACTTTTGGACATCAGGCAACACCTTTTCAGGGGTGTTCGAATGAAGCGTTAGAGTTTAGCCTTATCATCTACACTTAAAAAGCGTATACTAAAAGGAAACATGGCCACACTTTTAATGTACCTCAAATAGCAACATTTTTATCTCATAAAACTACACTTTTAAGTGTGGCCTTTGCTTTCTTATTGCCCATAATTCGTAAGTGTTGCCTTTTCTCTCTAATGTATGACAACAATTTTAAAGTGTTTCCTTTTTCTATCGTATAAAACTACACTTTTAAATGTGGCCTTAGCTTCCTTATTGCCCACAATTCGTAAGTGTTGCCTTTTCTATCTCATAAAACTACACTTCTAAATGTGGCCTTAGCTTCCTTATTGCCCATAATTCGTAAGTGTTGCCTTTTCTATCTAATGTATGACAACAATTTTAAAGTGTTGCCTTTTCTATCTAATGTATGACAATACTTTGAAGTGTAGCCCTTGCCCATGTGTGTACCACAATTTACAGTCCTAAGGCTACACTTTTATGTGTGGTCATATCATTTTGGCTATAAAATATATGACACAATTTCTAATTAAAAAACACCAATTGTTTTGCAATAAATAATCTCAAGCATTAAATTGGCTCATAATCAATTTATATATAGATTTGCAATAAACTCCAAAAGATAGTACGTCTTGTGTACTTACACATACTTATACAACAATATTCTAAATATGTGTACACAATTGTTCAAAAAGTACTGTTACAATAGTTCAATATATTCTAGCAAAAAAAATATATCACAAATCAAACATAATGTATTCAAACTTTAACAATATTTCAAAGACTCTTCATAATCCACTTCAATGAGATCAAATTGACTTGTAGCAACCCTTCAAATTTGATCATCTCCATTTTCTTACACATTTAAAATTTACAACATATCAATTTGCAACAATTATAGAAGAGGCAAAGAGTTCCACATTCCACATTGCACAACAGCTCTGGAATTCCACATTGCAAAGAGATCAAAATAATTCTTTGGAAGGGACACAAAATGAGTCAGCTGCATGTTGAGTTGATTTGAAGAAGAAATCAAAAGTAGATGTTTAGCTATATGAATTCTAGATGTTAAAGATAAGCATCGAACCTTAATAAAACAACAACTATACATTAATTCAAAACTAGTTGCTCTAGCTATATGAATCCTCAATATTCATTTTCATTTCAGCACCTGATGGGTTTCCAGATTCCATATTCCAAATTTCCAAATTTCCAGATTTTAGATTTCTAGATTTCCAGATTCCAGATTTCCAGATTTCTACATTCCAACTTTTCCAGATTGACATAGGTATTTACCATTCAAAATGTCCTTTTTGGTCTGGAGAGCATTGATTAATAAACTGCCAACCAATGAAAAAGTGGTGACCTTTGGAGGGGAACCTATGAAGTGTGTTTGCATGTTTATGATCCTCCTTGGAGGCTTAAATCCACTGTATTCATACATAAAGAGAAGCTAACAGTACTGCTGATTTTTTGTCCAAGCAAAGTCACAGACAAAATATCCCTCAACATTATTGTACTCAAAATCAGTTGCAAACAGCAGCAAGAGGAAGTTATATAGTGGAGAAAGAGGGACTACCAAGTTTTAGAAGAAAGATGTTGAGAAGGATTCAACAACCACCTTGACTTAGGACTTCTAATTAGTTATGATCAGTTTAGATATTGATTGTTTAGATGCTTCAATTACAGGTTTCAGTCAAGAGGAACAAAAGATTTATGCAAACAAGAGAAGTCCTGAAATCAGGAAGTTGCATTCAACTAACAAAATCATGCAGATATCTTATTCATGTGTAGAGAAAGATGACTAAACCTCTGAAGACAACAATTGTGCATTTTGAATTTCTTATAAATGAATATGTATGCTTAGAATTAATGTTTGCATCAACATGCAACATAGCTAGAGTCATCATTTCAGTAGCAAGGGACCATTAAGGATAACAACAATCACAACTCAGTATATACTTCACAAATAGTTCACAATTTTGGTCAACAACGTTTCAAATGTTTCTGCTGCTATAAACCAGAAAAAGACACCATTGATCACAATTTTTTGAGAGGGCACTTTTCTAGAAATATCTAAAATATCACTACCAAGCGTTGACTTCTGGATGGAGCCACAACTACACATACAAATCAGCAACCAAATCTACTATTTCTATTCATAATAACTATACTTGTTGTGCAAGATCAAACTAACAGCCAACAAGAACAACTACACAAAGTTGAGGAAAATACAATTGAGAGGTTCCAGAGGAGAGAAAGTTAGAGAACATCCTTAAGGAACCAAGAAAATTCTTTTGAAAAATCGAAGCATGAGTTGACCCTGAAGAATGTGGAATATTGTTGCCTCTTGTCGCTTGTGCGCTACTTGCATCAACAGGTGAAACATGATTAGATCCAACAACCCCTGTTATATCTTGAACTTTCAATCCAGGGTTGTTTTGCAGCTACTGGCTAAAAAGATGTCGCATTTCTACTCTCATTTCATTTATTTTTTCATTCATTTCTTCCTTCAGAGAACTGATTTCATTAGCATGCTTTTCCAAACACTTTCCTAAAGGCATCTTCTTTTAGAGAACTTGTTGTCATTGATCTGCCAAAACACCTAAGTCGGCCAAGCTGTTCATTTCCAAACACTTTCCTAAAGGCATCATCATCTTTTTCCCTAGAATTATGACGATTCTGAAGTTCAGTATGTTGAATAAAATTAACATCCATAATTAACTCTAAGAACTAATTACACTCTCCACAATTTTATGTCTGAGTTAAATTCATCAATAATCCTGTTTAAGAAACTTACTATTGTAATTTGGGTATCGACTTGAATTGTCTTTCCCATCTTTGTACGACTTGCGATAAACATTTCAGGTTATGATGGTTCCTCATTGTTTTCTTTTGTTGCACGCTACAAATTATATCAAATGAAATTTAAAAAATCAATATCTTCTAATAAAGTATGTAAAGATTAAATTCATATGCCTGCTAAGTATTACTAATTTCATGCTTACTCTTGCAAAATTAATTGGTTCCATTCGATGCCTCCACTATTGTGTTTTCCTGTTTTTAGAATTCATTTCATCTATGGCCTGTAATTAAATTTAAAAAAAAGATTTTTAAATCGATAAATCAAAAAGAAAAGAATGGATATGATGCAAAATATGTCAAAGAATAGAAATACACTATTTTAGCTTTACTTGAACAGTTGGGTGATTCCAATATTCAATCAACTGACTGAATTGAGCTTCTGGAATGTCTTTAGGAAGTTTCGCTAGCATATCCTCAACAATACTATTATTATCAAAAACTCTCTCTTTATATATTGTTTGTGTTGCCTCCAAGCATCACGAAGACCAGTCACCACCCACTTCTTTCCTTCTACCGGAATTATGGAATTTGGACTATGCAAAATAAAATATATTTATCATCATTAGTAAAAAACCAATGAAAAATGCAATTTCAAAATTGATTGGTCTTACATTAATATGTTATCACATGCGCTTTTTAATATATTTTGACACGACATTCCAACTAAAGTACATCAAGTTGATGAATCTTGGATTTCATGCAATTGTTCCAACAAAATTGGTTTATTTTAATTGACACTATCTTATTGGTTGGTCCCACTGCTTGTCCTTTATCAAATGTCACTTCCTCCCTTTCTTCAAAAGTTCTTGCATGAATATTCTTACATGTTGTTTTCCTCGAACATTTTTCTGCTTTGATATCCCTACATTGATGTAACATACAAGAAATAAGAAATTTCTTTATAATGAGTAATAAATCTTACAAGACTTAAGACATACCTATTGTACTACAATCAAAGTCACCTTCCACGTCTATAACACACTCATCCTCGTCGTTTTCCTCTTCATCCTCAAGATCACCCAATACTTTATTATTGAGATGAATAGAAGGAGCAGGTGTATAATCGACATCAGCAACTATGTGGTTAATCTGCTTTGTTTCATCGCCTATGACTATCCCTTGTTGTTTCTTAGACTTATCAAGACTAGTAGGTGGTATGAGTGACTTTTTCTTTACGTGTTTCTTGTTTGGTAGATCATGATCAATATCATGTTCTTTGTGTATCTCTTGGTTTTTCAGAAACTGATAAACACTAGTGGCTGGTAGGACCAACATTCGCTTCACCTGTTTGAAGCTTAGTAGATCCTGAATATCATGTTGTTCCTCTCCATTACCTAGTGTTGTTCCAGTCATATGTACAGAAGAAGTAACACCTTCCTTGGATGACATTTGGAACCTGAAGTTTTGGATAAGAAGTTTAATTCCTTTCTCTTGAATGGACTCTCCAGATTGAAATGACCTCGGTTTATTCTGTCCTTTCCCTACAATTATATGTGAAATACTATGTTCTTCCCTAGGAGATGATTCAATCACTGATTTCTGGCCAACTAATTTACTTTTTCCTTCTTGTGGAATAAAATTCTCAGAATTCTCTCTTTTAAGAGTTATTGGTAGATGCTCTTTATTAACTTTATTATTGCGTTCATTTGCAACATGTTCTCTCTTAATCTTAAATGTGTTGACCCATTCAGCACTTGAGTGATATTGCATATCAACATCCAGATTCTTCAATGGACTTTCAGCTTTCTTTGGATTCAAACCCTTTTTCTTTAGTATTGCTGATTGATTTATTGTTGTTGCTTTGTTCGTTTAGTAAGTAAGTTTACAGAATAATAATCAGAAAAAATTAACTGTCAGTGATAGAATTTTCTATGTGCTGGCAGTGATAGAATTTTCTATGTGCATTGATAATAAAAGATTGCAGCAGCTTAGTTTAGTTCAAGTTATAACCTACTATATATATGTACTATAAAAAGATTATCTAACCTCTACACTGACATTTTGGTTATTCTGCAAAAACTAAGCACCTTCACTTTTCGTTATTCTAGACCACACATATTGATGTTTAGTCAGTAAGAGCAAAATAATGTTAAAATGAAGAGAATTCAGCTAAAGAAGAGTGTAGTGTGTTCTGTATCATAAGAGCACACTAGTTCCAATCCCCTTACAAAAAGGTTATTGGACTGCTAGTTCCTGAATATTTTCCAATTACTAGCTAATTGCAGTTGCCACCTCCTTGTGGAACTTTTTCCAGTTTTTCCAATTTAGCCATCTTAAAGTTTGTTTGACAGTTTGACATCGAATCTTGTTGTTCTCCTCTAGTCCATGTACAGTCAACAAATAAGTGTTGTTGCGTCTCCACTTGGTCATCCAAACTATGAACCTGATGCTTCCAATACCACATACAATCTGCAGGAACCTGATGCTCCCTACTATATCTACACAGCTACAGAGTGGTCAATGCCTATTTGTTATATAGACACTGAAACTATTCAGC
Source organism: Solanum sitiens (assembly GCA_016801875.1). NCBI lineage: Eukaryota > Viridiplantae > Streptophyta > Magnoliopsida > Solanales > Solanaceae > Solanum > Solanum sitiens. Next base: position 280,924 of record JABWTJ010000615.1, on the reverse strand, counting down.
AATTGCAACACATACTATTTCTAAACACCTAAAGAATGATTGTCGTACCAAAAGGTTTTATTTCCAGCCTAGATGCATATGCTGAATTTAACTAGCATTTGGAACTAGTTTTTTTTGCAATGCATTCAGGAAACATTTTCATCACAATGTAATCATTTCTAAGGGCTCATCTACGATTAAATTAGACAACAAGTAGTATCAGTGATATATTTGATAGTAAATGATACCTCTTTCGTCTCCAAGTAAGTAGAAGTGTAACCTTCAGATACAGATAAACCAACAAGATTCTGAAATGTAAGAATACTTTTGTCAGAAGCAAAGGACATTCAACAATCAGCACAAAAAAAGAGGCCAACAAGAAACAAAAATAATCAATACATCTTGTACAACTCAATACCAATAACAACAGAGAACTAACTTGACAACACTAAGTAGTTTGATAACTGTACCAGAAATACTACAGAGCTCACACTTCTACCTCTAATGTCCATTACCTGATAATAACAGGAAACAAATAACTATATAAATAACAACAACAATCATATTTACATGTCATAAATCAGTTTGATAACTATACCAATAATAGCGCAGAGATTACTAACCTTAGTCATATAAGTTTGTGCCAACGAACAATCAAGTAAAACAATAGTAAGCTAGAAGTACAGGATCCTCAAAATAATAATCATATAAGAAGCCAACATAAATTACTTAACCAAACAATTGGGCGCAGGAAAAAAGCCAACAAAATACATAAAGATTGTAGTGATCTAATCTTCAAAACCACATATTAGATATCTTAATGTGTTTGTACCAAAAAATAATTAAATAACAAAAACGTAAGTGAGCAACACATGTTCATCACAAGAATAATGAAACTCATGGTGCGTCATCTTCAAACTCTTCGTCAGAAGCATCTTCAAGCTCATTTTCAGACTCATCTTTATACTCATTTTCAGACTCATCTTCATACTCATTTTCAGTCTTGTCTTCAAACTTATCTGCATACTCATCTTCAAATTCCTCTTTATACTCGACTTCAAGTTGTTGAGTAAAAAATTCTTCCGAAGGCACATCAAAAATTGTTTCTGGTAACCAGTTCTTGTTAAGAGAACTTCACCATTATCTTTAGGTATATATGGTCCCATCGAATGTTCAGATGACTCATTTTCAGAAAAGATTAGATTCAACTTGATCACTCATGTTAAACAAGTCTCTCGGAACAGTCTTCATAACATAATGTTTATCTTGATCATATGGATCTTGCACATAGAAGCATTGGTGTACTTGAGATCGAAGCACAAAAGGCTCTGAGAGCATCTCTTGTTAAAATAGACATAAGTAAGGCCATAAGTATCATTTTCAGCCTCATACCAATCACACTTAAGTAGAACAACTTTAAAATGGCCGTAATAGTCTAACTCAACAATATCTACCATGATAAGTCAAATATGCAGCAATCAGTTTTTTTTTATCCTTTGAGCTTGCAAAACTTGTAGTTGAGGCAACTAGTGTAACACCACTATTTTGTGTTTTACGCCTTGCATCACGAAGCCTAACATGGAATCTATATCTATTGATGAGATAGCCAGTATATCTTTTTGCAACAAAATTTGGTCCTCTACACAATTATTTTATCAAATCAGGCACATCCTCTTGCAAAGCACGAGTTTCAAACCATTGGGAGAAGTTTTGACAATGACTCTTGGCGTTGTTCCATTTATATCTTCGTGGCTGATTATTTACCTCTTGCTCATGCTCTCTACACACCATGAACTTTTTTTGTCAAAGCAATAAATAAAATAAGTTAAAAATTAATTATACAAAACAAATACTACATTCAAATTAAGGTAGCTAATATATGCTTCAACCTCGTCACAATTTCCCAATAAGTATGCATATGCCTGACTGAGTTACTTGTGATCTAAAATGAAGGGATCAGTTTTCTATGCTCCTAAAGGAACTCCTTTGTTAGGAAACAAAGTCACAGTTTCTGCATCACTTGGGTCACATTTATCATTATTCCAGGCTCTTCTGTTAAATCTGGTATGCACACCCCCACGTAGATATTTTGAGGATAAATTCATACAATCTATTCCTACTCGTGTCTCAGCTAAGCAACCTTCTGGATAATGTCTGTTCCGGATGTATGATTTGAATGTACCCAATTCTCTTTCTTTGGAATACATCCATCGATTTTGAACTGAACCTCTTAACTCACTTCATTTGCCAAATGAATAAGCAAATGAATCATTATATCAAAAATTGCATGAGGAAAAATTCGCTCCAACTGATTTGTTGTTTCTATGATCTCTGCTTCTAAGAAATCCATTTCCTCCAATGTGATTACTTTTTGACATTGATGATGGAAGAAGGAACTAAGACGAATCAAAGGAATAGACACATGATCAGGAAAACTGCATTTAATTGGTATTGGAATAAAGTAATGTAACATGAAATGAGCAACATGGGTTTTATAATTAGACACTTTTCTTTCATCCAAGTGCACACACCTAGATATATTGGAGGCACTACCATCAGGTAGCTTGGTCGTCTTTAAAAATCCACAAAAAGTTGATTTCTCTCCATTTGTCATTGAGAAGCACGCCTTTGCAAACTTTGTTCTCTTACTATCTTTTGTATCTTATTGATGAAGTTTCTTCCTTATTCCCATATCTTTCAAATAATACCGGCTTTTGCATGATCCTTTGTTTTTCCAGAAATATCCAAAAGAGTTCCAAGAATGCTATCAAGTATATTCTTCTCTATGTGCACTACATCAAGGTTGTGGCGTAACAAGTTGTGCTTTCAATAAGGTAATTCAAACAAGATTGACCTCTTTTCCATGGGCCATCATTTGATCTCTTTCTCTTCCTTCCAAACACATTTTCAAAATCTTGTAAGCTATTAAACACATCAGTACCCTTTAATAAAGATGGAGGAGCCCTAAATTCAGTTTTTCTTTGAAAGATCTTTTGTTCGATTTCCATGGATTATCCATGGGTAGAAAAACATGACGATCCATATAGCACATTTTCCAACTATTTTTAAGATAGCGAGAATTAGTGCCATAGTTACAACATGGGCAACCAAACTTACCTTTTGTACTCCATCCATATAACAAAGCATGTGTAGGGAAGTCACTGATTGTCCACACAAGAGCTGCCCGCATATGAAAAGTTTTATTTCTTGAAGCCCCAAAATCTCACAGTAATTTTAACTCATCTATCAAAGGTTGCCAGTAAATATCAATGTCATTTCGAGGTGATCGCGGCCCAGGTATAAGTAAAGAAATTATAGAATACTCAGATTTCATGCACATCTAAGGCGGCAAATAATACACCATCAATATAACTGGCCATGGGCTATGTGATATACTCATGGTCCGAAATCGATTAAACCCATCACTTGACAAGCCAAGTCTCACATTGCCAGAATCTAGTGCGAAATCTGGATGCAACCTATCAAAATCATTCCATGCTAGACCATCAGTGGTATGCCTTAACTTTCCATCTTTAGAATCCTCCTCGTCATGCCACCTCAAATAATTTGTCGTCTTTGAACACATAAACAACCTTTTGAGTCGAGGTATTAATGGAAAGTGTCTTAATGTCTTTGCTGAAACTCGATGTTGTTTCTTTGAAGATTCAAGCTTACTATCAACTTCAAGAGATTTCATATATCGTGAAGCTCCACAAATATGACAAAATTCATCATCCTTATGATCATGTTTGAACAACATGCAATCATTGGGACATGCATCAATTTTCTCATAGTCAAGACCAATATTCTCAACCATAGACTTGGTTTTATTGTAAGACGGAGGAACGTTCAACTCGGGAATCACCTCTTTTAATAACTCTAAAAGAGAAGTGAATGATTCATTGCTCCATCCATGTAGACACTTCAACAAATATAAACGAAGTGTGAATGATAATTTAGAGAATCTTGTACAACCAGGATATAATTCTTTATTTGCCTTGTCATGTAAGTTATAGAATTTCTTGGCATCTTCATTTGGACCATCATAAACTCCTTCACCCTGTGGAGCATCTCTAAATTGATCATTCAATAACCCATCAATATCATCATGTGAGCAATTCATATCATTGTCAACATTCAAATTAATATCCCATTCCCTGTGATTGATTCATCTAGTATAACCTTTAAAAAATCCATAACATATTAGATGATCATACACTACATTCCTTCGTGTCAAGCAAATATTGCAATATTTTGCACATGGACACTGAATTTTCTCTTCTATTGGATCTCCATAATAGTAAGCGAAATCTAGGAATGATTCAACACCATCAATATACTCTTTGCTATACCTTGCTAAATTCATCAAATCCTTGGATGGGATATTTGAATTCATAGAAGATCAAGTTATTTAATATTTAATCTTTCAATAACAATCATTAAATCGTTAACTACTTCACAAATAAGTTTTAAAAGTCACGAGTAAGTTATCAGAATCATGTGTTATGAGATCTAAAAGCTTCTTACCTAGTCATTGCACTTGTTCTATGCCAAATCAAACCTTCAATCCCCTACAAATGTTTTTGAATGTTTATGATACTACAATAAAAAATAAGTAAAATTAATAGGATAAACACAATTAAGAAAGAAAGTAAACAAACACGATAAACATAATTAAATGAACTAATCAAGATTAAGAAATTCTATCGAGAAGCAGGTTCAAGTTGTAAACAACATTTTAAACAAGTTAAAACACTTTATTTAGAAGACCAAAAGTACAATATAGTGTGAAAATGGTGTGTAGATCGTAAGAACATAAATTATAACTGTCCAAGTCTAATTGCCAAGGTACTGTCCGCTTTGGACCTGATTGAAAGTTTAATTTGTGACTCCGCTTATTATGATCACTAAACTTCCCCTCACATTTCGATGTGGGATTTTCCATGAGTGGACAATACCTTTGTAGTTAACATCTTTTGCAGCACTTGTACTTTGTGGTTTATCCTTGTTTTCGACATAACCAGACCTGCAGACAGAGGCTAACTACTTTGGTCTGCATAACCATGAAAATCTAGTGAGGTTAATTGGATATTGCGCGGATTTTGATAATAGACTTCTTGTTTATGAAGTCATGTTAAAAGGAAGTTTGGAAAATCATTTATTTAAAATTGAGTCAAATCATTTTACATTACTTTGCTTTGTTTTTGTATGCTTAGTTATAAGGTTAACGATTAGCGTCTTTCAACTGTTTACATGTTAGCATTATGGGAATGTCACTGGCAGCCAAAAGCAAATCCTTGTCGTCATTTTTACCCAAATGAATGTAACAGAGAAATGCTTACTGTGCAAAATTTAGGAAGCACTAACTGGACTTTCATCTATAGTAAGAGCCTAAGAGATCAATAATTTTGATATTTATTATTCGATAAACAACTTCTGGAACAAGATAATTTCTTAACGTGCTACATTGTTAATACGGAACACAAAAAATGCAACAAACACTCAACTCCCTAATGTATTGTTTAACCTAATTCATTATTCTAGATCAAACAACTGCCCTACATTGGACTTTTAGATTTTGGTGCAAGTTCATTCTACCTTGTTCTTCTTTAGACCTTCTGTAATGCCTTAGGTAGGATATTCCTAGGTCTAAGACAGTATTTGTAATCTTCAACAACACGCTCGGTTTTTATGCCTTTGGACTTCCTCAACAAATTTAGGACTTACAACTTATTATTAAGCCGTCAAAGCAAAATTTGAAACTTTTTTCCGCTGTTTTTTCTCCTATCAACCTAGGCTCTAAACTTTCTATGATCTAAGATGAACAAATTAAGGAGAACTTCACCCCAGTGCAATCACATTTACAACAAATCTAAACTAGACCTCTCACCAACATCACAAACTAGGGATCATGATGAAAAAATCTGATCAGTACTAAAAGCATCCAATAACAAACTTAAAAGTTAGTAGATGTATCTGCTGTTAAGTAAATTTTTACAAAAGTTAATTCAACTCAAAATTCATTTGCCATCTAACTAGTACTAAAGTTCCAAATAGGCTAAACTTAACTTTTGCAAACCATACTCTTCGTAAGATAAGCATATACTTTTCCACTACATAAAAAAATATTATATGACATCTATTCCCGAGGCATCAACAAAAAAAATTATATCGCATCGTATCCACTACATATACCACAACAAGATACCACAACCAATTTTAAGTCACAACATATATATGCAGATATGTAAAAATCTGCAGATTTGCATATTGCACATTTGCAGATTTACAGAAGTATAGCAGATTACAAATTTGCAAATTTACAACAAATTATTGTAGCTATATCCAACTCCAAGTCCACCTCACTCTAAAGAATAGGGGAAGCAAGAGAAATATCCAAAGATACTCTAATGCTTACATGTAAATCAGGATAGTAGTCGCACCAAACAAAACATGGAAAAAAAGGAAACTCAACTCCAACAAAACGAAGACACTCTATTGCAGAGTTATAGGATTTTAGAGACTGTACTATTTTTTGTAGCTGAGCTTACAAAGTTATACTTGTGGCTTCTTCAGATTAATATAGTCTTGAACACTATGAAGATAAATAATGTAATTCCAAATTTATAATATTAAGGAAAACAAAGATAGACACTGCATCACCAAAATGGATCCATTAACATTAAGCAGCCCCTCGTTGTACTACAATAAAAAACCACAAGTTTGCTGAGATGTAATTAAAATAGTACTAATGCTGAATTAAGAGTTACTGCAAATCAGAACAAGAAGTAATGATTGACAAGTTCATGTTGAAGGATCTAAAGGCTAGATACATAAGTTTTACTTACATGTGATAACCGCAATTGCTACCCTTATTAATACCGCTGACAACCTACAAGCATAAATTGACATGAGTATACATAGTGTAATGAGATGATACATATATGCTTTAGTACACGAGTAGCCAATAGGAAAAGCTCCAATGCAAACTACATAGACATCTATAGAATGGTTCATTATTAAGTTTCTGAAATAGCTCGAATAGAAAGCCCTATCGGCAAATTAATTGCTAGCTAGTTATCACATGTATCAGAAACGGGTCTACATAGCTAAAGATGACCAAATGATTTACAAAACTTTTGATCTCCCATTGTTTCTTTGACTGGACCTGATTTAGTGAACCTAAGAAATATTCATACCATAAAGAGGCATCATCAAATACAAGGTAAGTTGCTATAAACACATATATCCACCAAACAACCCACAAACACCATAAACTATTTATAATACTAACTACCTACACAGGTTTCCAACCATAAAAATTGCCTTAGAAAAAAAAGAAAAAAATCTTTAAAATAATCACAGACTCTAACACATTAGCCACTACTATGCATCTCAATTCATTTACATTACGTGATAATCTAGATGCCTCATCCCCAGAAATAGCAAACAACATAATCTAGTTGAGGAATCATTATTGAACACACTATCTACTTACACGCAACATATCATATCTACAATACTTATTAAAACATTTTCCAAACATTTTCTTAGGAAGAGGACAATATAACCAATTGGATGATTCTGTTATGGAGAATTGTGCAAACGTATCCATTCCAACGCATACACAGACAAGTACTAGCAGACAAACCATCCGACACAATACAAGTTCATCTCTTACTACTTCAACAACATGCATAATCACATATACACATAGCCCTGTATTCGGTACACAAATTCCATATTTGTGTATCCAATACTTATATTGTCTACCACCAAACTTATCTAACAGGTTAATACAAGACAACATGAAATTTGGGCACTCCAAGCTACACATGCCAATATTGCAGTGTCATTCTATGATATGAGGAGCGGACAAACAAAAACAAAAAAACCCAAAAGTACTGTGTTCATTTAAAAGATACATAAAGGTATGTTCGGAAGTTCTCTTAGATCTTCTCTAGGTTTACCCATGTTTACAATAGTGCCTTCATTTACTTATATATCTAAATAAAAAATATCTCGTCTGCTCAATATTCCTAGGGTTAACTTTAACGTTCAGATTTTCCCCACTTTCTCCCCCAACTATAGAACTTCAGCTATAACAATCTCAAAGTAATCAATTACTTATAAACACAAAACAAAAATTCAATCAATTGACTGCTTTTAGTACTAGACGATTAGTAGAGAGTAAACTGGAATCTCGACTTGACGATTAGTACTTACGCTTGATGAAGTCGGTTCTTCAGCTTCCAGTCTTCAGTTCTTCGATCTTTTCCTCGATCGATCCCTAGTTCGACAACATCAATTCTTCATCTATTCGAGAAAATTGGGTTTTGGAGAAGAGAATTCACTCAGCTCTTCTATTTTTCAGCTCAGCTCTTCAGTTCTTCAGCTTCCTCTCTTCGATCTTCAGATTCTACTCTTCGATTTTATGTCTGTAGAAGAGAAATGGTATATTTTTCAGATAGGAAAGAAGAGTAAAGTAGCGTTTGTTCTAATGTGTAGTGTGTGTTCTAATTTTCAGCTAGCTAGGAACGAAGACGCAAAGACAAAAGCTTTTCTTAATGTTTTATGATTTATTTCTTTTCGCCAATAAAATTGGACGAAAAGTTAAAATGTTAGAGGGAATCTAATATTTTAGTGAAAATTTTTAGGCCACACTTGCAATGTGTTGTTTTTACAATTATAAAAATAGGACATTTTGAAAGTGTTGCCATATATATAAATAATTGTTGTCATTTATTTCATATTATTACAACACTTATAAAATGTAGCCTATACCATTAAAGGGTACACTTTACAAGTGTTGCCAATATTATCGTTGTCAAAGGTTAAAAACTTAGGATATTTTAAAAGCGTTCCCAAAACAATTTTAGTCAACACTTTTCAAGCGTTGCTAAGATTTAGTGTGGCCATAGGCCTAAAATGGTGTAGTGAATGTACCCTTTTTGAATCAAATGACAGACCACCAGTATGGTTCATCAATCAATCGACGGTATGTCAATTCTCCTCTGTGACTCCATACTTATAATCTTCAAAAATCAAGTATTAGAACCCTTGTATTGTCATTCTACAGTTTATCAATATGTCTGTCTATTGATCCGGACCATCAATCCTCGTTGTGGTTCCACACATGGTCATATTTCCCTGATTTCATCCAATGTGTGGGCTTCCCATATACGATAACTGTCTAAAGGGCGTCAATGGATCTACGATCCGTCGATTGCCTCTGTGGATGCCTTTTTCTGCACTTTTTCAGTTGTCTCTTTAATTTTGCCCCTGAACATCTTTTGTGCTAAACAAGATACAAAACCATCAAAATAAATACAAAAAGCTCAAGAAACACACAACTCTTAAGTAAAATGCATTACAAATATCGTCAACTTATGGTACATCAACACTCTCTAGTTAAATTCATTATTTGTCTTGAAGCGACGCACTACGACTCTGAACGACACTTGTATGGAAGCAGGAAATTCAAATTCACGCAATCACATGGCTATCTACCGACTATCCCTTGTTTGAGTGCAAATCTTTATCTCAGACTCGACAAGCTAACTCATGCGGATCATAACATGACATTGATTGACCACTAAACAAACACCTTCATTGTTTTCATATAACCAAGGTACCGATTCTCCAATAATGTAACTAGTGCCCTCACTTCAAACAAAATCCTTCATTTTCACATAATGAGTATCGTTTTAAGTACAAGGATTTAGTTCAACATTCACGCTCATAAGTAATTTCGAGTGAAATTAGTGCTCAATTTCAACACTCACGCTCAGAAGTAAGTTCGAGTACAGTTAGTGCTCAATGCCATAGAATTTCCTTTATTTTTACTACTGAGACTTTCCAAACTAGACTTTAGGATCACTATAGGAATTTATTAGGTTGTAACATAGGCTCAGGGTCGGTGTGGTACATTTGGGTACATTTAGTAACTTTCTGCCCTCCTTGACCTTACATTAGGCATTCTACCTCTTTTTGCCCTATCTTTGACACCCTACCTTTCTCTCTTGTTTCATTTGATTCCTTCCAACCATAGATGTGACTTTAAACTTTGTAGCTCTTTTATTTTTACTTTCTTCTTTTTACTTTCACAAAGTCACATCCTATTTTCCATTTTGTTTCTTTTCTTTTCAGCACCAAACTCTTTTCATACTCATTTTTCTTTAGATTTTCTCTTTCATAGCCACCCTTAACTTATGGTTTTTCCATTAGTGGAGCTTCACAATACCCGATGTCAGGTGAGGGCTAAGAATGAGATCACTTTAGTTCGCATTAGCAACCCACAACTTAGGCTTTTGGCCTTAGTCGAGGTGCACATGTCTAAGGAGGGACTGGGCCAAAATATTAGATTCTGGGATAGTGAAGTAGGAAGTTAGAAAGAAATGGTCTATTTTAGGCTCAAAGTATTTGTATCAAAGGGAATATTCTCTTCATTTGGTCGGACTCTTTAAGGCTAATTCTGGACTATTCCGAAAAAGGGCCTATGATCACTTCCTAGCCTATATAGTAGATTATCTTAGAAGGACTAACCGGGAAACTTCTAGTTTGGCACAATTGTTGAAAAACAATTATTCTCACACTTACTTGGCACATTGTACCGTTATCAGATTATCAGATTACCCAGTTCAAATTTTAGTCTCGGGCCATGCAGTTAGTGCTTTATCATGTCATATTAAGAGCCAACACACTCAACTTATCTTAGCCTACAAATTTAAGAACATATCACAACTTTTGGACGAGTCTTATTTTTCACAAGTCATCATGCTTCACTTTCTTGCTTCTATATATATAATCCTAATACATGCCGGTTCAACAAAAATTTAAACAGTCTCTTTGGGGAAAAGTACACATGCAAGAAAATCCCAAGAGATGATTGTGAGTTGGGTTACTCGGACTTCACCCTATCACTCACTATCCATTTACCCCACCCCAACAAAAGAGAGTTTTCCCCAATGCACAAAAAACATAAAAAAATAATGGATTTGGTGAAGCGAACTTGTGGTGCAAAGCGGTGGAGACCTATCAACAAGTGGGTGGGTCTGTTTTTCAAAGCCCGCTGGATAAAATATTGGGTCACCCTAAGTTGTACCTACATGAAAAAGGATGACACCATCATTAGTGTCACACACCCTCCTCTGGCGTATTTCTTCATCTAGTATGGAGGCCCTCTTAGCCTTTTCCTTGTGCTTAGGCTCCCTTTTACTATATTGAGCCTCATCAATGGCCTCAACAGCGCTGCTAGAATGCTGCCTCTTGCCATGAATACGGGTGGGATCGGACTGTTTCTGTACAGGTGCCTTGAGCAAGGCCTCAATAAAGGTATGCTAAAACAACTCCGTCGGTGAATGATCTGGCTCAAACACCTGCATATCAAAGATGACATCTACATCATCATGGACACTATCCAACTCGGTCCGAATGTAGGCAAGGTCAGTGGTGGCAGATGATTGTACCTGTACTCTCAGACTCAAATGCATCCAGGCGTTTGTGGACTGCCTAGATTTGCAGCTGTGCGTGATTAGCCACCCTTTTCTCTATTTGGGTTTCAGACTCTACGATGGGTTTCTACATCAATAGGTGGATATGGTGTAGGAAAGTTGTAACAACCCAAAATTTTATATGCTAAGTAAAGTGCAAGGACCCCGAATACGAGTTTACACCCGAGTGTGTCCTAGCCGGACTTGAAAGGGGTAATCTTAGGTTTGGAGGGTCTAGGGGTAAACTGGTATTTTCCATGTTAAGGGTAGTATTATAATTTCCCTAGATATTTAATTAAATAATTAATTAAAGTGAATAGTGGACAATTCGGGAGGGTTGACCCGAATTTGACCCTTTTCGCGAGTTGAGCTTCACCCGGGTTCGATCCTGGGTGGAAGCAATGTAAAATCTAATTATTTATACTAATTATTTGATTTAAGTAAGGGCATGATGAGTCATTTAACCTAAACCTTAAAAAATCAGATTTTAAATTTATAAATAACAAGGAGTCCTAGTTTAACTAAGTCTTCAACTAAAACTCCTACACTTACTCTCATCTATCTCCACTCTCTTTATCACGCTTCTCCACTCTCTTCACACGTTTTTTATCTGTAAAAGAACAGCAAATAAAGTTCATCACTCTTGAAGAACTCGTATGCTAAAACTAAAAAAAAAAAAACTAAGCTAAAAATGAAAAGCAAAAGCAAAATTCTCGCCAGGTTGCGCGTGCAGTTTCTGTGGTGAAGCTTTGATTTCGTGGGAAGTTGGCTGTACATTGGGTCAGGTTTGGAAGGTGTTTAACGATAGAAAAGGTATGTGTTTTCTTTCTCTTGGTCCCTTTCCCAAGAGACCCCTAAGTTTCAGTCGAATTCTAATCTGAAAACTAGGAATGTTCCCCTTTGTATGTCCCTGCCACTAGCTCCCATCGATTGTTGTAGGTTGGGTATGTTTGCTGGTAGAATTTAGAGATATAATGTGTTTTCGTGATGATTGTGTTCTGTATGTATGTTCAGATTTATGTGGTTATTAATTATGTTTTCCGAAACTATGTGAAAATGGCATGTTAAATTCTTGCGTTTTGTATGCAATTACTTGTAGAAATCGTGATGTTCATATGAGGTGTGTTATTGATGAATTGAGTGAAAACTCTTGGCCAAATGTAACCACGAAAAATACACATAATAATGTACGAAATATCCAGCGAATTGCTTAAGAATCTAACATACAAATGTTGAGAAAAAATGGACCAAAAACGGATCTGGAAATTTGGTCTCGGCCAAGGATGCTGATTTTTAATTTTTTTTTAAGGTGTGAGATCATTAGGGATTGAACCCAAGACCTTACCATATGCAAGCTGCTGAAAAATTCAAAAATAAATAAATGAGGTAAGGGGGATTCGAAATGGGGTAAGGTTCAAGTGAAGAAATGAAAGAGGAAAAAGATAAATAAAATGAGGTGTATGGGAATCGAACCCACCACCTCTCGGATAGGTGAGGTAGATAGGAGAAAAATGAAAGAAAAATAAAAAAGATGTGTGGGGATCGAACCCAGAACCTCTCGAATAGATAAGGAGATTAGGAGAAAAATTAAAGGACAGTAAAAATGAGATCGTGGGGGATCGATCCCACATCCTCTCAATCTAAAATGGAAAAGTCAAGGAGTCAAAAGAAAGAAAAGAAATGTAGGCATGGGGATTCGATCTCGGGTCCCCAAGCTGAAATTTTAAATCAAAATTTAATATAAGACTAAGTGTTGCTCAAGGGATTCAAAATCAGGTTCCCTTGTCCAATTCCCTATTGGTACATAAGTCTTACGTGAATAAATATATAAGTAATGCTATCATAGTAATCGAACACGAGACCTTGGCATACTTACAGATGCATAAGTCTTGTACCACATAATCTTGGGTAAGTATGAGTCACAAAATGAATTATGAACGAAGCCTCATGGCTTGTACGTATGGATTCATAAGTCCAGCGTACGTTTAAAAGTAAGTGAACCTAAGATGTATGTGATGAATATATGTGACCCAGAAGGGTTAAGTAAGAGTGTGAAACACACTAAAAGGCCAAGTGCATTGGCATATGACGAAATGAACATTCACGTAATGGGGTGAGTAATTATGAAGAGCTAATATGCTAAAGTTAATGAATGTGGTGACAACATGATAAGAGACTAATATGAAAGACAAGATTAATCTCAAATGAGCCTAAGTAAGTGTTACCAAAAACCGTACTCGCCTATGGGAGTGTAGAATGATGTAGAGTCAAATCTCAAGCATACTCCAAAAGAAAGTGTCAAGAATGAATTCATAGTTAATATGTAAAGAAAAGAATGACTACATGACTATAGGCTAGTGCAAGTGAGACAAGCTGCATCTACGCCTAAAAATCAATGTCACTAAATTAAACTTCTAAGAGGGTATATCTATACTATACGATGAATAAGCAAAGCAAAGAATGACTACATGACTATAGGCTAGTGAAAGTGAGACAAGCTGCATCTACGCCTAAAAATCATAGTCACTAAATGAAATTTTTAAGAGAGTATATTTATGCTATACAATGAATAATCAAAGAATAGAGTGATTACATGATTATAGGCTAGTGCAAGTGAGACAAGCTATACCTACGCCTAAAAATCAATGTCACTAAACGAAATTTCTAATAGAGTATATTTATGCTAAACGATGAATAAGCAATGAAAGAGTGGCTACATGAGGATAGGCTAGTACAAGTGAGACAAGCTGTATCTACGCCTAGAATCAATGTCCCTCAATGTAAGTTCCAAGAGAGTATATGTATGTTATACGATGAACAAATAATGAAAAGGTGAGTAAACATGAAATGAAAAGATGTTAAGAAAGAACAGGGTGGCACCACAATATGAGGCTAGTGCAAGTGAGACATGTTGTACCTACGCCAATATAAGGTCACCAAAAAGTACTCACCTAAGAAAGTGTAGGATATTAAGAGACAAGTCTCAATCACACTCTATATGTAAGTGTAAGGACAATTCACAATTAATACGTAAAGAAGGGATGAGAAATCATCTAATGAGCTATGACCACCTTATGCTAGAAGCAAGCTTCGATGATGTATGAGTTGAATGTAAATAGGAACTTTAAACGGAGCACCGATAGGCTAGTGATGAGTTGCGATTCCTTCTTTCAGGAAGGCAGAGGTTCGTGTAAATCTCATGAAATGAGACTGTCCGTTTAGGCGGGTATGGGTCTCCCTAAATCTCCTAGTCTTTGAACTATGCTGCCAACATAGGGAACTAGCCAGTGGTTTTCCACCTAAGCGAGCTAGGGATGTTTTGGTTTCACCTTGGCCAGTGACTCCACCCATTTTCGGTGTGGGGAAGACACCGGATTTCATGATACTCACATGATCTATGTCGGTTAAAGTTGAAGTTCCTAAAAGTTTAAAAGATAATGAAATGAATGATACTGAGGATGTATGTGCAAGACAATCAGGAGGTGAAACCAGATTCAAGTAATGACATTAGGTCATTATTGGTCATTGCACTTCATGATACCGATGAGAGTCTTAAACTTCATCCTAGGTATATATTGGTGTTTACATCAGCCTACGAATTAATGAAATGAATAATGTGACGTACGTATGAATGAAAGAAGCAGACTCTGTGTTTGCTAAAGAAGGTTCCCAAGTTGAGGTCCCATATGTTGAGCCCTCATTTGGGAAGTCCTAATGTTAAATCCGTGATTCCAAGGTCTCATGGTGTATAAACGAATGATATGTGATATATGTCTGTGCTATATGAAATATGTTATGTGATGGGTGCAATATGAAAAGATTGATGATGCATGTTACTCTCAGAGCATGACTTTCCTAATCTGATTTGGCAAGTCCAACTGACTTGGCTTTCCATAATTCATATCGTTAGGAGAGAGCTCTTCTTAGTTATGCATGTCCTTGGTGTGTACTTTCATACACCCATACTTAGACCCCGGTCGTGACTAGCTTGGTATCAGAGCATTAGGTTAAATATCTAAGACATCAGGCTCATATCAACCACGTTAAGTAGTTTCTAAGTTATGGTAGTGAAGTGCACCACTATCATGAATTAGAGACTGCATAATGCTTCAGAAATTTTCCCTTCTTCTCATCTTATCGTGTTATCTAGAGTTTTGACACTTTGTGTCATTCTAAGTATCTAACTTCCTTCTTGTGTGAGCACGTAGAGGGATACACACAAGGATTAGGATGGCCAAGTGGTCTAAGGCGCCAGAATCAAGATCTAGCCTTCCCAAGAAGGGGCAATAATGGAAATGCCCTGCATGAACGAAAGATGTGTGGTGAGTGTTGTTGTTAGCATTGAGGTGAGTGCATGGTAGGTTCTAAAAGCCTGCTATGAGTAATGATGAAGAGGAGAAAGCTAAGTTGGCTGCATACCAACTCAAGGATATGGCTTAGGTATGGATTTTCTCAATAAGTGTTATGCTACCATAGACTATCAAACTAGGGTAGTAAGGTTTCAGTTGCCAAATGAGTTAAAGTATAAATGGGCAGGGCGTGGATCAATCCAACAAAGCCATATAATTTCAAATTTAAGGCCAACAAGATGTTATCTAAGGGGTTAGATCCTCCTAAGGCTGGTTTTGTTTAAGAAACTCTAAGTTTTAGTGCAATAGTCGACTTGGTGTTGTAAGTCCATAATTGTATGTGTAATAATTACACGTGTGAGTTAAAATGAATTCATGTTTGCATTTCATGTTGCTGTTTTGTTGTATAACGTGGACATGATTTTTGTGTTGCATGAGTTGTGAGGTGCATCAAGTTAAGTGCGATTGTGAAGGAAGTTCCTCAATCTCAAATATGAAGCTTCAGATAAGCTTGAGTAATATGCATTATCATGAGTAAGTGTGAAACAGAAATTCACAAAGAGTAAAGTCTCAAGTATGTTAAAATATTTTCGATAATCACCCTCTCTATTTTAAAATGATGTTTAGTGTAATTCGGGGACGAATGTTCCTAAGGGGGGGGGGATAATGTAACAACCAGAAATTTTATATGCTAAGTAAAGTGCAAGGACCTCGAATACGAGTTTACACCCGAGTGTGTCCTAGCCGGACTTGAAAGGGGTAATCTTAGGTTTGGAGGGTCTAGGGGTAAAATGGTCTTTTCCATTCTAAGGGTAGTATCATAATTTCCCTAGAGATTTAATTAAATAATTAATTAAAGTGAATAGTGGACAATTCGGGTAGGGTTGACCCGAATTTGACCCTTTTCGCAAGTTGAGCTTCACCCGGGTTCGATCCTGGGTGGAAGCAATGTTAAATCTAATTAATTTATATTACATATATGATTTAAGTAAGGGCATGATGATTCATTTCACCTAAACCTTAAAAAAAATCAGATTTTTAATTAATAAATAACAAGGAGTCCTAGTTTGACTAAGTCTTCAACTAAAACTCCTACACTTACTCTCATCTCTCTCCACTCTCTTTCTCACGCTTCTCCACTCTCTTCTCATGTTTTTTATCAAATAAAGTTCACCACTCTTGAAGAACTTGTACGCTAAAACTCAAAAAGAAAAACTTAGCTAAAAAGAAAAAGCAAAAGTAAAATTCTCGACGGGTTGCGCGTGAAGTTTCTGTGGTGAAGCTTTGATTTTGTGGGAAGTTGGATGTACATTGGGTCAGGTTTGGAAGGTGTTGAACGACAGAAAAGGTACGGGGTTTCTTCCTCTTGGTCCCTTTCCCAAGAGACCTCTAAGTTTCAGTCGAATTCTAATCCAAAAACTAGGAATGTTCCCCACTGTATGTCCCTGTCACTAGCTCCCATCGATTGTTGTAGGTTGGGTATGTTTGCTGGTAGAATTTAGGGATATAATGTGTTTTCGTGATGATTATGTTCTGTATGTATGTTCGGATTTATGTGGTTATTAATTATGTTTTCCGAAACTATGTGAAAATGGCATGTTAAATTCTTGCGTTTGTATGCAATTACTCTCAGAAATCGTGATGTTCATATGAGGTGTGTTGTTAATGAATTGAGTGAAAACTCTTGGCCAAATGTAACCAAGATAAATACACATAATAATGTACGAAATATCCAGCGAATTGCTTAAGAATCTAACGTACAAATGTTGAGAAACAATGGACCAAAAACGTGACCAAATTTCTAGAAAACTGGAAATTTGGTCTCGGCTAAGGATGTTGATTTTAAATTTTTTGTAAGGTGTGAGATCATTAGGGATTGAACCCAAGACCTCACCATATGCAAGTTGCTGAAAAATTCAAAAAAATAAATGAGGTAAGGGGGATTCGAAATGGGGTAAGGCTCAAGTGAAGAAATGGAAGAGGAAAAAGATAAATAAGATGAGGTGTGTGGGAATAGAACCCACAACCTCTCGGATAGGTGAGGGAGATAGGAGAAAAATTAAAGAAAAATAAAATGAGGTGTGTGGGGATCGAACCCACAACCTCTCGAATAGATGAGGAGATTAGGAGAAAAATTAAAGGACAGTAAAAATGAGGTCGTGGGGGATCGATCCCACATCCTCTCAATCAAAAATGGAAAAGTCAAGGAGAGAAAAGAAAGAAAAGAAATGTAGGCATGGGGATTCGATCTCGGGTCCCCAAGCTAAAATTTTGAATCAAAATTTAATATAAGACTAAGTGTTGCTCAAGGGATTTGAAATCGGGTTCCCTTGCCCAATTCCGTATTAATACATAAGTCTTACGTGAATAAATATTTAAGGAATGCTACTCATAGTAATCGAACTCGAGACCTTGGCATACTTACAAGGTTCATAAGTCTTGTACCACATAATCTTGGGTAAGTATGAGTCACTTAGACGAATTATGAACGAAGCCTCATGGCTTGTACGTATGGATTCATAAGTCCAGCGTACGCTTAAAAGTAAGTGAACCTAAGATGTATGTGATGAAATTATGTGACCACAGAAAGGCTAAGTAAGAGTGAAACACACTAAAAGGCCAAGTGCATTGGCATATGACGAAATGAACATTCACGTAATAGGGTGAATAATTATGAAGAGCTAAGATACTAAAGTTAATGAATGTGGTGACAACATATAAGAGGCCAATATGAAAGACAAGATTAATCTCAAATGAGCCTAAGTAAGTGTTACCAAAAACCGTACTCACCTATGGGAGTGTAGAATGATGTAGAGTCAAATCTCAAGCATACTCCAAAAGAAAGTGTCAAGAATGAATTCATAGTTAATATGTAAAGAAAAGAATTACTACATGACTATAGGCTAGTGCAAGTGAGACAAGCTGCATCTACGCCTAAAAATTAATGTCACTAAATGAAACTTCTAAGAGGGTATATTTATACTATACGATGAATAAGCAAAGAAAAGAATGACTACATGACTATAGGCTAGTGCAAGTGAGACAAGCTGCATCTACGCCTAAAAATCATAGTCACTAAATGAAATTTCTAAGAGAGTATATTTATGCTATACAATGAATAAGAAAAGAAAAGAGTGATTACATGATTATAGGCTAGTGCAAGTGAGATAAGCTGCACCTACGCCTAAAAATCAATGTCACTAAATGAAATTTCTAAGAGAGTATATTTATGCTAAACGATGAATAAGCAAAGAAAGAGTGGCTACATGAGGATAGGCTAGTACAAGTGAGACAAGCTGTATCTACGCCTAGAATCAATGTCCCTCAATGTAAGTTCCAAGAGAGCATATGTATGTTATACGATGAACAAATAATGAAAAGGTGAGTAAAGATGAAATGAAAAGATGTTAAGAAAGAACAGGGTGGCACCACAATATGAGGCTAGTGCATGTGAGACAAGCTGTACCTACGCCAATATAAGGTCACCAAAAAGTACTCACCTAAGAGAGTGTTGGATATTAAGAGAAAGTCTCAATCACACTCTATATGTAAGTGTAAGGACAATTCACACTTAATACGTAAAAAATATATGAGAAATCATCAAATGAGCTATGACCACCTCATGCTAGAAGCAAGCTTTTATGATGTATGAGTTGATTGTAAATAGGAACTTTAAACGGAGCACCGATAGGCTAGCGATGAGTTGCGATTCCTTCTTTCGGGAAGGCAGAGGTTCGTGTAAATCTCATGAGATGAGATTGTCCGTTTAGGCGGTTATGGGTCTCCCTAGATCTCCTAGTCTTTAAAATATTCTGCCAACATAGGGAACTAGCCAGTGGTTTTCCACCTAAGCGAGCTAGGGATGTTTTGGTTTCACCTTGGCCAGTGACTCCACCCCTTTTCAGTGTGGGGAAGACACCGGATTTCATGATACTCACATGATCTAAGTCGTTTAAAGTTGAAGTTCTTCAAAGTATGAAAGATAATAAAATGAATGATACTGAAGATGTTTGTGCAAGACAATCAGGTGGTGAAACCATATTCAAGTAATGACATTAGGTCATTCTTGGTCATTGCACTTCATGATCCCGATGAGAGTATTAAGCTTCATCCTAGGTATGGCTAGTGTTTACATCAGCCTACGAATGAATGAAATGAATAATATGACGTACGTATGGCTGAAAGAAGCAGACTCTGTGTTTGCTAAAGAAGGTTCCCAAGTTGAGGTCCCATATGTTGAGCCCTCATTTGGGAAGTCCTAATGTTAAATCTGTGATTCTAAGGTCTGATGGTGTATAAACGAATGATATGTGATATATGTATGTGCTATATGAAATATGTTATGTGCTGGGTGCAATATGAAAAGAATGATGATGCATGTTACTCTCATAGCATGACTTTCCTAATCTGATTTGGCAAGTCCAACTGACTTGACTTCCCATAATGCATATTGTTAGGAGAGAGCTCTTCTTAATCATGCATGTCCTTGGTGTGTACTTGCATACACCCATACTTAGTACAAGTGTGTACTAATCCCATACATTATACTATTTTAGGTGCAGGTTTAGGAGGGCGTTGAAGACATTCATTGCAGCTGTTCGGACATCAGAGCTTTTCATCCGGACTTGGAAGTCCTCATGCATTCGAGGATGCCCGCGGTTATGTTTCTAGCTTAGTAATAGGTTTAGGCTAGTGGAGTATGTTCCACTAGTATTTTTTTCCTATTTTGTTCAGACTTATGTAATGGTGCCATTTTGGCAATTGTTACTTATGCTATGAGACTATTTATTTCAAGATTGAATGATTTTTATTAAATGGTTAATACACATGAGCAATGAACTTCTTTATACGCGTATGCATGTTATAACTATGAAGTCTATGTACACTTCAAATAAAACAAAAAGTTTCAAATTTTCCGCAAAAATTAACCTAACGAATGTAATGATGACGTAAGTAGGCTTGTCTGCGACCTCTAAGAGGTCAACGACGCCAGTTTTGGCTAGGGTCTAGACCCCGGTCGTGACAAAAGTGGCCATCTGAGCCTCTAATTACTGGACTCTGACCTATGGGATAACATCACTTATTGTCGATGGTTTGGAACTGGACGAGCTAGGGGGCCTAGTAGAGGCATGAGAAGAGGAGGTCAGAGCAGTGTCAATATGATCTGGTATGATGGGGTCATCGCCATGTGCATGCTCCACCGTCTCTGCAAGATTTGTGCCCAAGGGAGGCACCTCAACCCGGGGCTGTATGTGAGGTGCCACTACATTACCTCATATTTGATAAGTCCTATATCCGTGTCCCAGTCGGGTGTATTAATTTATCACAACGCTAGATCAACACTCCAGAATCCCTTCACAACTGAAAAATCAAACAAGGAAAGGGGTAAGTCATGGACGTCTTGAATGCCCTTTTGTGAATCTCTTCCAGCATCATTCGAGAAAAAATGATCTCCAACCTGGCTACTAATGTTACGACCATGACTGCCATGTCCTATGTGATTTGGTTGTCAGCCTTTGCGGGCGAGACTCTATTATGAACCAACAACTAGAAGAATTTGGCAACAAAGTTTAGTGTGGCCTTTCAGATGCCTCCTCGGGGTTCTCTGACCCACTCTGCACAATCGACATCCGCAGAAATTTTTTGGGCTAACCACAACTTAGCAACCTCCCTCTTCTCAACACTTCTCTTAAAGTCACCACCTTGGACTATGTTCCACCTATAATCTAACTCTACAGTGTTTAGGTCCAAATCTAGACAAGTTGTGGGGCCGTATAGAAACCGTCGGATGATTGCTTATGAAATGTCAACCCGGTAACCTCCGATGATGGTGGAAGTGAGAGGGTCATGTTTTGTGGGTTTGGACTTCTTTGGAATCGACCCTGAGAGAGTGGAAGAATAGGAAGCATATAAATCCTTCACAATCTCCTCACTATATGTACCAAGGTCCCACACCATCCGGTCACACTAATGGAGGTTGAACAGCTGGTGTACCACTGGAACTATATACAAGCTCCAAGTGATGACTCGATGCTCCACAATTATCAATCGGGACATCATTTCTTTATCATTTAGCATCTTGGCATCATGATAGATCTTCCATTGACACTCGACACATAATTTATTTGGCTTGCCGGCCACTGGAGGACGATCATTGTTTATTTGTGTTGGTGCTTCTTCCGAGCTAGTATCTTCTTCAGACGAGGCTTCATGTTTATGGTTACCTGGCCCTGTGGCTCTTTTATAATTGGATATTGAATCATGGGATGACTCAGACACTGAAGAATGGTCCGACTCACACTCGGAGCCAGATGTGGATCCACTCTCAGAATTGGAAGCAGCCCCAGTTGATGACATGATCCAATATGTGCTACTCATCAAACTTGGAGGAAGTGATAACATAGGGGTTCACCTTCGGGGGGTGCCACTAGTGAGCCAGAGTGCAATAGGTGAGTCCCTTATGTTAGGAGGAATGTAGGTTGGGTTCTTCTCCACATATGTGCCTTCATCGATCAACCGGAGAGTCAAGGTAACCGACTTGCATTTTCCTTTTTTTGTGTATGCCAATTGCTTCTTGGGTGCCATAGTACATGTTTAAGGGTTATTAGTACCAAAACAAACTTAAACACACTCGAAATTATGTTAGAACGAAGAATGAACACAAGCAAAAACAAAAAAATTACAGACATTGGCTACAATTGTCATTGACGGTAGGGGTTGACGATTCATAGATTGATCTATGGTTCTTGGAATCACTTCGATGATTGAAGGGCCAAAAGTATTGGTCTATGATTGAAATGACGGATGTACATAATGGTACGTCAATCAATTGGCAGATCATAATTTACATCTATCATTTAACAGTTAGTGAGATTTGTTTGTGTATCAATCCACTGACCCAATCGATGGTATGTCAATTGATCGACGGTCCATAGACGGGGTCTCGTGGATGAGATACATGGTATATTGAAGACCTCGTTCAAATCAAAGTCCCAATTTTGTGATCATTTTCAAAATTATCCTAGTCTACTCATGAATTTCGACATATACTATGCTAATTCATCATTCTTTTGGTTCCAATTCATCAATGTTTACGATCATTTCATACAAACTATGGAACCCTAGGTTAGAACTTACATTTAGACTTAAACACACATTTTACGAGTAATAGAATTATACATAATCACTATCCATTGTACCAAGGGTGTTTAAAGTTTTAACTCTAGCATGCTTTTTCAGTAAACAACCCCACAAGGTAAAGATCCACCTCTCCACTTCCTAATTTCAATCTATGAATCAAAATTCAAAGTGAGGGGAAGTATTATTACATTACAAGCAATGAGGAGCGGTGCGATTGTGAGATGAGACTATGATTCACTACCCCAAAAAAATTACCTACGCGTGCCGAACTCAAACACCGAACCTGTGGAGATAAGATAGGGGGTTTAATAGAGAGGAATTTAAAACTTAGGGGAAAGGGAATTGGATGGTTTATGGGGAGTGTTTGGGTGATTAGGGGAGTGATTTAGGAGAGATTGGATGAGGTAAAAACGTTTGTGGTGGGGTGCGGGATAATGGAAGTGGAAAATCAATTTGAATGGTGGGACTTTTAAATAAAAGAGTTTGGGTAGGGTCGGCAAGTTGGAAATTTAGACCACCCACGAGCCCCCGTTGACGGTCCGTGGGTTTATTGACGGTCCATCGTTGGGGACCGTGAATCACTTTTTTACTTAGATAAAATTAGGGACTTACTTGGGATCTATGGACGTCATTCACGCTCCGTCAATTGATTGACAGACCGTCGATGGGGTCCGTAGACCTCTACACCAGACCATTTTCTGCAGATTTTGACTTGAGCTCCTGCACATGTAACAACAATTAGGCCAGTCTTTTTGTATTTTCTGGACACTTTTTAAACACGAACCCTATGCTAAATCTAGACAACACTAAAACCAAACATTAACAACTAACTACTATGGTACTACAAATCAAATAAACAAAAGAAAACTACTTGACATGAATTGTAAACCTATGGTCGAATAGATTTTACACCTTTGATTGCCTCCCAAGAAGCTCTTGATTTAACGTCGCGGCACGACGCAGGCCTCTTGATTACTCAAACTTCATCTATATAATAGGCCTCAATCACTTGTTGCACACTCTTCGCATTTCCCATATAATGCTTGATCCTCTGTCCATTCACCTTAAACCTTGTTCCTTCGCTATTTTCAAGTGATGTACCGTGATTTCAAGGTGCTTTCAATGAATTTTGCTTAAGATTTGTGTGTGTATAGAGCCCTTTTGTAGTATTTTTAACATGTTTTTATGTTTGTTTTGCAGGAAAGATGTCCAAATCAAAAACGCAAAAGGCAGCTAGAAAAGAGTGCAGAAAGACAACCTACGGAGGCTATCGACGGCCCGTCGTTCAAACGACGGTTCGTAGGTGGTGACCGTCGATGTGCATTTCAGACTGAAGGAGAAGCTCAGGTAAATCTGAGTACATGTGGAACTATAAAAGGGAACGATGGTACGTCGATTGATCGACGAACCGTACTGGTAGACCGTTGTTTTTATCAGAGATAGTTTCAGTACCTGAAGTTGGAAAAATTCTAAGGATGGAGCGACGGAGGGCATCGACGGACCGTAGGTGCATCGATGAACCCTGTTGTTGGTCCGTCGATTGATTCAGAGAAGGTGCAATCTGAAGGAGAGAAAAATATTCTAAGTCTCGACTGACGAAGGCAGTCGACGGACCGTCGTTCCATCGACGGTCTGTGAGTAGTGGTCGTCCATCAATGCCACATTTTTTGACAAACTTTCCTTATTTTAATTTCTTTTAATTGAGGACAATGTTTCCTATAAATAGGGGATTAAAATCACGTTTTTGGGGTTAGACATTGTTAGTGTTCTTCTAGTTTTGTTGGAGATTGGTTTTTGCAAACTTTGGCAATAATTCAATTTCCGGATTTGGTTTGAAGATTTATCTTGCAATTTCAAGTTGATTTTCTGGGTTTATTCTTATTGTTGAAGTAAGTTCATGATTTCTTCTTTATAAATTATGAATTGTGATCTTGCTCTCGTGGGTAACTAAATCAACAACTAGGGTTGTGGGAACCATGAGTATTTAACAAAGTAGACCTAGCAAATAAGCAATTCTCAAATAGGTTCTTGCATGTATTGATAATTCTTTCACTTAAAAGTCT
Source organism: Solanum sitiens (assembly GCA_016801875.1). Classification (NCBI taxonomy): domain Eukaryota; kingdom Viridiplantae; phylum Streptophyta; class Magnoliopsida; order Solanales; family Solanaceae; genus Solanum; species Solanum sitiens. The sequence continues at coordinate 255,901 of JABWTJ010000615.1, read as the reverse complement.
TTTTAACGAGTTCACGCGTTAGAACTAGCCTTGTTGCTACTTGTGGGACCAAGGAGATAGTAATAGGGAAAAGAATTATCAACATAGATTTAGTGGGATACTATTTAATAGGCTAGTGTCGATTGGTGCGAAGTAATAACTAAGACACACATCGATTATGATATCTAATATGAAGTAAAAGGTAAGGATTAGTAGTTTATACACGTAGCCAGACCAAGGTACGGGGTGAAATTCTCTAGATGTCAGACCAAGGATTTAGAGATACATAACTTATCACTTTACGGGCAAAACACTAGGGAAAAATTGTTATTGCTAGGGATACGGCGCTATGAACCTATGGGGAACACATATACCCTAGTTATTCTCACAACTTAATAAAAACTCAATTTTTACTTTCTCACACTTGTTAATTTAGAAGTGTTTAGCAAACTTGTTTCACAAACCTCCCCCCCCTTTAATTACCTGTTTTCGGAAAAACCTTGGCTAAATTGACATAATTGTATATTGAAGTTACGTCTAAACATTTTTCCTCGTGGGATCGATCCCAACCTACTAATTAGGTTCTCTACTTGATTACGACCGCTTATACTTCATTAAGGAGGTGTATTTTGAGCGTATCAAATTTTGACACCGCTGCCGGGGAATCTGGCTTTAGATTATCTTTAGTTACATTATTGAAATTTAGTCAACGATTTCCTGATTTTACGTTTTCTTTTTCTTTTTGTTTCTTTCAGGTCTGGCTCTAATGTATGCCAAGTACACGGAGCCGAGGAGAACCACTCATTCCATTCGATCCGAAACATAATTGTACATTGAGAAAGATGGAGAATCAACAGAACTCGACGAATATAGGTGATGGGGTGATCCATCAACGTCTATTACCAGTTAAGACACACAACCAAGTTCATATTGAAAATCAATTGGAGAATGTTGTGCGGATGCAGCCCCAAGCACTACGACCTCAGGATTACTATAGGGGCAACGTGAACATCACATGCTCTGATGGACCTCTTGTCCTACCTCCACTACCTCAAGGGTACACATTCGTGTTGACGAGTAGTTTGATGCAGATGCTCACTGCGAGAGGTTTGTTTGCAGGACAGCCATCAGAGGACCCACATGCTCACATAGACAAACTGAGGTCTGTGTGCAAGAGTTGTGTGGGTAGGCCAGACTTGGATATGAATATCATCAGGCTGCGAATGTTTCCTTTATCACTGACAGGAGACGCCGCGATATGGTTTACTGAGCTACCCTACAACTCCATTTATACTTGGGATTAGTTGAGATATGTGTTCTTATCAAGGTATTACCCAGTGTCTAAGAAGCTCAACCACAAATATAAAGTGAACAACTTTTTGGCACTACCTGGAGAGTCGATTAGTAGCTCTTGGGATAGATTTGCTGCATTCATGAGAGGCGTCCCAAGCCACCGTATTGATGATGAGTCGTTCAAAGAGTACTTCTACAGAGGTCAAGATGATAACAATAAGGCAGTGCTTGATACTATTTTTCATGACCCGAAAGCACCCCCTAGAAGTGAGGGAGAACCCTTGGGTCATGATCGAGCGTACTTGACCCTTTGGGGTCTTGTACAAGCCCTTTAGCTATGGTTCATTACATAAGACATGAAAAGTTGTGCAGAATTAAAAATTTTCAAGACATTTCATATAAAAAGGAATTCTTTTATAAATACTTTGAAAATCTCATCGTTACAAGCCAAACTTAAAGACATGACATAAATAACTTAGGGACACGGCCCTTTACATTTAATGAAATACATAAGAAGTCCTAACATAAGGAAACCAAAAAGATAGGAATTATGCCTTCATATATGTGAGGACACACTTTGTCTTGAGAGGAACTTTCCCAAGCTTTGTCTTCTAGACTTCAACCTTGCTTCCAAAACCTATACTTATAGAGTATAGAAAAGTATAGGGTTATTACAAAACAATGTACTAAGTATGGCAATATGTAAAAACATGCAAAAAGTGACATTTTATTAAAAATACATTTTCATGCCAATTAAGTAAAACATTCATGAATATAGATGTAAAACAACATAAAAATCATCATTTAACAATTAGAGAAGAATTTTCATAATTTAACCAAAAAGGACCATTTCACAGTAAGCCTTCAAATGTTACAGTGAAATCATTTTGGACATTACAGTGAACTGATCCTATTCTAAGGAGTGAACTTCCAAGGACAAGCAAAGAGGAAGTGAAATCATTTTTGTAGGAGTTTCCCTAACTAAGGATTATCCTAAGACTCTCCAAGGTAATACATGAAGGAAGTACGCATATGCCTCCTCCAATGCACACCAAAGCGATCCTCAAGACTACCCCCTATTGGCTTACTCACCTCGAGAGAACAACACCCCACTCAATGACAAGACATTGTAAGAACACCCAAACAACCCACCAAGACTTCCCTTTCGGTATGCCTACTTAGTGCAATGAGAAGATGACGTCCCACACCACCACCTACCCTAAGTAGGACACTCTTTTAGAAGGCTTGGCACTAAGACTCCCCTTTTTAGAAGGTCCACTTAGTGCAATGGATAGATAGTGTCCCATTCCACTACCTACCCTAAGTAGTACAATCTTTAGTATACTTAGTTCATTAAATTCACATAAGGCTCACCAAGACTCCCCTTTCGGAATGCCTACCTAGTGCAATGGATAAATAGCATCCCATTCCACTACCTACACTAAGTAGTACACTCTTTTAGGAGACTTAGCATTTTCATTACTTTTGTGGGAGGTTAGCTTAACCGACATAGACCATGAGAGTTAAACATGGAATCATAATATTAACCCCTATCGGATGAAGGATCCTCACTTGCCTAGAGTAAGGTCAATCTCTTAGCTTTTACATGACTTGCCCAATAGCTACACCTATGCGGGCGCATAGTTAAGGGATAAGGAGATTGCTACTAAGTAACTATTTCTCTACTAACGAGGAGTACTCATCTAAAGAGGTACATTGAAATACAACATCTCAACTCACGAAATGTAACCACCTCTTCTTCATATCCTCTCGGTGCTAGGCATAACTTCCCACGGATTCTCAACATTATATACTATAAGTTATGGATAACTAGTGAACAACACATATCAATTCACGAAGGGCATTCATCCTCCAACCTATCTTAGAAAGCTCTTAGGATGTAGTAGGGTTTCTACTAAACACTTCATCTCAACTCACGAAGAGTGTTCACTCCAAAACTCCGCTTTTTGACTTAACTTAGGTTCATTCATTCATTCAAGTGTGAGTGTGTGTACATGTGAGCACACCTTGCAAATAAGCATCATTGTATTTACATTTCATTCTATACATGCTTAGACTTTCATTCATCACATCACACACTTTACATGCTTCACATAATCATATAATTCATTTAGACATAATCCTTAGCATACTTTTCATAACAAGCTTCATAAAAGCACATTTAGAAGAATAACTTCATTTTCATCTTTCTTCACATAATATACCTTCATGGACTCATTCACAATCAAGAAGTAACTTCACATTCATACAATTCAAGTAAACACCACCACCAAGAAGGTGGACCATACCACTCAAGAGCATTTCAAAATAAAAGCTAATAAACATAACAAACTTACCCTTTAATCCAAGATTCCATAACCTATAACATTTTTCTCAATATTTCATCATAATATACCCCTTAGGTCAGTAGCTAAACAACAATATAAACATAAGGAAACCAAAGTTCAAAGACTACAAATGCATGCTCACTTCTCCCATTTCTTAAGCCAAAATTTGATAAAAAGCTTCAACATGTTTTCATTGAATTTTTAGCATTAAAATAATCAACTAACATTATAAACATCATATTTGAATCATTAGAAACGTTTTCATGCAAGACCCATATTTAGAGTTGAAGATAGGACAAACTAGGGTTGAAAAACTATTTTTGAAATCCTTTAGAAAGGAGATCCTTGAATGGAAGAGAGTTCAAGTATCGATACCATACCTTAGATAAGAGAAACCCCAATTATTTTGATGAATAACTTGGACACCAACATCCCTCCTAGCTCTTCTTAACTTCTAGCTTCCATGGTGACTTGAGAGTGTCTATTAAGAGGGAGGGGTTTTGGGTTTTAGGAAATGAGGTCTAAAATTAGGTGTTAGGGTTGAAAACACTTTAATATACCTAATAAACCCTAAAATAAATTTCCATGGTTCATAAAAGACTTGTGGTTAATTTACCAAATACACCAAGCCTTGGCAGAAAATTACAGCTTTTAGACAACCTCCATCGACGGTTTGCAACCAACGGACTATCTGTCCATCAACGGTCCGTTGGTGGGGTCTCGTGGTTTGATACTTAGCTACATTTTGGTCCTGGACAACCTAACTTGCAGGTCCAATCTATGGGGCAAGTCGACGGTCCGTTGGTTGGACCACTGGTCGTCGTTTGCCCTTGTTGGTTGACACTGCCAACGCAGTTTGTGTCCTTCTCTTGGGACCTACTCTAGGGCCCCTAGTGGTTCCTAGGTGGGGTCGTACCCAGACGTTAAAACCCTAAACGTAGTTGTCTAGATCTTAGAAGCATCCGACATCAATTTCGATTAAAACGAACATGTAAAACTCACTCAAACACACCAAGACACACAAGCACTCTCTAAGACACACTTTGCGAACGTCATGGACGTTCTCGGACGTTTGACCTCCAAACTTGACCAAACTTCACACATTACCTAAGAACATCAATATAACTCATTTTAACTTGAAATTCACTCAATAAACATTCACAAAGCTCTAGTTCACCTTAGTTCATTTTAGGGCGTTACACTATTGCGGGGGGTTCCTATAGAGAGTGCACATATGCAGAGATCATAGAAAAGTTGGAGAAGATATCTCGCAACAACAAGGCTTTGAGCACTATAAAGTCGGTCACTGGGAGAAACACCTTTGCAGTGCAAGCTATAAACAACCCAGCGACAGATGAGATTCCTGAAAAGATGGCACAAATTAGAACTGAGTTAGGGTTGGTCTTGAAACATGTCACTCAAGAGAAGAGGAGGTAAATGCAGTGAACTACTTTACTAAACCACCACCTCCAGTTGATGAGTATTATTATGAAGAAGATGCTTATGCAGTGAATGATCAGACTGGGGGGTTTCGACCAAACCCCCAAGGCTCCAATTAGGAGAATTGGCGCCAAGGTCAAGGTAATCAAGGTCGGAACTATGGTAACTACAATCTAGAGGGTCAATATGTTAGAGATGGAAACTACAACCGCAACAACAACTTCAATTGGGGTAACTATGGTAATAGGAATGATCGGAGTGGGTCTTATGTTCCACCTCAGAATTGGGAAGTTACTCCAAGGGACGGAGGAGGTAGTATGGGGCGAGTTGAAGATATGTTATAGAATATGATGAGGAGATCTGATACTAGTGATGAGCATGCCAAGGAGATGAGAGGTGACTTAGCTAACATTTCGCAAAAGGTGGATGCACATGTGGTTTCGATTAAGCATTTTGAATTACATATGGCTCAATTGTCTACTACTGTGAATCCACGCCAACATGGAACTCTTCCTAGCAACACCATCCAGAATCCTAAAAATAATGGGAATTGAATGAAAATCACTACTCGAGGGGGTAAGCAAAGCATTGACCCACCTATGCCATCTGTCGTAGAAGATGATATGAGAAAAGACAATGAAGTAGTAGAAACTAGTGGAGAATTGGTGGACGACACGGTGAAAGAAGCAGAGGTGTCTGTGAAAGTGGTCCCCATTCCTAAACCTCCACCACAATTCCCTCAGAGATTAGTGAAGAAGGCTGAAGATGGTAATTACCGGCGATTTATAACTATGTTTAAATAGCTTTCCATCAATGTCCCTTTGTTAGAAGTTTTGCAACAAATGCCCAGTTATGCTAAGTTTATTTAGGATATGGTGACAAAGAAGATATCGGTGAGTTTTGAGGATGATGACAGAATGTAGCATTGTAGTGCTATTGCTACAAGGTCTCTTGTGCATAAAAAGGAAGATCCTGACGCTTTCACCATTCTATGTACAATCGGGTTTCTACACTTTGCTAAAGCACTATGTGATGTTGGTGCAAGCATAAATCTCATTCCGCTTTCCATTTATAAGAAGTTAGGCTTAGGTGACCCAAAACCTACTACGATGTGACTACTGATGGCCGATCGAACATTGAAGAGGCCCATTGGTATACTTCATGATGTGCTTGTGAAAGTGGAGTCATTTATATTTCTAGCCAATTTTGTGATTCTTGATTTTGATGTTGATTTTGAGGTTCCCATTATCCTAGGGAGGTCATTCCTTGCCACCGGGCGTGCATTGGTCATTATGGAAAAGTGGTAGCTGAAGTTTTGGTCGAACAATGAAGAAGAAACTTTAAACATATGTAGGTTCATGAAGCAGAGTGGTGAGCTCCAAACAGTATCCGTTATAATCTACAAGGTTGAGAGTATAACTGAGGTACAAATTGAAGAGTGATTAGGTGTTGAGGCACTAGCGGCAGTGATCATGAATTTTGAGAGTGATGGTATTGAAGAGTATGGGTCTTTAGTGGATGCACTTGAACAAATTGAATATCGTCCAAAACCTAAGAAATTGGAGTTAGATATGAAACATCGCGGGTCTCCACCTGCGAAACCATCTATTAAGAAGGCTCCAAAATTAGAGCTCAAGGCTCTACCAGCTCATCTGAGGTATGTGTTCTTATGTAGAGATGACACTTTGCAGTTGATAATTGCAACAAATTTTAATGGGCAACAAGTAGAGTGTTTAATTGAGGTTTTGAAGAGGTTCAAACAAGCCATTTGGTTTGACTATTGCGGACATTGTTGGGATTCCTCCCGGTATTTTTTCACACAAAATCCAACTCATGCCCGATCATAACTAAGTATTGAGCACTAAATAATGTTAAATCCACATATGCAAGAGGTAGTGAAAAAAGAGATCATCAAGTGATTGGATGCCGGAGTCATTTATCCTATTGCAGAAAATAGTTGGGTGTTCCCTGTTAAGTGTGTGCCTAAAAAGGCTGGGATGACAGTGGTGCCTCATGAGAGGATCGAGCTTGTTCCAATCTGACCAGTGACTGGATGAAGAGTTTGTATGGATTACTGGAAGTTGAATGCGTGGACTGAGAAGGACCATTTCCCATGCCCATTATGGATCATATGTTAGATAGACTCGCAGGAGGGTGGTATTGTTTTCTTGATGGCTATTTGGGTTACAATCAAATCTCTATTGCCCCTAAGGATCAAGATAAAACCACTTTTACTTTTCCTTATGGGACATTCGCATTCAAAAAAGATGTCGTTTGGGTTATGGAATACACCGTCCACATTCCAGTGATGTATGATGTCGATATTCTCTGATATGGTGGAGGACACTATTGAGGTGTTCATGGATGATTTTTCAGTAGTTGGCGAATCCTATGATCGGTGTTTGAGTCATTTGGTTGAGGTACTCAAAAGATGTGAAGATTGCAATCTTGTGCTTAATTGGGAAAAATGTTACTTTATGGTGAAAGATTGTATAGTGTTGGGCCATTGCATCTCGGAGAAGGGGATATAGGTTCATCGAGCTAAAGTTGAAGTTATAGAGAGACTTCCTCCACTCATCTCTGTAAAAGGTGTGAGAAGTTTTCTTGGACATGCAAGTTTTTACCGGAGGTTTATTAAGGATTTTTTGAAATTGCACATCCTTTGTGCAAACTACTCAAGAAGGAATGTAAGTTCTACTTTGATGAATCCTATCGTAAATAATTTAGAGAATTGAAGGAGAAGTTGGTGTCTGAGCCCATTATTATTTCCCCAGATTGGGGTGAACCATTTTAAGTGATGTGTGATGCTAGTGGGGTTGCTGTTGGTGTGGTGTTTGGTCAGAAAAGGGATAAAATCCTTCACTCCATTTACTATGCAAGTAAGGCCCTCAATGAAGCTCAAAAGAACTACACAGAAACCGAACAATAGCTTCTTGCGGTGGTGTTTGCTTTCGAAAAATTATCCTCCTATTTGCTTAGAACAAGCATTATAGTGCATACAAACTACTCCGTTTTGAGGTATTTGATGGAGAAGAAGGACACGAAACCAAGATTGATTAGATGGGTGCTATTACTGCAATAGTTTGATTTCGAGGTAAAAGACAGAAAAGGGACCGATAATCAAGTTGCCAATCACTTGTCTAGGTTAGAGGATAAAGCTATGCTTGAAGTAGGAGAAAAGGTTGAAATTGATTATGCATTCCCTGATGAACATGTATTTGCCGCTTCTCAAGATTTGATCCCATGGTTCGCAGATTTTGCGAATGATCTGGCTAGTGATATAGTTCCGTTAGACTAGTCTTTCCATTAGAGGAAGAAGTTCATGTATGATGTGAAAAAGTTCTTTTAGGATGAGCCTTATTTATGCCAAAGTTGTGCCGATGGATTATTCGTCGTTGTGTACTGGAAGTTGAGATGTTGAGTGTTTTGGAGGCATGTCACTCCTCGCCTGTGAGTGGGCACCATAGTGATATCCGGAGTGCACATAAAATTTCGCAGTGTGGGTACTATTGGACAACCATTCACCAATATGATCACGAGTTTGCCAAATTATGTGATTAGTGCCAACGAGATGGAGGAATTTCAAAGAGGCAAGAGCTCCCGTTGTATCCGATTCTAGTGATTGAGTTATTTGATGTATGGGGCATTAATTTTATGGGCCCGTTTGTGAGTTCTCATGAGATGAAGTACATACTTGTGGCGGTTGAAGACATGTCGAAATGGGTCGAAGCTATAGCATTTCCTAACAATGAAGGAAAGAGTGTCACCGCGTTCATTAAAAAGAATATCTTCTCCAGATTTGGCACACCTAGGGCCATTATTAGTGATGGTAGCTCTCACTTTTGTTATAACTTGTTCAAAGGTCTTTTGGAGAAATACGGGGTGCGCCATAACGTTGCTACCCCTTATCATCCACAGACTACCGGGCAGTTGAGGTGTCTAATCGAGAGATCAAGAAAATTCTGGTGAAAACGATGAATGATAATAGAACGGATTGATAAAGAAGTCTTGATGATTCTCTTTGGGCCTATTGGACTGCATACAAGACTCCAATTGGTATGTCTCCATACAAACTTGTATATGGGAAGACTTGTGACTTGTCTGTCGAGTTAGAGCACAAAACAATCTGGGCAATGAAGAAACAAAAGATGGATTGGAATGAAGCGGCAGATAAAAGACTATATGGGTTGAATGAGCTTGATGAGTTTCGCCTCAAAGCCTATGAAAGTTCAGCCATCTATAAAGACAAGATGAAGAAGTACCACGACCAAAGGATTGAAAAGCGATAATTTGTTGTTGGTGATTTGGTGCTTCTATTCAACTCTAGGCTATGCTTGTTTCTGGGCAAACTCAAGTCCAAGTGGACAGGGGCATTCTTCATCACTAAAGTGTTCTCACATGGAGCGGTTGAGTTGGAGAATAAGGAGAGTGTGAAGTTCACAGTCAACGGGCAAAGGATTAACATCTACCTGGGGCATACGAAGAGTGTACATGAAGTGGTTAAGGCCTATCACCTTGAAAAAGTCTGAGTAATTAAGGAAGCTGCGTTGTGCAGCGACGTTAAATCAAGCGCTTGTTGGGAGCAACCCAAGGTGTTTTCTCTTAGTCAACGATAGGTTTTATTTTCTTTGTAGGATTAGTCATATTTTCATATTTCGTTTTGCTTTTAATCTTATTTCATTCTTGCTTGTGTGCTAGTGTTGGCTAGAGATTAGTGTAGGGTTCGTGTCTCAAAAGTGTCTAGAAAAACAAAAAAAAAATTACCTAATGGGTGTTACATGTGCAGGGACAAAAACAAAATCTGGAGATAAATGGTCTGGTGCATAGGACTACTAACCCAATCGACGGACCGTTGATGGTTTCCGTAGATCCGAGCTATGTATCTCAAATTTTCTAAGTCTTGATGCAAACAAAAGTCCCAGTCGACTGACATACGTACTGTCGATAGGGTTTTGTAGGTCCAAAATGTCAGTGACCCGACCCGACTCGGCCGGTAATATTAAAGGACATAACTATTCATATTCATTCCCACCTTCAATTCTTTTAAAATTCCCTTCCAAAACTATTTTTATCCCTTTATTTCTTTCATTTATCACAAACCACCATCTTCCCATCTCCCATATCACTCCCAAATCAGAACCCCTCCATTTCCAAAAACTCTCTTCCCCAAATTCTCATTTTCTCCATTGCTCTTAAGCCGGTCATCGAGTTCGGGCGTGTGGGCTAATCCTTGAAAGTACGCAAGTGCACACAATCACTCTACTCCTCAGAAAGGTATTTGATTTCTCTGAAAAGTTTCAATTCTCGTTCATACTTGAAATTAGGAATCTGGAAGTGGGTCTTGACCTTGTGACTACATTAGATAAAATTACATGCTAAAACTTATGAAGTTACGTTTCTCGGAATGATAGAGTGTGGTTGTGTTTATTAGTATTTCTAAAATGTGATTTTCTCTATTTGTTTTGACTGTGTAGTATTGCTGAAGTGAGACTAATAAGTGCTCTAAAGGTACACATGGCTCCCAAGAAGGATGTCGTCTAAGTCAAACGGGGCAAATCCAACTCAATTGCCCCATCATGTCGGATGGTTGAAAACTCTGACAATGAACAAGATCTTGCAGATGTCCCTCCGGGTACCAATACCCCAACATCAGCTGCACGAGTCACCAGGGGTACACCTGAGAAGGTAGTTCCCAACCTAGTCACTGCCTCCCAATCTGATAAAGAGCACACTGACCGGCTCACCTTTCTGGGCTGCCTCAAGCTTTGAAGAAGCATTAGGATCTGAATCTGCTTCTGAATCAGGTCATCCCAATCATCTGGGTCAAATACGGCCACTGCCTCAGGTTACGCCTCCCAGGGATCCACTTGGTAGGAGAGTCACGACAACCAAGCCTCGTTTTATGAGGCTGATAGTTCAGAGTTTGCACCTGCACCCCAAGAAGATGAGCCCGCACCCATTGATGAGGAACCCAACAGATGGTGTGTTGTTGGGCAACACCAGGTATACCGGGATGCCAAAATGTTGAATGAGAAGGGGGTTAGAGTGGATGGCGCGAAGTCTGGGTACCTACAGCGGGGACATAGTCAGGAAATCCTACGCTTCCTATGTGGCTACTCTCAGAGGCTCTATAGATAGGCGGGAGAAACCTGCCAAACAGGACCGGATCACCTTTGTACTTGTCTGGGGCTGCCGGGTTGACATCTTGAAGGCCACCCTCTGCCGGTTCACATATGGCCCCACCACTGAGACACAATGGGCCCTTATTACTCCAGAATTTGACTATAGGTGGGAGACTATAAAAACTAGCGCATTTTAGAGGACTGCCGAGCAGAGAGAGAGACAATGAGTAAATGGATGGACTAACATCTGGCGACTGATGGTGGGAGGGTCAACTGGGTGTTAGACCCCCGAAGGTTGATTTAGAAGTCCTCCCTCACATTCACGACCAAGTTCTTCTGGTTGGTAGTCTGATTCCATCCATCGCCGACATATGCTGATAATGTTCTTACTTGGGATAGGACTGTGTTGGTAGAAACCTTCGTGGCAGGGTTGGCGATAGATTTTTCTAAGGTTCTTATCATGGAGATCCACGAAAGGGCTTTCAAGAACTCTACTACTTACCCTTTTGCTTGTCTCAACTTTCACTTGTGCAGGGATGTCGGAGTGCCAATTTGGCACTGTGATACAATCCGTAGTCCGGTAGGGACTGGTGATATAGGTCTCATCAAGGATGAGGACAATGTAGCGGCACCACGGAGAGAGCCTAGAGTCGAGATGCATCCGTTGAGTGGGAACTTGGCGTACACGGTGGAGTTAGCCCTAGGGGCTGAACCTGCTACATCAGAGCCTGTTGACACCACCCCTGCTGATTCTGCCCATACCGCTAGTCGAGCCTCCATCTTATCCAAATCCATGACCCCATCTGCAGTACTAGTCCCCCTAGCACGGGTCCAGAGATTAGAGACCCAGATGGTCACCCTACTATGCCACATACAACCTTGGATGAAGAAATCTATTGCTGAAGTTGAGGATTGAATAGAGAAGAGTGTCGCCCAACAGACTAAGCAAAAAATTCAGGCGGTTCACCAGCGCTTGACGCCTTCGAGCTGTGGGTGCTAGAACGACCAGACCCTACCATAGACCTCACTACTCCTCAGGATGTGGTGGCTAGTTTGTGAGCGGATATAGACGCCACTCCAGAGATGAGGGGAATTGAGCCGGACAGTGTGCCTATCGAGCTAGCAGAGGACACAGTACTTGATGCTTTGTTCAAGCCTTCTGCTTAGTCGTAGCCTGAGCCACGTGGTCAAGCAAAGAGGCACTATTCTAGATGCACTATCAATACAAGAGATGATGCCCGTGCGAGGAATAAAGAGAGGACGGACCTCGAGGCTGTTAGGAGGGATTCTTTGGTAAAGAGGAGGCCCGCCAGATTAGGGCACGAGAGATTGCTGCTGGGGCATCTAGTTCCATACCTGTGATCGGTGAGAGGATCACCATTGATGGTGCGGAGATTGATGTGGGCACCACTGAGGGTGACCTAAGTACTGCTGTTGCGGGTTCCGAGAAACCAGACCCACCCACTTGTTGAGAGATGATCGGCGCTATGCGCCTCAGGTTTTCTTAACCTACCACCCTATACTTATATTTTTTATGCATTGAAGAAAATGGCGTGATCTTTTTGTTGGGGTGGGGTAAATGGAACGTGAGTGTTAAGGTGAAGTCTGAGTAGCCCAACTCAGAATCCTCTCTTGGGGTTTTCTGGCCTGTGTTTTTCCCAAGAGAATGGTTAATTTTCTGTTGAACCTGAATGTCCTTATTTGTACAAAGTATAAAAACATGAAAGCTGAAGCATGATGGCTAAAATTAAATGATATCCCGTCCTAGAAAGTTCTTGCATGAATAGGTGAAAATGAGTTAATGTGTTGGCTCTATGCAAGACATAGATAGGCACCAGCTGCATGACCCTCAACTAACACCTAAACTTAGAAATATGACAATCTGATAGTGTAATGATGTGTCAAGAGAGTGTGAGGAGTTTGGAGTTTTTGGTAGTTGCTACATAGCTAGAACTTTCCCGGTTAGTCCTGCAAAGGAAATCTGTGTTGGAAGACTAGGAAAGGATCATAGTCCCTTGTTTGAATTGCAAACATCTAGCCTAAAATGAAGTTAACCAAACAAAAATTTTATCCCTTTTTATCCAAATCTGTTGAGCCTATAATAGACCTATTTTTTTTCTCGCCAACTCACCTTCCCAGGGTTTATTGTTTTGACCCAGCTCCCTCTATGGATATGTGCATGTCAATTTAGGCCAAAAGCCTAAGTTGAGGGTGGGTAATGCAGAAAATGACCTCGTCTTGGCCTCACCCAATCTCGAGTATTGCGTACCTCAACTCATGGAAAAGCCATGAGTTGAGGGTGGCTATTATGAGTGAGAACCCAAAAATGGGTATGAAAAGAGTTGAATGTCGAAAAGAAAAGAGAAAGTGAGTGAAAGATATGACTTGGTGAAGTTATCAACTGAATGAAAGAGAAAATAAAAGTACAAGAAAAGAAAGAAAAGAGATTGAAAAGAAAAAAGTTGAACAAAAAGAAGAAAAACTCATATCCAAAAAAAAGGGAGCAAGACAAAGATGAAAAGAGAAGAAAAGTAGGGCGTAAAATACAATGAAAAGAGGTAGGAAGCTTAGCAGTAACGTCAAGGAGGGCAAAAAGTCAATGAAATTTACCCATATATACCATACCTAACCCTGAACCTATAATACAAGCCAAGAAATTCCTACTTTGATCCTAGAGTCTAATTTTGTGAACCTAAGAAGTGAAAATAAGGGCAAGCCTATGGCAACAAGTACTAGCTATGTTTGAACTTTCTTTTGAGCGTTAGTGTTGAACAAAGATCTTTGTATCTAAACTTAAAATCATTGTGCGAAAAATGAGGATTTCTTTTGAAGTGAGGGCACTAGTTGCGGTGTCGTAAAGTTAGTACCTTAGTGAGAGGTAAAACAGTATAAATGTCAGTGGATGGTGAATTTGTGTCATCATATGATGCACATGAGTTAGCTTGTTGAACCTGAGAAGTAAGCATGCACTAAAACAAAGAAAGAGTCGGGATTGATAGTCATGTGATTGCCAAAGCTTAAAAGAGTATACTTTTGTACAAGTGTTGTTTTGAGTCATATTGCATCGCTTGAGGACAAACAACGAATTTAAGTTGAGGGTGTTAATGTACTGTGGTTTCAAGGTGCTTTCAATGCATTTCGCTTAAGAGTTGTGTGTGTCTAGAGCCCTTTTGTAGTAGTTTTAACATTGTCATACAATGCTCATTGTTTTTCAGATTTTGGACAATGTTGAATGGAAGAATGCCAGGTTGGTGTAGGTTTATTGTGGTAGACAACTTTGCCATTTTCTTCTCAAGATGATTTATGGACAATACATGTGTGTCAACTATTTTCCCGATACTAGATAAGTCATTTCGCATTTCTCTAACATTTTCATCACTCGAATTGAATCTTCACATCATCTTCTACATCATATCTTCAATTCATAACATATTAACTTCAACTTCTCTAGGAGTAGATTCTATATTTTGAGGGTGAACATAACGTCCAACCCGATCATTTCTGTTGCCATAGTTGTTTCCATTGTAATTGTTGTTGCAGTTGTAGTTCATATCCCAGACATATTAGCCCTCTCGGTTGTAATTGTCATAGTTCTAACCTTGGCTTCCTTGACCTTGGCGCCAATTATCCGTGTTGGATCCTTGGGAGTTTGGTACGAAACACCCCGTCTTATCATTTGCTACATATGCATCCTCTTCATAATAATACTCCTCCGCCGGTGGTGGATATCTAGTCAAATAGTTCACCGCATTCACCTTCTCTGCCCCTCCATTCACATGTTTTAGCACCCACCCCAGCTCAGTTCTTATCTGCGCCATCTCTTTTGAAGTCTCATCTATGTCTTGCTTATTTGTAGCTTGAACAACGAAGCTTTTCGTCCCGGTATCTGATTTTCTAGTGCTCCAAGATTTTTTGTTGCGAGATATCTTCTCCATTTTCTTTGTGATCTGTGCCCAGGAGCATTTGTCATACGAACCTCTAATAATAGTATCAAGCACTGCCTTTCCATTGTCATCCTTCCCCCGATAGAAGTACTCCTTCTACGACTCATCATCAATACGGTGATTTAGGACACCTCTCATGAAGGCAATGAATCTTTCAAAATAATTACTCACAGACTCTCCAAGTTGAGCTATAAAGTTGTTGAGTTTGTCCTTCTTATTCAGATTCTTGGACACTGGAAAGGATCTTGCTAGAAATGCATTTGTCAACTGATCCCATGTATAAATAAAGTTGTAAGAGAGCTCATTGAACAATATAGCAGCATCTCTGGTCAATGATAAAGAGAACACCCTCAACCCAATGATATTCATATCCCAATCTAGTCGACCTATGCAACTTTTACAGACATATATTAGCTTAGCGATGTGAGCATGTAGATCATCCGCTGGCAACCCCACAAATAAACCTCTCGCTGTAAGCATTTGCATCAAGCTACTGGTTACCAAAAATTTATGCCCTTGAGGTATAGTTGGGAGGACAAGAGGTCCATCAGACTCGGCGATATTTATGTTGACCCTTCCATTATCATTCAGATGTGTTCTTTAAGGGTCTTGGCGCCTTAGTTCTTCTCCCAATCTATTATCATGTGGAACCTGATTGTTCTCATTGACTTCCCGTGGAGGTTGCTTTCCTACACTATAATCAAATTCTCTTCTGATAGGGACAATCGGGACTCCTTGATTATTCATTCTACGGAATATTCTATCCAATTCTAGATCGTAAGAAGTGAGTGGTTCGCCTCTTCTTTGTGTATTTGGCATGCACTAGAGTAAGAACCTAAAATAGACAAAAACAATAGAAAAAGTAAAATTAGGAAATATTTGACTAAATGTTCAATAATGTAATTAAACGTAATCTAAAATCCATATTCCCCTATAGCGGCGCCAAAATTCTATATGCTCAAACTATACCTCATTACGGAAGCATAAGTGATCATTGTCAAGTAAAGAACTCAACTGGTAGGTCGGGGTCGATCCCACGAGGAATAAGGTTTAGACTAAACCTTAACCCATAATATGTTCAATCTATGAGACCAACTTACGGACCGTCAATTTATAAACGGTCTGTAAGTCCTTTCCGTCAATCAAAAGTTAGAAAATATTTCAACATCCAAAATGTACCCTCTATGAATCAAACGATGGACCACCAGTACGATACGTCAATCAATCAACAGTTCGTCAATGCCCGTCTATCAGTCCATACTTAGAATCTTCAAAAATCAAGTATTGGAACCCTCGTAGTATCATTCTAAGAGTTACCAGTACGGTCCATTTATTTATCAACGGACCATCAATGCTCGTCATGGTTCCACACTTTGTCAGATTTCTCTAATTTCATCCAGTGACTGGTCTTCCTATCTACGATACCTGTCTACGGGGCATAAATGGATCTATGATCCGTCGATTGCCTCCGTGGATGCCTTTTTCTACCCTTTTTTCAGTTGTCTCTTTAGTTTTGGGCCTAAACATATTTCCTACAAAACATGATACAAAACCATCGAAATCAATAGAATAGGCTTTATACACACACAACTCTCAAGTGAAATGCATTAGAAATATCGTAAACTCATTGTACATCAAGTACGTTTAGAGTTTTGGTATTATTTTAACACCAAAAGATAGCATGTGTTACGAGATTACGATAAATAGTAGTGAAAAAGCCTAGAGTTAAAGAAAAGTATATAGAGGTTTAGTTATATAAGTAAGGGAGATGGTGTTTTGGAAAACTATGTTTTTATAGTCATGCATCTATTACATTTTAATGAGGAGTTTTCCGTTATGGGTAGACTAAGAAGTGATGAGTTGTGAAGAACTCGGGATAAAAGGTAGAGTAAAGTTGAGTTAGAGTATACCTTATCTAGAAAGGGGTTATATATGTCATTGTGTTAGTAATGACTAAGTGTAAGTGTTGAATGGAAGAGCAAAAGTACTCATGAGATGATAGATCTAATCTAGGCTTATGATTTTAAAGGAGAGCCCATAATATTCAAAGTGTTATAGAACTAATTAGGCATTGATGTATATTGAATAAGCAAGTAGTACTCAAGTTGTGACGGGAAATGTGATAGTAAATTGTAGGTATGAATACTAAGAGGTGAGGATTGACTATTGATCATTATTTTTTGTGGAAGAATGATTATTGACTTTGCATCTAGTAGTTGTAAGTTAGTATGGTAATAGATTAATCATTCGGGTTTAGTAATAAACATTAAGCTTGAATTTGAGATGATTTTCATAATAAAAAAAATTGTAACATGAGGGATTAATGATGTTAGTCTTGAAATTGGATTTAGTAAACTGAACATAAAGTAAGTGAGGAATTGATATGTTGCTGCAATGAATATGAGTAGTACAAGTGAGAGACCAAAAACTTTAGATAAGGGCAGTGAAGTGTGGATAAGTCACAAGAGTAAAAAGAGCATTAAGAGAATGTATCATGTTAGAGATGTAGAATAGTCCATAGCTTTGAAGTGCTACCTTTAGAGCTAAGGGGGAGATGATAAAATGAGAAAGCAAGTCAAGTTTTGAGAATAAGATATTAATGAGTTCTATAGTTATTGGGAGTATAAGGCTTACTTATGAGAAACAGTTAAATGAGTGACCTTAGTTGGTTTTGAAGGAGTTTGTTAGAAGGAGGCCATGGAGTTGTTAAAGTACTAAGCTTGAATTTGGTGGTAAAGAATAATAGTGTTGAGATGAGATTCCCTATAGAGAGGTATAGAATATGAACTGAAGGATTTGAGTTAATATTGAATATAGTAAGATCAAACCATTAGACTCAGACCGTGGTAAGAGTTACCCGATTCTATACCCAGTCCACTTGTCATTCGAGGACGAATGATCCCAAGGGGGAGATATTGTATTACCCCAGAAATTATTTTGAACTAAGACTCGAACCATTATTCATAGTGAGTGATATTTTACCAAGGAATTAAAATTGATCAAGTGTTAATCTCCCTAGATGTAACACCTTGAGTTCTAAGCATAACACAATTGGAATTAACAAAAAAGTGAAATTTGGAGAGTTAAGCTAAGTATGAGTTTTGGGTCAACTTAAAACGACCATAACTCCTAGAAAAAATGATTTAGTAATTATAAGAGATACCTTGGGAAAGATATTTGAATTATCTTTCCAACTCCACCGAGTTTTCTAAGTTTTGAATTCGAATGTGTGAGATATGGCTTTTTGAAGTTAGGTTTTCTAGTTAAGGAAAGTTAGCTGAAAATAGTGAGGGGTATTATGGTCTTTTCCTTATCCAATCAAATTTAATTCATTTTTAGTTATATTTTAGGGGTATAATCCTATTAATTTTAGTTTTATCATCCTAATATACGTGAAGGGTTTTAGTTGATTTTTCAAGAAGAGAAAATAATAGAAAAGAGGAGAGGATCAAACGTTTGTCGAGATTCTTGTGTGTTGTTACAGAATTTCGCCACGGTTTTAATCCATAAGAGGTCTGTTGTAAAACCCTGAAAATGACTTAGGTTAACTAGAGCCTAACATGTTGGTCTTGATGATCTAAGGTCCTAAATATGTCTAATATATGGTATAGAGGCAGTATCTAAAGTATTAGGTGCGTTGGAAGTCAAACGTCAAGGGACAACTAAGACGTTCGACGACTAAGTCACCTAAATGCCTCATAAGTGGTCTATTTGTTTAGGTGTGATTAATGAGGTTTTAAGGTCCTTAAATGAGTTATTATAGCATATATAGGCAGTGTGTCAAGTTTCATGAAGTTTGTAGGTCAAATGTCCAAGAACATCCATGACGTTCGAAAGATATACCTTGAAATGACCATGTGTGTCTAGGCATGTTTCGTCGAGTTTTATGTGTTTGTTTTGGATGAAATTTATGTGGGAGGCTTTAAACTCATAGACGATCGTATTTGGGTTGGAAACGTCAGGGAAATTATCCCCAAGTACCATCCAAGGGTCCTTGAGGAAGGACCCAAGTTGGTGGACAAGACTGCCCAAGGCAGCCTCACCTATGGAAGCCAATCGACGGCCATTGGCCTGGTCAACCTCCGTTGGTGAGGAGAGTGGATAGGTACTTAGCCTGGGTGGCAAAGATACCTGTTCCAAGTCTCTAAACACATCGACAGTTGCCAGCACGGCCCGTAAGTGGGCTTACGCCCCGTCGATGGGGAAGTCGTCTGTGGGCTGTCCCTGCGTGCAGTTTCATTGCCAAGCTAGGGGTGAATTTGTAAATTCACCCCACTTCCAAAAATAGACTTTGGCGTTTATTAAGGGTATATTGGGAATTTTAAATGTGTAATAATTGTTTAACACTTAGAAGATTTCGTTCTTCCAAATCAAAAACCCCAAAATCCCTTAAGAAATCCCTAAGACTCCATCGAAGTCCAAATTGAAGAAACAACTTGGTGTGGCATTTTGAGGGGAAACTCTTCGTCAAAGTGAAGAATTATCATCATTGAGGTATGTCTTTTGATCCTTGAAACTTGTTTCATCAAGGAACCCAACTCTCAAGATGTTTTCTAAAGTTTTCAAAGTTGAATTGTCCAATTTCGTGATTTTACCACGGGTTCTTGCATAAATGATTTCTAAACATTGAATAATGATTTAATTGATATTGTATTGATTATTTTAACCTAAATTACCTATGAACCCATGAATTTGGATGAACCCTAGTTTTTGACTACTTTATGGGTTACTTGATATTGAGCTAATATTAATGAATTCTTGTGTAGTTTCTTATGGGCTTTCTAATGATGTAATGATTTTAGTAATTTTATATCTAGGTTGGGTTATATTGATGAATTTACATTGAATTGACCTAGTTTATTGATTATTGTAGTTTTTATGTTGAATTGTTGGTTATGGCCTTGAGTAAGGGTCTTGTGTTATCAAATTGAGTAAGTTGACTTTGGATTGAAGTGTTGAGGATGATGTGGGGGTATGCTGCCCTACTTCCTTTAATTTGATGTTCTTTATACTTCGATTCTATTGTTATTGGTATGGTCCACTTATGGTGGCGGTGTTATGTCTTTTACTTGCAATTGACGTGGCCTTGTCGGCGTTACTTTATGCAATATGATGATCATGGCCTTATTGGCAACTACTTGAAGTAATGTGGCTATTTGTGTAGTTGATTATGTGAATCATGACCATATCTATCTACATGTGATGTCATAAATGTATTCTTCTATTCATGTTGTCATAAGTTATCATGTTAGACTATGACTTTGACATTATGTGTATAGTCTTAGGGTTGAGTCTTGGTTATTCCTACTTGGCTATATGAGTCTATATTGATTATATTGATGATGTTGTGATAGCTTATAGAATGACTTGAAGATGGTAGGTTTGTTTCTAGGTGCTTCTAGAATGACTTGCATTATGAGTTAAAAGTGAAGTATGTGGTGTCTTGTCTTGGTTGACTTGTGTCCCTTGCTAGATGTATATATGATTATGAATATGTGATGTCTTGATTTAGGGTGTTAAACTCTTAGTATTGTATGTATGAATGACATGTGACCTTAAATGATGTTATGAGAGTCTTTTATCTGAAAACCATGACTTAGTGGTAAGTTTAAGATTGTTGAAGTAGTAAGCCGTAATGGTATCCTTCAAAGTAAAGGAATGATGGACTTAAGGTTAGTTGGCTGGAACAGAATCATATTAATCCTTAGGAAAGTTATCATGAGCTTCTTGTCGCCATTGTGAGGTAGCCCTAGTGGCCTTTTCTTGGTAGGGTAAATGTGATTGGGTTATGAACTTGTTATGGACCCTTTTATGTGAACCTAATGTGTGAATTACTCTATGAGAAAAAAGGCTAGTACCGAGTGAGTATGGTAAGGGAAGTAGTTCTAGTTAAAGTATGAGACTAGAATACAAAGAAGCCCTTCATATTTCTTAACCATGTGCCTACTTGGGATGTGTCCAAGTTCTACCATTGGCAAGTAGAACACCCTCATCGGAGTAGGTTAGAACTCCGGATTCCATGTCTTGCTATAATGGTCTATGTCGGTTATTGCCTATTCTCATCATGTGAAATACCTATTAGCATTGGAGAAGTTTATGAGGTTTAGATGGTGGTATGGGACGCTATCTAGACATTGCACAATAGGCTTTGAAGGTATTACTTGGAATTCCTAGGTCTTGTCTAAGACCATTACTTGAATGTCCTTTATGTGATGTATGAGTCTTTTAATGAACTAATGAACTAATGACTTATGTTAATAAGTATGTAAATGAATGAGTACCTAATCTAAAGTTACTTAAGCATTCCCTAGCTAAAGTGTGAAGAGGGCATAAAAGATGATCTCTTCATGTCTTATCTTTGGAAGTCTTGAGGATGACTCTAGTTAGGGAAGTTGGTTGATTTTGTGGACATGATCTAAGCCTTAGGTAGTCTTAAGGATTACTTAGGTAATCTTGAAGAGGTCACTATGGGCGTTATCTTCTTGATTTACTTAAGTAGGTCTTTTGATAGCCTTTGGAAGGAAAATGTCATATTATCTATATGTTGGTGTGTTTAGTGACAATGATTCTATTCGAGGGAGTCTATAGGATCTCTTGAGTGTGTGTGTGTAAGGGATTGTATGGGCTGTCTCTCCACAACTCACTCAAGTGAGACTTAGAATCACCTTTGGTAGAGGAATCTTACTTCTATGTTCATGATACTTTGTAAGTGTGTATGTGACTCATTATTAGTAATCTTAAGGGTCGTTTAGGCACATCTAGAGAGGGTGTATGGGCGGTCTCTCTTCATGTGACTTAAGTGAATATTAAGATAGATTTGAGTGAGAAGATTACCATGCTAAAGGGTGTCTAAAGTAATGAATAAGTCACTTCACTGTACAGTGAAGTAATTCACTGTAACAGTGAATGAGGTTACTGTAAAGTGACCTCTAAAATTGTGATTTTTGGTTTAATGTTATCTTATGTGTTTCTAAGTTGTTAAAAGTTATTCTTATGATTAAAATATGATTTCTAAATGAAAAGATGCATATTTCCAATAATGTCTGTTTTCGTGATTTTTATACATTAAGCCATACTTAGTACATGTGGTTGTACTAATTCCATGCTTTTATCTATCTATATAGTTCTTCATAGGTGAGGAGCTTTTGTGGAAGAGAAGAGTTGGATTAGAAGATCGTTCAAGAAAAGTTAAAGTATGTCCTTACTTGACTCGAGGGCATATATGTCTTTTATGTTTTCTTTGAAGTATTGTAATAGACAAAGTATTTCTATTTTCGTATTGAAGTATGTGCCGTGTCCCAAGTATTCTTGTGTCTTAAGATGATGATATAGAGACTTAGTATTTCCTATTACTTTTATATGTAAGAGATTTAAAGACTATATTATGTTTTGTGAAAAGTTTTAATTCTGCACTACTTTTCACTATGTATTTGCAATGAATGATATGAAAGGGCTTGTATAAGACCTCCGAGAGGTCGAGTACGCCGGTCTCAATCCAAGATTGTGCCCTAACTTCTAGGGTGTGGTATTTGGATATGACGAGCTTGGTATCAGAGCATAGCTTGGTGAAAGTAGTATTAGGAATCGAAAAGTATCATCAAGTCATGTCAAGTAGAGTCTTCACCATCGGTGTGAGTCGCGACATATCTATGGGCGAGAGGCTATAAGACGATAGAGTTTCCCTTCTTCTCTACTCCTATGTCGTGCGGTAGAGTAAATGTTATGATTATCCCTCTTATGTGTTTCCTTGTGTTTCTAGGAGATGAATTCTAGAAGGATGGCCGCTAGAAGGTTGCAAGAGGAGAGGGTGAATGAGGAGATTCCTCCTCAAGTTGAGTGTCACGACCGGAATCTAGACCCAGACGAGACCGGCATCGTTGACCTCTCAGGTCGCAGACAAGCCTACTTACGTCATTCTTACTTCAACTAGGTTAATTTTAGAGGAAATTTGAAACTTTTGTCTCTTAACATACTTACTAATCATTTCTAATACATTCATAATTTGTTCACCATCAACAATCTAACATTAAGATCATCAAATGAAAGAAATAGTTTAATATAGCAATAACTGAATACTTGTCAAAATGGCACCAATACAATGTCTGAAATAATACGGGAAAGAAACGCTAGTGGAACATACTCCACTAGCTCAATCCTAAGACTAAGCTAGAATATAAATGGGCAAGCATCCTCGAAAGCATGAGTGCCTACCAAGTCCGGATGAATGCTCAACGTCCGGATAGCTTTAGCGGCAACCTGTAGCTCTAGCGTCCACCTGTGCCTGCACCTAAAATTGTAGAGTTGTATAGGGTTAGTACACACTTGTACTAAGTATGGGTATATGCAAGCACACACCAAGGACATGCATGAGCAAGGATAGCTCTTTCCTAACAACATGATTATGGAAAGTCAAGTCAGTGGACTTGCCAAATTGGGATTAGGAAAGTTAGTAAACTTTTCAAATTTGGATTAGGAAAGTCAGTGAGCTTTCCAAATTTGGATTAGAAAAGTCATGCCATGAGAATAACATGCATCATCATACTTATCATAGTGCACACAGCACATAACATCTTACACATAACACTTATCACATAACATATAGCACATAACATCTTTCATAACATTCATTCATATGTCATGTGACCTTGGAATCATGGACTTGACATTAAGACTTTCCAAAATGAGGGCTCAACATATGGGACCTCAACTAGGGAGTCTTCATTAGCAAACACAAAGTCTCCCTTCATTCATTCATACGTACTTCATTTCATTTCGTTCATAGGCTAGTGTGAACACCGATTATACCTAGGATGTAGTTTAAGACTTTCATCGGGTTTGCTGTACAATGATCAAGAATAACCTAGTGTCATTACTTGAGTCTAGCTCACCTCTTGATTATCCTATCCTAACAACTTTGGTATCATTCATTTCATTATGTGCATCATTGAGGCTGGCCTCATTCATTCATTGGGAACTTTAACTTTAACCGACATAGATCATGTAAGCATCATGAAATCTAGTGTATCCCCCACACCGAAAAGAGGTGGAATCACCGGCCAAGGTGACCCAAAACATGCTAGCGTACATGGGAATTTAGCCCCTCCAGATCCCTACATTGGCAGTATAGGTTCGAAGACCAAGAGATATAAGGAGACCCATACCCGGCAAGCCGGACAGTCTCATCTCATGAGAGTTACGTGAACCTCCGCCCTTCCCGAAAGAAGGCATCACCGCTCATAGCTAGTCTATCGGTGCTCAGTATAAAGTTCCATTACCTTCAACTCATACGTCATGGAAGTTGGCTTCTAGTATGAGGACATCATAGCTCAATAGATGATTTCTCATCTTCATCATTAGTATTAAGTGTGTTAATCTCAATACTTTCATTAGAGTGTTCATAGAGACTGGTCTTTTCATTAACTTTACACTCTCATAGGTGAGTACGTTTTGGTAACATTTACTTAGGCTCATTTGAGATTGTTCTCATCTTTTACATTAGCATCATATCATGTTGTCACCACATTCATTAACATTAGCACATTTGCTCTTCATAATTACTCACCCCATTTTACGTGAATGTTCATTTCATCATATGCCAATGTACTTGGCCATTTGTGTGTTTTACACTCTTACTTAACCCTTCTAGGGTTTCTTCATTTCATTACATACATCTTAGGTTCACTTATTCTTAAACGTATGCTAGACTTATGGGTCTATACATACAAGCCATGAGGCTTCATTCATAGTTTGTTAAGTGACTCATGTCTTCCTGAGATTATGTAGTACAAGACTTATGTATCTTGTATGTATGCCAAGATCTTGATTTAGATCTAAGTAGGTAGCATTATTCTTGAACATTTAATTCACGTATGACTTATGTATCAATACGGAAATTTGGGCAAGGGAACCCAAGTTCGAACCCCTTGGACAATACTTACATTTTTCCTTGACTTTATTTTTAGTCTTCATGATATTGGGACCCTAGATCAAACCCCAACATCAACATTCTATCTTTATTTTTCTCCTTAGATTCTCCTCTTATTTGGCCGAAGGGTTGTGGGATCGAACCCCCACACCCCCCTTTTTATTTTTTTATTTAATCCCCCTTGTCCAATTTCGCATAGACTATGAGGTTGTGGGATCAAACCCCCACAGCCTCTCCTTATTTATTCTTTAATTTTGCTAGGACTGTGAGGTTGTGGGTTCGAACCCCCACAGCCTCCTTATTTTATTTTCATTCAAAATTGACTTAACTAGGCGTTTGGCAGTGAGGTTGTGGGATCGAGCCCCCACAGCCTCACTTTATTTTCTTATTTATTTCGCCCTTCTCTTTTCCAGTCTTGAGGTCGTGGGTTCGATTCCCACGCCTCACACTTCCTTTCTTTTATTTTTTCTTTCCCTTCATTCGCTGCCTGGAGGTCGTGGGTTCGATTCCCACGCCTCCCATTTTATTTATTTAAATTGTTTCTCTCTCCTTTCTCAGCCAGTAGACCCCATTTTGAATACCCCCAACCCCTTTTCTTTTTCTTGCGAAATTAAGGTGTTATACGGGTGAGGTCAAAGGTTCGAATCCTGGTGGCCTCACCCCTTTAAAACCAATTAAATATCCAGGTTTCACCTCTACACTTTAGCCTAAACGAAACTTGTAGTTGCTGCTGGAAAATTAGTCATTTTATTAGCTTATTTTCACCAATATTTCCACTTGAAAACTTAGGAAAATTGGTGGATTGTTTAACACTTTTTGGGGTGTATTTCATGGATTCGTTTAACACATTTCTTAGATGTAGATTCATTGTTGTTTTTGGCTGCAACTTTCCACCTAAACTCAGTCACATACACCTCATATGAACATCACGAATTACACATTTTATGCACGTTAATTTCAGCCATCAAACTAACCATTTTAAGACTTCAAAACGGATAGCAACAACAACAAACATTTACATATTGCACCACATCATTTTCGGTTGACATCATTGAACATGCTTGCTATTTCTAAACACAAAATCACAAAGAACATCATATTTCACACTTAGCTACCAGAAACCATACCAACAACATGATTTCTAACCTAATTTAGATTGAAATCGGAAGGAGACTAGGGACAAGGAGTTCAACATTCAAGGGGACAACCCTAGTTTCATACGTTGAATTTTGTAGAAAGAAATTCCTCTTGGAGAAAGGATTCCAAGAGAGAAAACCCATACCTTGTTGTAGCTTTCCACACCTTTCAAGTGCTGCCCAAATCCTCCCCTAAACCTTCAACACAATCCCATCGAGAAGATGATGCAAAGTTTTCATTTCTTAAGTTAGCTTGCTTGTTGTATATTTTTTTTTTGTAAGTTCTTTGAGTGTAGAGAACTTTTGATTGCTTACTAATGTTTTTATCTTCTGTTTTTGCAGCCAAGAAAAACAGAATGAACGAGAGAGATAGAGAGAATTAGGCGTGAGAGAGAGAGAGTTTGTGTGAGATAGTGCCTCTTAAAACTAGAATAGTTGGCAAGACTTAGTCAATTTTAAAATAACATTAATTAATAAATAAATAATAATTAATAATAAAATCTGATTTTCCTTTTTAAATCAGCCATTAATTATTAATTTATTAAATTAATTCACCCATAAAAAAAATTACATTAAATCATTGCTCCCACCTAGGTTCGAACCCGGGTGGAGCAAGACTTAACTTCTAGAGCTCAAATTCGGCTCTCTCTCCCCAATTTGCCCCTCCACTTTATTAAATAAATAATTAAATATATATTTAGGTTAATTACGATACTAGCCTTAGCTAAGAAAAAGACCATTTTACCCCTAGACCCTTCAAACCTAAGATTTTCTCTTTTTAAGTCCGATAAAGACTCCTTCAAGTAAATCTTCGTATTCGAGATCCCTACATGGTTGGTCCCAATATTTCCAAGCTCAAATAACTCCCCAAGTTAGTTGGCTTGGCTGTAGCAAGGGTTCCGAGGTCTGGTTCTACGAGCATCAATCTGTGCGAACCCTGGTCTAATCGTAGGCATTCTTGACACATTAGCATTTCTTATCTTATTCATTTTTAGGGTTGTTAGATTGAGCAAGTTGAGCAAGTTTCTCAAGGTTGGGCAAGGTGTCCAAGGTGCTCAATTTCATCCCCAAGGTGATCAGGTTCCTATTGTGGAAGGAGGTATTGAGGTTCCGGAGATGTCTAATAGGGAGATTGGAGATGCTTTGATTGCTATTGCCGAGCCGTAACTACTCAAGCTAATTTGACTATGTTTCCAAGGGTTGTGGCGATCACTATGACCTCTAGGTTGTGATCTCTAGGTTAAGAGAGTTTGTGAGGATGAATCCTCCTATCTTTCTTGGCACTAAGGTGGGAGAGGATCCCCAAGAGTTTCCTGATGGAGTGTACAAAGTGTTGAGTGCTATGGGGGTTAAATCTAGGGAGAAAGCGGAGTTGGCTTCGTACCAATTGAGGGAGGTTTCTCAAATATGGTACACTCAATGGAAGGACAGTAGGCCGGAGGAGTCGGGTCCTATTGAGTGGGAAGAATTTAAGGAAGCTTTCTTGGTAAGTACATTCCCCGAGAGAGGAGAGAAGTTAAGGTTGAGGAGTTTATCAATCTCAAGCAAAACAATATGAGTGTTGAGGAGTACTCTTTGAAATTCTCAACATTGTCTAGGTATGCCCCTTCTCTTGTGTCCAATCCAAGAGATGAAATGAGTCGTTTTGTGACGGGTGTAGCCGACTTAGTGATGGAAGAATGATGTACCGCTATGTTACATGATGATATGACCCTAGCTAGACTCATGGTGTATGCATAATCAATTGAAGAGTCTAAACTTAGGAGGATGGATAGAAGTTTGAAAAGAAGTGGTGCAAGTGATCTAGAGCAAACTAGGTTTAAGAAGAGGGTTCAATCTCAAGAAGAGACTAAGAGTGCTAAGGTGAAATTGGAGAAAGGAGGTGGTTCCAAGGATGGCAAGCCTACTTGTGCCAAGTGTGGCAAAAAACATTATGGTGAGTGTCTATTGGGTATCGGGAGTTGCTTTGGTTGTGGTATGGAAGGACACAAAGTGAGAGATTGTCCTATGATTGTTACTAGAGGAAGAGAGGGTAAGCAAGTTGCTCCTAGTGATCCAAAGGAAGATGTTCCAAAGGCAAAGGCTCGTTTCTATGCGCTCCGGGCAAGAGAGTCAAAGCCGGATGAGAATGAGAGTGACGATGATATTGGTAAGTTCTCTTTCTTTTGTTATTATATGAGTTCCTTCTAAGTGGGGAGAGTATGGTTTATAGATGGGATAGAAGTCCTAGAAGTTGTTGCATGTGCATGGTGTTTAGGAGTTTGGTTGAAATTGAATTTCATTAACTTCTTGCATTGTGTGTTTTATGAAGACTTTATTATGTTGTAATATGTGTTTATATGATGTTACATTCCATATTAGCATGTCTATATCATGAATTGCCTAAATTTTGGATTTTTGCAAATTTTGGTAAAATCACTGTAGCATGGAAAGATTGTTCACTGTAAAATTTTGGGAAATTGACTAATTGAATTTTTGGTCTAAAATTGTTGTAATGTTTTTATAACTGATATATATGAGTAGGATATTGAATATAAAATGAGTTTTTGCTATTTGGAATGAAGCGTGTGAGTTTTGTAGCATAATGAGTTATACAATTGTCTTCTAGTTTATTGTTGTGTTGTGAATCTCCTGAGCATGTGCAGTTGATGATTTCTTCTTGGTTATGTGTTGTATGGTTTATTTATTATCTGCTAGTTGAATCTCTAATCTTGGAAGTGTTCGGAGAGTGGCAAGTGTCATTCGAGGACGAATGTTGTCCAAGTGGGGGAGATTCTAAGACCCCAAAAATGACTTATGTTAACTATAGCCTAACATGTTGGTATTGATGATCTAAGGTCCTAAATATCTCTAATATATGGTATAGAGGCAGTAGCTAAAGTATTAAGTGCATTGGAAGTCAAACGTCAAGGGACGACTAAGACGTTCGACGACTAAGTCACCTAAATGTCTCATAAGTGGTTCTATGTGTTTATGTGTGATTAATGAGCTTTTAAGGTCCATAAATGAGCAATTATATCATATATAGGCAGTGTGTCAAGTTTTGTGAAGTTTGGAGGTCAAACGTCCAAGAACGTCCATGACGTTCGAAAGATATGCCTTGAAATGACCTTGTGTGTCTTGGCATGTTTCGTCGAGTTTTATGTATTCATTTTGGATGAAATTTATGTGGGAGGTGTTAAACTCATAGACAATCGTATTTGGATTATAAAAGTACGGGAAATTATCCCCAAGGACCATCCAAGGATCCTTGAGGAAGGACCCAAGTTGGTGGCCAAGACTGCCCAAGGCAGCCTCACCTACAGAAGCCAATCGACGGCCAGTGGCCTGGTCGACTGTCCGTTGGTGAGGGGCTTGGGTAGGTACTTAGCTTGGGTGGAAAATCTACATGTTACAAGCCTCTGAACCCATTGACAGTTGCCAGCACGTCCTGTAAGTGGGCTTACGCCCCGTCGATGGGGAAGTCGTCTGTGGGCTGTCCCTGCGTGCAGTTTCACTGCCAAGCTAGGGGTGAATATTTAAATTCACCCCACTTCCAAAAATATACTTTGGCGGTTTATTAAGGGTATATTGGGCATTTTAAATGTGTAAATAAGTGTTTAACACTTAGAAGATTTCGTTCTTCCATATCAAAAACCCCAAAATCCCTTTAGAAATCCCAAAGACTCCATTGAAGTCCAAATTGAAGAAACAGCTTGGTGTGGCATTTTGAGTGGAAATTCTTCATCAAAGTGAAGAATTATCATCATTGAGGTATGTCTTTTGATCCTTGAAACTTGTTTCATCAAGGAGCCCAACTCTCAAGATGTTTTCTAACGTTTCCAAAGTTGAATTGTCCAATTTCGTGATTCTACCATGGGTTCTTGCATAAATGATTTCTAAACATTGAATAATGATTCAATTGATACTGTATTGATGATCTTAACCTAATGAACCCATGAATTTGGATGAACCCTAGTTTTGGACTACTTTATGGGTTACTTGATATTGAGCTACTATTAATGAATTCTTGTGTAGTTTCTTATGGGTTTTCTAATGATGTAATGATTGTAGTAAATTTATGTCTAGGTTGTGTTATATTAATGAAGTTACATTGAATTGACCTAGTTTATTGATTATTGTAGTTTTTATATTGAATTGTTGGTTATGGCATTGGGTACTTGTGTTATCAAATTCAGTAAGTTGACTTTGGATGATGTGGGGGTATGCTCCACTATTTCCTTTAATTTGATGTTCTTTATACTTCGATTCTATTGTGATTGGTATGGTCCACTTATGGTGGTGGTGTTATGTATTTTACTTGCAATTGACAAGGCCTTGTCGGCGTTACTTTATGTAATATGATGATCATGGCCTTATTGGCAACTACTTGAAGTAATGTGGTTATTTGTGTTTGATTATGTGAATCATGATCATATCTATCTACATGTGAAGTCATAAATGTATTCTTCTATTCATGTTGTCTTGGGTGATCATGTTAGACTATGACTTTGACATTATGTGTATAGTATTAGGGTTGAGTCTTGGTTATTCCTACTTGGATATATGAGTCTATATTGATTATATTGATGATGTTGTGATAGCTTATAGAATGACTTGAAGATGGTAGGTTTGTTTCTAGGTGCTTCTAGAATGACTTGCATTATGAGTTAAAAGTGAAGTATGTGGTGTCTTGTCTTGGTTGACTTGAGTCCCTTGCTTGATGTATATATGATTATGAATATGTGATGTCTTGATTTAGGGTGTTAAACTCTTAGTATTGTATGTATGAATGACATGTGACCTTAAATAATGTTATGAGAGTCTTTTATGTGAAAACCATGACTTAGTAGTAAGGTTAAGATTGTTGAAGTGGTAAGCAGTAATGGTATCCTTCAAAGTAAAGGAATGATGAACTTAAGGTTAGTTGGCTGGAACGGCATCATATTAATCCTTAGGAAAGTCATCATGATCTTCTTTGTGAGGTAGCCCTAGTGGACCTTTCCTTGGTAGGGTAAATGTGATTGGGTTATGAACTTGTTATGGGACTCTTTTATACGAACCTAATGTGTGAATTACTCTTTGAGAAAGAATGCTAGCACCGAGTGAGTATGGTAAGGGAAGTAGTTCTAGTTAAAGTGATTGTATGGAGTGTTGTTTTGAGTGTATTAGTGTGTACTTAGGTTGGTTAATCGAATATAAGAGAAACTTCAGAAAAGATATTGTTTAAAAGAGATTTAGGGTCAGAAAACGAGACGCAAAATTGGTCGAAATTTGCCTGGGAGAGGCTGCGCGGCGCGCCAGATGCGCCCTAAGGACTGGGGCAGCGCGCCTGCAGTTCCCCCAAATGCAGTATGTGAAGTTACGGGCTGGCGCCCCGCACCCAGAACGCGTCAGGGTCGCCTGCCCCCACTCTTTGTTCTGTCTATTTTCCCGTTTGAGCTCATTTAAAGTGTATCTTCACTATTTTTGATTCTACAAACTTTAGAATACTTTTAAACACTTAGAATCACTCATACATGAATCATTATTTTTAATTAATACTTTATGGTAAAGTTAAGGTTAATTTTTGAGAGTTCTTTCGAACCTTTTGAGAGAGTTCCTTTGAGTCCTTTTAATGAGCCTTCTACAACTTCTAGTAACTATTTCAAGACTCAAGTAAGTGACAATGAGAGTGAGGAGAATGAATTCATGAGTCTATAATATCACCTAGATCCTTCATATCATGAACCATAACTATTGAATTCATAATTCACATTCAAGAGAGAGTTAAAGAGTAGAGTTCAAGAAAACCTTTGAGTTCAATTGTGAATACTTTGAGATCAACTATTGATTTGAACTAAGTTTTGAGGAAGTAAGTAAGGGAATGAGAAGAGTTGTATACATAAGTTCCATGTAGTTATGTAGCCCTTTTAGTCGAATCGTTCATGCTCATAACTTCCGCATGAACTCCATCAGTTAAATATCTTTGAGAGGATTAATATCTTTAAGTTCAAGTCTTAAGCAATAAGTTTCTAACACATTTGAGTTTATATTTCTAATCATGGGACTATAACATGTTACCAATGAATTCCTTGAGTTAAATTGTTCATGCTCATAATTTCGCATGAACCCTATAAGTCGAACAATCTTGAGATGAGAAGTGTCTTTGAGTCCTTCAGTTGAGTAGTTCATGCTCATGATTCTACATGAACCCTCCAAGTTGAACATCATGAAATTATCCATAAACATGAGATCACAAACCTTTAATATATAATCCAACTCATGGAAATATAAGATCAAAGTCAAGAGAAGTTAAGAGTCAAGTCTAGAAGTTAAGAGCAAGTCAAAGTAAATTTTATAAAGTATTCAAAAGTCTTTCACAAACATTTTAACTTTGTTTTAAAGACTTAAATTTCAAGATGAGTAAAGAGTAAGATTGAAGTCATTTCTTGAAAAAGGTATATGGGGACTATGTATTCCCAAAGATTTTTAAAATATTTCACATTTGAGAAAGAAAGGGAACATCGATTCCAAAAGAGAGATTTTAAGCTACGTTTGAGTAATTATCTCAAATCAAAGACAGAAGTTGTTTTAAGAACATATGAGCTAAGTATATTCTTGGGAGTAGTATTGAGAACCAATATGCGGATGCGAGTTCATATTAACTCGACTCTCAATAAACCATGTAGCCATCACTGGTATGAAAGGGTCATACTTTGTAGGCGATCACTTAAGTTAAGCTAGTGGATACACTAAGTTAAGTGTTCCAAATGAAGGAAAAGTATAGGACAGTTCTGGCAGCGTGGGTAAGACGATGTATCACCAATTGGCCTTATAGTGGTTGTTGTCGGTTAGAGAAACTCCTACAATAGTAGTTGCATGTTTCCTAAGGGGTTCTGCTTAGCATGAATAGGGGTCAGGGACTTCATTCA
Source organism: Solanum sitiens (assembly GCA_016801875.1). NCBI lineage: Eukaryota > Viridiplantae > Streptophyta > Magnoliopsida > Solanales > Solanaceae > Solanum > Solanum sitiens. Next base: position 222,821 of record JABWTJ010000615.1, on the reverse strand, counting down.
TGCATTGCACACGTAGACATTAGAGGGAGCATGGTATGTCTTTTATGATATTATATTTATGAGTTTGTTGTTACATTTTATTTAATGAACTAAGTAGTTTTGCACTGTTTTAAAAACTTTCATATATTGCATGAGTATTGTTGCTTTTATATTAAGTTTAGTTGTTACGACCCGTAAGTACACCCTAGAATATAGAGCCCTATTGAGTCGTCACACAGCGTGCTTGAACTCACGAAGGTCTTGGACAAACCTCTTAGCTATTGTTCATTACATAAAGTATGAAAAGTAGTGCGGAATTAAAACTTTTCATAACAATATAAATAGGAAACTCTTTTATAAAAGCTAAAGAAGTAAGTCTCATCGTCACAAGGCAACTTAAAGACACATCTTAAATATCTTAGGGACACGACCCTTTACATTGAAAGAAATACATAAATAGTCTTATACAAGTCTTAATGAAGAAACAGAAGAGACAAAGATTGTCCTCGAATATATATGACAACATACCAAATCATGAGAGTCAACTTCCCAAGCTTAGCCTTCTAGGAAACCTCCACTTGCCGTCCACCTATACTTATATAAATATAGAATAGTATGGGCTTAGTACAAACATTGTAGTAAGTAATGGCATTATGCAAAATCATACAAAAGAAGACATTATAGTTGCACATACAAGTCATGCTTTTTTGATAAAACCTTCATGAATCAAGTTACAAAACATCATATAGTCATCATTTAGCACATAAGGTGAAACTTCCATATTTTTTTAAATATAAGAGCATACTTACAGTAAACCCAAATATCACATAAACTACTCATATCAAAAGTTATCCTAAGGTTCACCTAAGTAGGACATGAAGAGATCGCTCATACAACCTCTCCAATACATACCTAAGTGATCTTTAAGACCACTACAGGTAAATAATACCTCATTTCATTTAGCAAGTCATCATTCAATACTAAAGATACTAGAGAGACATGCACATACTTAGGAACTTCACATAAGAACCATCCTCCAAAACAACCCCCAAGTTACACTTGGTGCAATGTGAAATTTGCATCCCATACTACTACTTCCACTTAGTGCTCCTTAAGAATCACCTTAGACTAGGCATATCACATTCATCATATGCTAAGCTTCATAATACAAGGAATAATATCAACATGCTTTATTAACATTAGACACAAAGTCACATTACTCTAATTTACATAATATAATGACCTATTCATACATTTTCATATAAGGACACACCAAGACTCCCTTCAAATGTCTACTTCTGCAATGGATAGATAGTTTCTCATTCCACCACCTACCTTAAGTAGTACACCCTTAAGAAGACTTCGTTCATACATTCATTAATGGGGGCTAGCTTTAACCGACATAAACCATGAGAGTTAGACATGGAATCCTGGTATTAACCCCTACCAGATGAGGGATCCCTACTTGCCTAAGGTCGGGTCATTGTCTTTATCCTTTACATGGAATCTTCAATAGATACACCTACGCAGGCGCATAATTAAGGTATAAGGAGATTGCTACTAAGTAACTCATTCTTTACTAACAAGGAGAACTCATCTCAAGAGGTATATTGGATACAACATCTCTACTCACGAAGTGTACCCACCCTTTCTTCAAATCCCCTTAGCGCTAAGCATAACTCCTCCATGGAGTCTTAAAGATTCATAGACTATAGGTTAGGGGATAACTATTTATACACCAATCTCAACTCACGAAGGGTATCCAACCTCCAACCTATCTTAGAAAGCTCGTGGGAATAGTAAGATTGCTACTAAACACTTTATCTTAACTCACGAAGAGTGTTCACCCCAAAATTCTCTTTTTCATACTATAGGAATAGTAAGGATGGTCTAAGCACTTCATATATACTCAGGAAGACTGTCTACCATACAAATCCCCCATTTCATTCATAACTTCATTCAAACATTCAAAGTGTGTGTGTGTGAGTACATGTGAACACACCTTTCACATTATCACCATAATCCATATCATTGACTTCTAAACATGCTCATACCCACATTCATCATACTTCACATACTATCATGCTTCACATAAACATCTTCAAGATACACATTTTTAACATCCTAAAACACATCATGCATAAATATCATAATCATCACCTCACTACCCATACTATGCCTTTAAGGCCATAAATCAAAATATACAAATATATTCATATACTTCAACTAAACACCACCACCAAAGGTGGACCATGCCACTCAAGATCATTTCACAATAAGAACTAAGCAAGATTAGAACAACTTACCCTTCATCCAAGCCTTTACCACCTTTACTCAATTTCTCCAACAATGCATCATACAATAGCATTTAAGGGAGTATTTAAATCACATTATAACATAAAGAAACCATACTTCTAACATTATCAAATCATGTACATTAAACCCACTTCATAAGCCAAAAGTTGAGAAATTGAATGAGCATGGGTTCATTGAGTTTTTTACCTTAAAATCACAAACTGATACCAATAATATCATATTTAATTCATTAAAACATTTTCATGCAATGACCCATGCTTAGAGTCAAAAATAGAAGAGATTGGAGTTTGAAAACCCCTTTTGAAAAGCCTTCGAATGGGCTCCTTGAATGAAAAAAGAGTCAAGGATGAACTATCATACCTTAATATGAAGATACCCACAAGATTTTGGTAAAGAAAACGTCCAAAAACTTCAACCCTAGCTCAACCTTGAGTTCTAGCTTCAATGGAGTTTGAGAGAATCTTTGGGAGAGAAAAACTTTTGAGAGTTTTGAAATTTTGATTTCTAATTGAGGGTTTGGGGTTTTTGGTTGGGTAATGGGAGTATAATGACCTAAAATCAGTATATAACACACTCCTAAAATACCCAAAATACCCCTACATTAATTGGAACTTTTTAAACAAGTCTAACTAAACTTTTATTTTTGGAATTATATTCGGGAAACAAGTCCGTGACGCGGACCAAAACTGTTGTACTAAGCTGGAGCAAGTCCGCGATGAGGACTATTTTCACCTAGGTACAAAACTTTGCTGCCTTGGGCGGCTTGCTTGACCAATGATTGGGTCCTCCTCAAGGACCCTTACGTTGGTCCTTGTGGAGTCGTGCCCATACATTTTGACCCTAAACATATCCCTCTAGGGGTTAGGGTCATCCCTACTGATTTCAGACTCCAAATAACACAGAAAAACACATACAACACACCAGGATACACTAGCACACTCACAAGGCTAGTTTACGAACATCTTGGTCGTCCCTTGACATTTGACGTCCAAACTTCACTAATTTCCTTCTAATTCTAAAATAAATCATTTTAACTCATTATGAACTTATGAAACACATGACAAGCTCTAGTTTGACCTATTTCATTTTGAGGGTCGTAACATTAGTATCCAGAGTTGAGTATCTTGAGTCGAGTATCTAGAATCGAGTATCATATCTTTGAGTTGAGTAACTAATCTTTGAGTTGAGTATCTGTTACGACCCAAAGTACCCCCTAGGCGTAACCAGTATTGTCGTACCGAAGAGGACTAAGACTAGCCCTTAGCATACATCATAGCACCTCATAGGTCAAAATGCAGAAAAATTAAAACTTTACGTGATGAAGTATACTTAGATTTCTCACATATCGTATATGGAGTTTACATAGACTTCTGACTTATGAAGTTTGCATAGACTTCTCTTTTGGCGTAAGTAAAATACATAAGAATATAATGTCTGATCTCACATGTAAACCATCTATAAGAGCATAAACGTTTGGACATAGCCAATACAAGAACTATATAATTATAGGCTTATATCAATTGTCTCGATGATAAAAAAAAGAGTAAAGGTATCTAATCATATGTAACATCATGGCTAGAGTGAAACACAACAACATTCCCGAACTTGAGGACTCACCAATGACTTAGGCAAAGATCCAAGTCTTCCTTGAAAGTGGCCACGAACTCCTCAACAGCCTGAACCGAAAATGTTTGGGAAAAGGGAAGAAATATGGGTTAGTACATCATACGTACTAAGTATGGCTTCTATGCACAAAATCATCAATGCATGAGAAAAAGACATTTTAGTCAAAATCATGTTTTCTATCAATTTAACTCAACATGCACATATAGAAAGCATAGCAAGTCAATTTTAACAAAATACCAACCCAACATGTAGACACCCTAAGAAAAATACTTTTGCAATGCCAAAGATAGAATCTCATAAGCCTATCCAAAGCTAAGCATCAAAGTAAGCAACCCAGTTCATACTTACAACATATTCTCACAATTCATCAAGACATTTTCAATACATCAATACTACTCATTAATTATCAACATAATTATAGTCATAAAAGAACACTACTAGAACCATCCCTTAGGATCCCATATGTGCAATGCGTGGAGAAGTCCCATACCCTCCCTCACACTATGTAGTATCCTTTAAGATAACCCTAATAAGAGTTCACATACTTAAATTGTTGGTTTAATTTTTACAAAAGGGAAAGAAGTGCAATAACTGACATGAGACCATGTAAGCTACATGGAATCCGGTGTTCTACTCCCATACCGAAAAGAGAGGGTTAACACTTGCCTAAGGTGCTACCTTTCACACATAGCTATCTAGGTGGATCCACTAAGCTATAAGTCCTATGTGGGCACATATTTAAAGGTCAAGGAGATTGTTACTAGGAACCCTAACTTAGTATCATGGGGGTTTCCATCTCATGAGACAACACATTACTTGGGAATCTGGACTAAGTGAACATGAGAAACCCCATGTGGGAGGCCGGATTTACTAAACGTGTGACCGTCAACTCATTTACATGTCGTTTTTGTGCTAAGCATCTATTTCCTTCTTATAACCACCTTAGTCATCTCATAAGTTCACACTAGCCTTTACTAGGCCCTTGTGCAACTTTCTCAACATAATAGTCATAGGTAATCACAATTGAGGACAATCCTTTCACTCTAGAACCATTAACAAGTGGGTAAACCTTTCACTTAACTCTTTGTTATAGTCATGAAAAGCCACATTCAATTATATAACAATCATATCATAACATGCTTACACACTTCAGAGTGAATTCACAAGTCTAGGGTTAATGATGGGGGATACTAGTCATCAACATCACCACAACACATTACATATACAAGTATCCCTATCTAAGTAACTCGTCTTGCATAATTGAACACAAGAAAGAATCAAGCTTCATACATTATTGCCCTTTTCATGATCCTTCATACTTCCATTACTCAAGAATACATAACCAATACATAATTAAGGTATATTCAAGGAGTAATACATGGTTAATATCAATCTACATAACCCAAATACTCATCATCTTTCTTAATTACCATTAGAAATTCAAGGTTTCATGAGTTTGGGGAAGATCAAGGGTTCAAGGGGAATCTCAAGTAATTATCAACAATTAACCATAATTCCAGAATTAGTCAACAATGAAAGATCATAATTTATCACACTTGAACAATAATTTCGTTTTGAAAAGAGAATCCATGTCTAGATTGAAACCCTAGTCTTGGTGTAGTTTGAAACCATACTTGAAGGAGCCTCTTGGGGGAAGAATCTCAAGAGTGAAGTAAACCATACCTTAGTGATGATCTTGTCACGAATTTGGAGTGAAAACCTTGGTGAATTCGTCCTCAACATGGAGACATAGTGTTCCTTCAATGGAGGTTTTGAGTTAGGGAAGAGAGAGGTTAGGGAGATGTGGGTTTGAATTGTGGGGTGTTGGGTTAGATTAATGAAGGTTAGGTCTTTATATATATCCTTAATTATATTAATTAGACACCCCTAACACTTAATTAACCAACTAACCAACTAACTAATTCAAAAACCCCACTTAAAATCAAGCAGTCAAAATAGTCCTGACCTACGAGACTCTGACCTACGGTCCGTAGGTTAGTCGACGACCCCTTGCACCCACCGTCCTGCACATCCGTCATTTGTGTCAGAGACCTGGTTTTTGTATACTTTTGTAAAATGGATAAGTGTGGGACGACGGTTCCATCGATCAATCGAAGGCTCCTCGATTGGCTCCTTGATTGCCCACTGTCAAAAACAGCTTTTGGCCATTTCGGGAAGGGTCCTCCTCAAGGACCATTAAGGTGGTACTTAGGGAGTCGTACCCGGACGTTTCAACCTTAAAAACATTCTAATACATTTTTAACACCTCTCTACCAATTTTCATTAAATTCTTACTCTTAGAACCCCATGAAACATGCCAAGGCACACTAGCACCTATTCACTAGTCTCTGGATGTTCCTTGTCGTTTTGGTTCCAATACTTCTCACCCAAGTTATTACACATATTTAGGTCTAGAATCATATTAATTACTTATGTGAGACTCTAATCTAGGTCTTAGAATTTCCAGGGTGTGTCAATACTCCCCCTTTAAGAACATTCGTCCCCGAATGACACCTTAAACCTTCTATTGGAAAAAGAGTAGACGCAAGACTAGTAGCCCAACAACAAGCAATATCATAATAAGACACATATCATAGGAGGAATTTCAACTCCTTTCAACACCTAAGCATGACATTACCACATAGGAACTTAATCCACAATTCATGACACTCAAGATCTCACTATTTACATACTATAAGGAGGAACTACCTTCACCATTTTAACATGAGCTCAACATGAGATATTTGAAAGTGTTGACATGCTAATTTCTTATAAATGCAACACGAACACAGGACCAACACAATTCTCATGAAAGCAATATAGTACACTACATATATAAGTGTAAACTAGCCATAAGAAGCATACTTATGAAAATTCAATTTAGCCATGAATTTCTACAAAAGCATGAATATAGATAAAGAAAACAAAATGACAAGTACAACATTATTCATAGAACTCATTTAAGGGAAAACTACTAACCTTAACCTTGGCTAGGAGTAAGAGTAAAAAGATGAGGATAGAGGGACTTCATGTCGGCCTCGGACTCCCATGTTGCATCCTCAAATAGGTGGTTCCTCAATAGAACTTTTACGGAGGCAACCTCCTTATTCCTCAATTTCTTAACTTGACGATCCTAGATCTCAACCGGGACCTCTTCGTAAGAAGATCCTCTTTCACCTTTAAACATTCTAGAGAGAGAATCGATACCAGATCACCTGTACACTTCTTGAGCATAGACACATGGAACACCATATGGATCATGGCTAACTCAAATGCTACTTCCCCTACTCTTTTCCAAATCTCATAAGGGCCCACATAACGGGGACTAAGTTTCCCCTTCTTTCCAAACCTCATCACCCCTTTCATGGGTGAGATTTTCAAATAGACTCAATCACCTACTTCGAATTCAAGGTCTCTCTTTCTATTGTCGGTATAATATTTTTGCTGAATTTGAGAGGTTTTTAACCTATCCCTTCAATCGAACCTTCTCGAGGGCTTTGTAAACTAAATTGGGACCAAGTAGAGCATACTCACCTACCTCATACCACCCAACCGAGGATGTATACCTCCTTAGAGTGCCTGAAAAGGTGCCATGGAGATATTCGAATGGTAGTTATAGGTTTAGGAGTATTTTATCAAAGGTAGGTGGTTGTCCCAATTACCTTTGAAATCGATGACACATGCCCTCAATATATCTTCTATGTTTTGGATACTATGTTCCTCTTGACCATCCGTCTTGGGATGAAAAGCGGTACTAAGCTTCACCTTTGTACCAATCCCACTTTGGAAAGACCTCCAAAAATGGGAGGTGAATTGAGTGCCTCTATCCGATATGATGGACAAAGGGGTTCCATGAACTTCACTATCTCTTTGAGGTACAATTTGGCATAGTCTTGCGCCGAATAAGTGACTTTTACGGGAAGAAAATGTGCCAACTTGGTTAACTTATCCAAAATGACCCATATTGAGTCATGTTTCCTTCGAGTACGAGGTAAACCCACTATGAAATCCATGTTAATATCCTCCCACTTCCATGTGGGAATATCTATATTTTGAGTTAATCCACCCGGCAATTGGTGCTCCACTTTGACTTGTTGGCAATTGGAACACTTAGCAACAAAATTTGCTATGTCCCTTTTCATACCATTCCACCAATAAGTTTCTCATAAGTCGCAGTACATCTTTGTGGCACCGGGGTGAATGGAATACCGGGAGCCATGATCGTCTTCCATGATCATTTCCCTTAAGTCATCCACATCTGGTACACACAATCTTCCTTGGTGCCTAAGCACCCCATCTTCTCCTTGAGAGAAAGACTCATTAGATTTTTTTACTAAGGACTGCTTCCTTCAACTCCATCAATAGAGGATCAAGGTGTTGCTTGGATTTCACCCCAACCACTAAAGACGACTCGAAGTTTTGGAGAACCATTAAACCACCCTTTGGAGAGTCTTCTAGTCGAACCTCCAAACGAGCCAACCTATGAACCTCTTTCACTAACTCCTTCTTATCATCAACCACATGAGCCACACTACACATGAATACTCGACCCAGGGCATCCCAACCACATTAGCTTTCCCAGGATGGTAAAGGACACTCATATCATAGTCGTTCAATAGTTCTAACCATCTCATTTGGTGTAGATTCAAGTCTTTTTGAGTGAATACATACTGAAGGCTCTTGTGATCGGTGAACACATCTACATGCACCCCGTAGAGATAGTGCCTCCAAAATTTTAAGGCAAATACCACGGCCGCAAGCTCAAGGTCATGAGTTGTATAATTCTTGTGATGTGGATTGAATTGCCTAGAGGCATACACTATAACTTTACCATGTTGCATGAGCACACATCCTAGACCCACTCGGGAGGCATCACAATATACCAAAAACCCTTCGGTACCCTGCGGGTCAACATAGAAGCGGAGGTGAGTCTATCTTTCAATAATTTGAAGCTTTATTCACAATATTCCAACCATTCAAACTTGGACATCTTTTGGCTTAAGGCCGATAATGGAGATGCGATAGATGAAAATCACTCAGCAAACTCCTATTGTAACCGTCCAACCCTAGAAAACTTCGGATGTCGGTAGGATTCAAAACTCTAGGCCAACTTTTGACCACTTCCGTCTTCGTCGGATCAACCTCTACCCCTTAACTAGAGACAATGTTACCAAGGAATGCAACCGATCTCAATCGAAATTCACACTTACTAAACTTAGAAAAAAGTTGGTTATCCTTGAGAACTTGCAAAACTACCCTCAAATGTCTCATATAATCATTCTCACTCCTAGAGTATATCAAAATGTCATCAATGAATATAATCATAAACAAATCAAGATACTTTCTAAAAACTCAATTCATAAGGTCCATTAAAGCCGCCAGGGCATTTGTTAGACCAAATGAAATAACTAAGAAGTCAAAGTGACCGTATATTGTTCGGAAATTAGTTTTCAGAATATCAACCTCCCTCACTCTAAGTTGATGATAACCTGATCTTAAGTCAATCTTTGAAAAGTAACTCGCTCCTTGGAGTTGATTAAACAAGTCATTAATCGTAGGGAGCAGGTACTTTTTCTTTATGGTGACTTTGTTTAATTGACAATAGTCGATACACATTCTCAACGACCCATCCTTCTTCTTCACAAACAATACCGGGGCACCCCAAGGAGATATGCGTGGTTGAATAAAACTCTTATCTAGAAATTGCTTGAGTTGAGCCTTTAGTTTTTTCAACTCGGCCGGGGCCATCCGATAAGGAGGGATTGAAATAGGTTGTGTATCCGGAGATAAATCTATGCCGAAGTCGATCTCTCATTTGGTAGGAATTCCGGGAAGTTCATCGGGAAAAACCTCCGAAAATTCCTTCACTACGGGTAATTACTCTATTTAAGGGACCTCAGATTCAAGATCTCTAATTCTAACTATGTGGTAGAGACAACCTTTTGCAATCAACTTGCAAGCTTTTAGACACGAAATGATCTTACCCCTAGGATTTATGTTTCCCCCTCTCCACTCAAAAATGGGTTCATTTGGAAATTGAAATTTGACTACCCTTGTCCTATAATCAGTAGAGGCAAAGCAAGCATGCAACCAATCCATTGCCAAAATGACATCGAAATCTCACATATCAAGTTCTAACAAGTCAACTAATGTAACTATATTGGGCAAAGAGATAGTACAGCCTTTATAGACTCTTTTAGCCACTACGGAATCACCCACCGGGATAGACACCGAAAAGGGTTCATCTAAGATATCGGGTAGTATATCGAATTTCATGGATACAAGGTGGTCACAATAGACAACGTAGCACCGGAATCCAACAATTCATAAACATTAAAGGAAAATAATTGTAACATACCGGTAACCACACCCGGAGAGCTCTGTTGATCGCCTCAGGATTGGAGAGTATAAAAGCAATTCTTTTTAGGGGCATCTAGATTTGGGGCATTTGCTTGAGCTTGAGCATTTTCCCTTCCTTGAGCTTTCATCATAGGGAAATCTCGCTTCATGGGACCACTCTTGCCACAACTATAGCAATTACCCGTGTCAGCTAGGCACTTACCATCATGTTTTCTACCACATTTTATGCAAAGAGGCCTCTTAACATAAGAGCTACCATATTTCCCCTCTTGGGGCTTGGGAGTAGGCACATCACCCTTGTTGACCCTTGGAGAATTAGGAGGGCCTTGATTGGAAAACCTCTTCTTGTAACTTGGTTTGTCTTGCACCTCAAATCTACTCTTGGAAGAATTACCATATTCGTTCCTTACCTTCTTCAACTCCCTACGAACTTGTTTAAGCTTTTGTTCCTCAATTTGTTCGGCATGAACCATGAGACGAGAAATGTCCATGCTAGGAATCAACATATCTGACCTACATTCATTAACCACTAGGTCGGATATCCCCATAACAAATTTATTTATTTTAGCCCGAGAATCCGCAACCATAGTAGGAACATGTTTTGATCGTTGAGTGAACTTGAGGCTATACTCTTTTACGCTCATACCCCCTTGACAAAGGTTGATAAATTCTTGTATTTTACTCTCCATCAATTCCAAGGGAAAGAATCTATCAAGGAAAGTAGTCTTATATGATTGTAACAACCCTAAAAATGAATAGGATCAAGACTTAGGTTTTTCAAGAATGCTTGCGATTAGACCAAGGTCCACACGTATTGATACACGTAGAACCAGACCTCAGAACCCTTACTACGACTAAGTCAACTAACTTGGGGAGTTAATTGAGCTTGGAAAGGTTGGAACCAACCATGTGAGGCTCACGAAAACGAAGATTTAATCGAAAGAGTTTTTACCGGACTCAAAAGAAGAAATTTTAAGTTTTGAGGGTCCAAGGGTAAAATGGTCTTTTCCAGGCCAAGGGTAATATTGTAATTACCCTGAGAAATTAATTATTTAATTAATTAAGTTAATTTAAATAAAGAAATTCGGGTGGGGCAACCCCAAGTGACCTATTTTCGCAAATAGGAGTCACTCGGGTTCGAGCCCCACTAGAAGTAAGGATTTAACTTGCTTTTATTTAATTTGGTAAATTAATTTTAATAAATAATAAATATTAGCTGATTTAGGAAAAAGAAAAATCAGATTCTATTAACTATTAATTATTAATTAAGTTGACTAAGTCCTACCAACAAGTCCTAGTTCTAAGAGACCACTATCTCCCATCTCCCACTCTCTTTCACGTCAATCTCTCTCACTTTCACCCTCTCTTTCTGGCTGCCAAACGAGAGAAAAAAATCAGAAAAGAAGAAAAAGTGAGTGCAAAAGTTCATCAAGAACTTGAAAGCTAAAAACTCAAAAGAAGAATAATCTTAAGAACAAAAGGTAAAGATCAATATCTAGATGGATTTTGCTTGTTCTTTCGGTGTTTGGACTGATTTTTGGAGAGGTTCTTGGGCAGCATTCTCATGGTTGAACAAGAAAACTAAGGTATGGGTCTTCTTACTCTTGGTCCCTTTCCCAAGAGACCCCTAGGACTCAGAATATTTGGCTCAAGACTAGGGTTGTTTTCCCCGTTGCATGTCCCTGTCATTAGCTCCCAACGAATTCGTAGGTTGGTATGTTTGCTGGTAGAAATTAGGTGTTGCAATGTGTTTTCATGAACATGTATTTGGAATCATATGAATGACAAGCTTTGTTGCCAAAAATATGTGTGAGTATGTGAAAAAGTTTATTGTAAACTTACTGTAAATGAGTGTTGATTTATGGCTTCAAGTTTGATATGATTTTGGGTGTCATTTAAGTGTATAAACTTATGCAAATGATGATGTTCAATTAAGTGTAAAGTGGCTGAACTTAAATGAAGAATTCTTGGCCAAATATGTCCATGAAAATGCACCTAAAGGACTCTCTAAACACTACTCCAAATGCATGAATTTTCAACGTTAAAAAGTGGAGAAAAATAGGCTGCAAAATGGTAATCAAAATTTCCAGATTTTGATGTTAAATTCGGGCAGTTTCTGGAGACTTTGAAAGGGTTTTAAAAGGGATTAAAATAGGTGAGGTCAAGGGGAATCGAACCCAAGACCTCACATGACTAAGAGGCTGAGATTTTTTTTAAAAAAATGTGTTGGGGCTAAGGGGATTCGAACCCCTTAGCTACTGCCCGCGAAAATGAATTACAAAAAAATAGGTGAGGCCGTGAGGGTTCGATCCCAAGACCTCACTGTCCATGCTCTCAACTTAGAGAAAAGTATTAAATATATATATGGGGATGTGGGGGTTCGAACCCACCACCTCACAGCCCTTAAGCGAAAATTAATTAAAAGAAGGAGGCTGTGGGGGTTCGAACCCACAACCTCCCTACTTGGGCGAATTAAAGAGTAAAAATAAAAGAGGCTGTGGGGGTTTGATCCCACAACCTCTTGGTTTAAGAAAAATGGGAGAATATCATGTTAATGAAAAATGAAAATGGGGTTGTGGGGGCTCGAACCCATAACCCATCGGCCAATTCAAGAAAAAGGTTAAATAGATAAGTAATCCTTCAATGTTAATATTGTGATTTGACTTAGAGTTAAAATGTTATGAATATTAGAATAAAATCAATTAAAAATATAAATGATATCCAATTGATTCAAGAATTGGGATTCCTTACCCAAACTTCCGTTTGATACATAAGTCATACGTGAACAAATCATCCAAGAATAATGCCATCTACTTAGATCGAAATCAAGATCTTGGTATATATACAAGATACATAAGTCTTGTACTATAAAATCTTAGGAATGTATAAGTCACATAATGAACTACGAATGAAGCCTCATGGCTTGTATGTATAGACGCATAAGTCTAACATATGTTCAAAAGTAAGTGAACCTAAGATGTATGAAATGATGGGATGAACAATGAAATGATGAAATGAACAATGAAATAATGAAACCCTAGGAGGGTTAAGTAAGGGTGTAAAGTACACCAAATGTCCAAGTGCATTGGCATAAGACGAAATGAACATTCGCGTAATAAGAGCTGAATAACTATCAAAATCAAAGATGCTAATGATGATGAATGTGGTGACAACATGATATGAGGCTAATGTAAATGATGAGAGCAATCTCAAATGAGCCTAAGTAAATGTTACCAAAACGTACTCACCTATGAGAGTGTAAGATAATGAAGAGACCAGTCTCTATGAACACTCTAATGAGAGTATTGAGCTTAACACACTCAATACGAATGATGAGATGAGAAATCATCTAATGAGCTATGATGTCCTCATACTAGAAGCCAGCTTCCATGACGTATGAGATGAATGAAATGGAACTTTATACTGAGCACCGATAGGCTAGCTATAAGCGGTGATGCCTTCTTTCGGGAAGGACGGAGGTTCACGTAACTCTCATGAGATGAGACTGTCCGGCTTGCTGGGTATGGGTCTCCTTATATCTCCTAGTCTTCGAACCTATACTGCCAATATAGGGATCTGGCGGGGTTAAATTCCCATGTACGCTAGCATGTTATTGGATCACTTTGGCCGGTGATTCCACCTCTTTTCGGTGTGGGGGAGACACTGGATTTCATGATGCTCACATGATCTATGTCGGTTAAAGTTAAAGTTCCCAATGAATGAATGAGGCCAGCCTCAAATGATGCACATAATGAAATGAATGATACCAAAGGTGTTAGGATAGGATAATCAAAGGTGAGTTAGATTCAAGTAATGACATTAGGTCATTCTTGGTCATTGCACAACGAACCTAATGAAAGTCTTAAACTACATCCTAGGTATAGCTGGTGGTTACACTGGCCTATGAATGAAATGAAATGAAGTACGTATGAATGAATGAAGCAACTCTGTGTTTGTTAATGAAGATTCCCTAGTTGAGGTCCCATTGTTGAGCCCTCATTTCTGGGATGTCTTAATGTCAAGTCCATGATCCAAGGTCTCATGGCATATGAATGAATGATATGAAAGAAGTTATGTGCTACATGCAAAATGTATTGTATGCTATATTATATGTGCTATGTGTAAATGTTATGTGCTGTGTGCAAATGTGAAAAGTATGATGATGTATGTTATTCTCATGGTATCACTTTCCTAATCCAAATTTGGAAAGCTCATTTACTTTCCTAATTCAAATTTGGAAACTTTCCTAATATCAATTTGGCAAGTCCACTGACTTGACTTTCCAAAAATCATGTTGTTAGGAAAGAGCTATTCTTTCTCATGCATGTCCTTGGTGTGTGCTTGCATATACCCATACTTAGTATAAGTGTGTACTAACCCTATACAAACTCTACTATTTTAGGTGCAGGCACAGGTGGACGATAGCGTTACAGGATCGTCGTTGCAGTTATCCGGACGTCCAGCATTCATCCGGTTTTGGTAGGTCCTCATGCTTTCGAGGATGCTACTGTTTTATATTCTAGCTTAGTTTTAGAGTTGAGCTAGTGGAGCATGTTCCACTAGCGTTTCTTTCCTGTTTTTATTCAGACTATGTATTGGTGCCATTTTGGCAATTATACGCTTTATAAGTATTGAACTATTCCTTTCATTTGATTATCTCTTAATGTTAGATGGTTGATGGTGAACAAATTACGAATGTATTAGAATTGTTTAGTAAGCAATATTTAAAAACAAAAAGTTTCAAATTTTCTGCTAAAATTAACCTATGTAAAGTAAGAATGACGTAAGTAGGCTTGTCTGCGACCTCTGAGAGGTCAACGACGGCGGTCTCGTCTGGGGTCTAAATTCCAGTCGTGACAAAGTTGGTATCAGAGCATTAGGCTAAATTACGAAAATAATAAGGTCACATCAACCACATTGAGTAGTTTCTAAGTCATGGTAGTGAAGTGCACCACTATCCTGAACTAGAGACTGCATGATGCGTAGGAAAATTTCACTTTTTCTGATCTTATTGTGCTTCTCCTAAAGTTTAATTTCTTGGTGTTATGAGCGTTTCTAACATCAATCCTTGTTGATTTCCAGAGAATGAACACTAGGAGAGCTAATGGTCAGAGGAGAGGAGGAGCGGATGCTGGGGGTAACCGAGTTCCACCCCAGGCTCCAGCTGAAGGAGTGGCTGTGCCAGCTATTCCAGCTGGGATGACTGATGCTGAGGTGAGGGTATCTCTGGCCCAGATGGCACAGGCCATTACTATGCAGACCCAGGCTATGACTGCCCAGGTCAACCGGCAGGATGTTCAGAGGGAGAACCTACCGGTTCATAGCATGGCTGACAAGATGAGGGATTTCACAAGGATGAATCCTATTATTTTCACAGGGTCTAGGGCATCAGAGGATCCCCAGGAGTTTGTGGATGAGATTCATAAGATCCTGGTGGCTATGGGGGCCACTGATATTGAGAAGGCTGAGCTGGCTTCCTATCAGCTCAAGGATGTTGCACAGACTTGGTGCAAGATGTGGCAAGATAGCCGTGTCTTAGGTGGAGTGCCAGTCACAGGGGAGCTGTTCAAGACAGCATTTCTGGAGAGATTTTTTCCCAGGGAGATGAGGGAGGCCAAGGTTGAGGAATTCATCAACCTTAAACAAGGCTCTATGACAGTCAGGGAGTATTCCCTGAAGTTTGCTAAGCTGTCAAGGTATGTTATTTTCCCTAGTATTTAATAGCAAGAATGAGGATAATACTGAACTTTGTTGAAATCATCTAGGTATGCTACTTCCCTGGTTTCTAACAGCAGGGATGAGATGAGCAGGTTCCTCAGAGGAATCAATGGAGACCTGGAGGAGGAGTGTCGATCTGCAATGCTCCATGATAATATGGATCTTTCCAGGTTGATGGTGCATGTCCAGCAGGTAGAGGACAGCCGCAGAAAGAGAGGCGTTTGTGATGCTAGGAGGCCTAGTCCTCAAGATCAGGAAGGACCCAGTCATGGAGGCCACAGGAACAACTTTGGCATCCGTGAGCAGCCAAGGTTCAAAAAGGGGCAACAGAGTTCTGGGAATTTTAATCCTCAGAGGAGTGCTACACCTAGAGGAGGCAGACCTAAGCCCAAGAAGGGCAATGGAGGTGAGATGCAGCGTCCTAAGAAGAATTGTGCTAAGTGTGGCCGAGCTCACAGTGGAGAGTGCAGACAGGGCACTAATGCCTGCTTCGGTTGTGGTATGAGTGGACACATGGTCAGAGACTGTCCACAGAACAGAGGTCCGACTGGAGGTAACACTCAGCCTAGGCCTAATCCACAGGGTGCAGCAGTAGCCGAGCCTCCTAAGAGGAACAGGTTCTATGCCCTGAAAGGCAGAGAGGAGCAGAAGAAGTCCGCTGATGTGGTCACAGGTATGCTGCAAGTGTTCTCAACTTCTGTTTATGCTTTACTTGATCCAGGGTCTACACTTTCCTTTGTAACTCCTCTGCTTGCTCTTACTTTTGAGACATTGCCTGAAGTTCTGCATGATCCTATAGTGGTTGGTACACCTTTAGGAGAAAATGTAAGAACTGATAGAGTATAAAAGGATTGCCCAATAGTTGTTAGTGGAGAAACTATGTGTGCAAACTTGGTTGAGTTACCCATGCATGATTTTGATGTTATTATTGGCATGGATTGGCTTCACAGTTGTTATGCTTGCTTGGGCTGTCGTAATAGAGTGGTGAGATTTCACTTTCCTAATGAAAAAGAGTTGGTCTGGGAGGGGTATAATTCGAGTCGTCCTAACCTCTTGATTTCTAACCTTAAGGCCAATAAAATGATGTCCAAGGGGTTATTGTGTCATCTTGTGAGTGTTAATGATCTAGATCATGACATTCCTTCCATAGACTCAGTACCTGTAGTGAATGAGTTCTTAGATGTGTTTCCTGATGATTTGCCTGGAGTCCCTCCCCTTCGAGAGATTGACTTTGATATCGATTTAGAACCCGATACTAAACCAATATCAATTCCTCCTTACAGAATGGATCCAGCCGAACTCAAAGAGTTGAAGCTGCAGTTAAAAGATCTCATTGACAAGGGTTTCGTTCAGCCGAGCATATCCCCTTGGGGCGCTCCAGTGTTATTTGTAAAAAAGAAAGATGGGACCCTTAGAATGTGTATCGATTATCGGCAGCTCAACAAAATCACTATAAAGAATAAGTATCCACTCCCCAGAATAGATGATTTGTTCGATCAACTCCAAGGGTCTAGTTTCTTCTCTAAGATTGATCTTCGTTCAGGGTATCATCAGCTTAGGGTTAGGGATGGAGATATCTCAAAGACAGCCTTTCGTACCCGCTATGGTCACTATGATTTTTTAGTCATGTCATTTGGTCTCACGAATGCACCTGCTGCATTTATGGATCTCATGAACAGGGTCTTCCGTGAGTACCTTGACTCTTTCGTCATAGTATTCATTGATGACATTCTCATCTACTCTAAGACCAAGGAAGAGCATCAACAACATTTGAGACTAACCTTGCAGGTACTTAGACAGCATCAGTTGTATGCCAAACTCAGCAAATGTGAATTCTGGCTGAGATCAGTGACCTTCCTGGGTCATATTGTGTCCGATCAGGGCGTGGAGGTGGATCCCAGAAAGACTAAGGCTGTGAAGAACTGTCCAAAGCCTCTTACTCCTACTAACATCCGTAGCTTTTTGGGATTGGCTGGTTACTACCGCAGGTTTGTGGAGGGCTTTTCTTCCATTGCTGCCCCATTGACAACTTTGACTAAGAAGAAGGCCAAGTTTGAATGGACGGAGACTTGTGAGAAGAGTTTCCAGGAGCTCAAGGACAGACTCACTTCAGCCCTGGTGCTTACTTTGCCTAAGTGTGGTGAGAATTACACTGTAGATTGTGATGCATCTAGGATTGGTCTGGGTTGTGTTCTTATGCAGGTTGGTAAGGTAATAGCCTATGCATCCAGACAGCTCAAGGTTCATGAGAAGAATTATCCCACTCATGACCTGGAGTTGGCAGCTGTGGTGTTTGCACTGAAGCTGTGGAGGCATTATCTGTATGGAGTGCATGTAGATGTGTTCACAGACTATAAGAGTCTCCAGTACGTGTTCACACAGAGGGAGTTGAATCTACATCAGCGAAGATGGTTAGAGCTGTTGAAGGATTATGACATGAATGTGCAGTACCATCCAGGTAAGGCTAATATTGTAGCTGATGCTTTGAGCAGGATGAGCATGGGAAGTACAGCTCACGTTGAGGATGAGAAGAAGGAGCTGGTAAAAGATGTACACAGACTGGCCAGACTGGGTGTGCATTTGGTTGACTCCACTAGTGGGGATGTTTCAGTTTATCCTAGTTCTGAATCATCCTTGGTAGTTGAAGTCAAGCAGGGTCAGCATCTAGATCCCGTGTTGATGGAGCTGAAGGACTCAATGCTGATGAAGATGAATGAGTCCTTTGCTTTGGGAGGTGATGGCATACTTAGGTACCAGGACAGGCTGTGTGTGCCAGAGGTGGATGATTTGCGGACCAGGATTATTGCAGAGGCCCATGGTTCCGGATATTCTATACATCCAGGTTCCACCAAGATGTATCATGATCTCAAGAAGATTTATTGGTGGGATGGCATGAAGAAGCACATTGCAGAATATGTGGCCAATTGTCCTAATTGTCAGCAGGTTAAGGCAGAGCATCTTAAGCCTGGTGGTCTAACGCAGATTATTGAGGTTCCGACCTGGAAATGGGAGGCCATTAATATGGACTTCGTGGTTGGGCTTCCGAGGACAAGGAGGCAGCATGACTCTATATGGGTTATTGTGGACAGATTGACTAAGTCTATCCACTTTATCCCTGTAAAGTCTACTTACAGAGCCGAGGATTATGCGAGGCTCTACATTGATGAGATTGTGAGATTGCATGGAATTCCCTTGTCTATTATTTCAGACAGAGGAGCTCAGTTTACTTCTCATTTCTGGAGATCTTCCCAGAAGAGCTTGGGCACGCAGGTGAAGCTTAGCACTGCCTTTCACCCTCAGACAGATGGGCAGGCAGAGCGCACCATACAGACATTGGAGGATATGTTGAGGGCGTGTGTGATTGACTTCAGAGGTAACTGGGAGGACCATCTGCCTTTGATAGAGTTCTCGTATAATAATAGCTATCACTCCAGCATTGGGATGGCACCGTTTAAGGCACTGTATGGCAGGAGGTGTAGATCTCCAGTTGGGTGGTTCGAGGTTGGAGAGTCATCCATTTTGGGGCCGGAGATCATTCATGAGGCCTTAGAGAAGGTCAGAATGATTAGGTACAGGTTGACTACTGCGTACAGTCGGCAGAAGTCATATGCTGATAACAGAAAACGGCCCTTAGAGTTTGATGTTGGTGACCAGGTTTACTTGAAAATATCACCTATGAAAGGGGTGATGAGATTTGGTAGGAAAGGGAAGCTGAGTCCGAGATATGTTGGGCCATATGAGATCCTACAGCGTGTGGGTGAGGTGGCCTATGAGTTGGCATTACACGCAGAGTTAGCTTCTGTCCATCCAGTCTTTAATGTATCTATGTTGAAGAAGTGCCTAGGTGATCCAGCATCAATCTTACCTGTTGAAGGTTTGGGGGTTGATGAAGACTTGTCTTATGAGGAGGTACCTGTTGAGATCTTAGACAGACAGGTCAAGCGGCTGAGGAACAAGGAGATTGCCACAGTGAAAGTATTGTGGAGAAATCATCTTGTTGAGGGTGCTACGTGAGAAGATGAGGCCGATATGAGGGCCCGCTACCCTCACCTGTTCAGCTCTTGAGGTTAGACTTTATACTCTTAAACCTATGCTTCCTTACCTCCCCGTATTTTGTTGTTATTGATTGACTGTGTATAGTGCTTTTATTATGATCTGACTGGCATTACAACATGAAGTAGTAGTGTCATTCGGGGACGAATGTTCCTAAGGGGGGGATAATGTAACAACCCTAAAAATGAATAGGATCAAGACTTAGCTTTTTCAAGAATGCTTGCGATTAGACCAAGGTCCACACGTATTGATACGCGTAGAACCAGACCTCAGAACCCTTACTACGACCAAGCCAACTAACTGGGGGAGTTAATTGAGCTTGGAAAGGTTGGAACCAACCATGTGAGGCTCACGAAAACGAAGATTTAATCGGAAGAGTTTTTACCGGACTCAAAAGAAGAAATTTTAAGTTTTGAGGGTCCAAGGGTAAAATGGTCTTTTCCAGGCCAAGGGTAATATTGTAATTACCCTGAGAAATTAATTATTTAATTAATTAAGTTAATTTAAATAAATAAATTCGGGTGGGGCAACCCGAAGTGACCCATTTTCGCAAATGGGAGTCACTCGGGTTCGAGCCCCACTAGAAGCAAGGATTTAACTTGCTTTTATTTAATTTGGTAAATTAATTTTAATAAATAATAAATATTAGATAATTTAGGAAAAAGAAAAATCAGAGTCTATTAATTATTAATTATTAATTAAGTTGACTAAGTCCTACCAACAAGTCCTAGTTCTAAGAGACCACTATCTCCCATCTCCCACTCTCTTTCACGTCAATCTCTCTCACTTTCACCCTCTCTTTCTGGCTGCCAAACGAGAGAAAAAAATCAGAAAAGAACAAAAAGTGAGTGCAAAAGTTCATCAAGAACTTGAAAGCTAAAAACTCAAAAGAAGAATAATCTTAAGAACAAAAGGTGAAGATCAATATCCAAACGGATTTTGCTTGTTCTTTCGGTGTTTGGACTGATTTATGGAGAGGTTCTTGGGCAGCATTCTCGTGGTTGAACAAGAAAACTAAGGTATGGGTCTTCTTACTCTTGGTCCTTTTCCCAAGATACCCCTAGGACTCAGAATATTTGGCTCAAGACTAGGGTTGTTTTCCCCGTTGCATGTCCCTGTCATTAGCTCCCAACGAATTCGTAGGTTGGTATGTTTGCTGGTAGAAATTAGGTGTTGCAATGTGTTTTCATGAACATGTATTTGGAATCATATGAATGACAAGCTTTGTTGCCAAAAATATGTGTGAGTATGTGAAAAAGTTTATTATAAACTTACTGTAAATGAGTGTTGATTTATGGCTTCAAGTTTGATATGATTTTGGGTGTCATTTAAGTGTATAAACTTATGCAAATGATGATGTTCAATTAAGTGTAAAGTGGCTGAACTTAAATGAAGAATTCTTGGCCAAATATGTCCATGAAAATGCACCTAAAGGACTCACTAAACACTACTCCAAATGCATGAATTTTCAACGTTAAAAAGTGGAGAAAATAGGCTGCAAAATGGTAATCAAAATTTCTAGATTTTGATGTTAAATTCGGGCAGTTTCTGGAGACTTTGAAAGGGTTTTAAAAGGGATTAAAATAGGTGAGGTCAAGGGGAATCGAACCCAAGACCTCACATGACTAAGAGGCTGAGATATGTTTTAAGAAAATATGTTGGGGCTAAGGGGATTCGAACCCCTTAGCTACTGCCCGCGAAAATGAATTTAAAAAAAATAGGTGAGGCCATGGGGGTTCGATCCCACGACCTCACTGTCCATGATCTCAACTTAGAGAAAAGTATTAAATATATATATGGGGCTGTGGGGGTTCGAACCCACCACCTCACAACCCTTAAGCGAAAATTAATTAAAAGGAGGCTGTGGGGGTTCGAACCCACAACCTCCCTACTTGGGCGAATTAAAGAGTAAAAATAAAAGAGGCTGTGGGGGTTTGATCCCACAACCTCTTGGTTTAAGAAAAATGGGAGAATATCATGTTAATGAAAAATGAAAATGGGGTTGTGGGGGCTCGAACCCACAACCCATCGACCAATTCAAGAAAAAGGTTAAATAGAAAAGTAATCCTTCAATGTTTATATTGTGATTTGACTTAGAGTTAAAATGTTATGAATATTAGAATAAAATCAATTAAAAATATAAATGATATCCAATTGATTCAAGACTTGGGATTCCTTACCCAAACTTCCGTTTGTTACATAAGTCATACGTGAACAAATCATCCAAGAATAATGCCATCTACTTAGATCGAAATTAAGATCTTGGTATATATACAAGATACATAAGTCTTGTACTATAAAATCTTAGGAATGTATGAGTCACATAATGAACTACGAATGAAGCCTCATGGCTTGTATGTATAGACGCATAAGTCTAACATACGTTTAAAAGTAAGTGAACCTAAGATGTATGAAATGATGGGATGAACAATGAAATGATGAAATGAACAATGAAATAATGAAACCCTAGGAAGGTTAAGTAAGGGTGTAAAGTACACCAAATGGCCAAGTGCATTGGCATAAGACGAAATGAACATTCGCGTAATAAGAGGTGAATAACTATGAAAAGCAAAGATGCTAATGATGATGAATGTGGTATCAACATGATATGAGGCTAATGTAAATGATGAGAACAATCTCAAATGAGCCTAAGTAAATATTACCAAAACGTACTCACCTATGAGAGTGTAAGATAATGAAGAGACCAGTCTCTATGAACACTCTAATGAGAGTATTGAGCTTAACACACTCAATACGAATGATGAGATGAGAAATCATCTAATGAGCTATGATGTCCTCATACTAGAAGCCAGCTTCCATGACGTATGAGATGAATGAAATGAAATTTATACTGAGCACCGATAGGCTAGCTATGAGCGGTGATGCCTTCTTTCGGGAAGGACGGAGGTTCACGTAACTCTCATGAGATGAGACTGTCCGGCTTGCCGGGTATGGGTCTCCTTATATCTCCAAGTCTTCGAACCTATACTGCCAATATAGGGATCTGGCGGGGTTAAATTCCCATGTACGCTAGCATGTTATTGGATCACTTTGGCCGGTGATTCCACCTCTTTTCGGTGTGGGGGAGACACTGGATTTTATGATGCTCACATGATCTATGTCGGTTAAAGTTAAAGTTCCCAACGAATAAATGAGGCCAGCCTCAAATGATGCATATAATGAAATGAATGATACCAAAGGTGTTAGGATAGGATAATCAAAGGTGAGTTAGATTCAAGTAATGACATTAGGTCATTCTTGGTCATTGCACAACGAACCTAATGAAAGTCTTAAACTACATACTAGGTATAGCTGGTGGTTACACTGGCCTATGAATGAAATGAAATGAAGTAGGTATGAATGAATGAAGCAGACTCTGTATTTGTTAATGAAGATTCCCTAGTTGAGGTCCCATCTATTGTGCCCTCATTTCTGGGATGTCTTAATGTCAAGTCCATGATTCCAAGGTCTCATGGCATATGAATGAATGATATGAAAGAAGTTATGTGCTACATGCAAAATGTATTGTATGCTATATGATATGTACTATGTGTAAATGTTATGTGCTGTGTGCAAATGTGAAAAGTATGATGATGTATGTTATTCTCATGGTATCACTTTCCTAATCCAAATTTGGAAAGCTCATTTACTTTCCTAATCCAAATTTGGAAACTTTCCTAATATCAATTTGGCAAGTCCACTGACTTGACTTTCCAAAAATCATGCTGTTAGGAAAGAGCTATACTTTCTCATGCATGTCCTTAGTGTGTGCTTGCATATACCCATACTTAGTACAAGTATGTACTAACCCTATACAAACTCTACTATTTTAGGTGCAGGCACAGGTGGACGATAGAGCTACAGGATCGTCGTTGCAGTTATCCGGACATCCAGCATTCATCCGGTTTTGGTAGGTCCTCATGCTTTCGAGGATGCTACTGTTTTATATTCTAGCTTAGTTTTAGAGTTGAGCTAGTGGAGCATGTTCCACTAGCGTTTCTTTCCTGTTTTTATTCAGACTATGTATTGGTGCCATTTTGGCAATTATATGCTTTATAAGTATTGAACTATTCCTTTCATTTGATTATCTCTTAATGTTAGATGGTTGATGGTGAACAAATTACGAATGTATTAGAATTGTTTAGAAAGCAATATTTAGAAACAAAAAGTTTCAAATTTTCTGCTAAAATTAACCTATGTAAAGTAAGAATGACGTAAGTAGGCTTGTCTGCGACCTCTGAGAGGTCAACGACGCCGGTCTCATCTGGGGTCTAGATTCCAGTCGTGACAATGATGCCCAAGTAACCTGGCCTTCTCCCACCGGCCTCTCATCCTTCCATTGTTTATGCCAAACTTGAGCCACATCTTTGAGGTTGTAGGCGGCTAGTTCCGCCTTTTCTTGAGAAGACAGCACTATAGCATCACGAACTTTGAACACTTCATCAATGAACCCTTGGGAGTCCTCCTCCACATTAGAACCATAGAAGGTAGGGGAATTCATCCTTGTGGAATCCCTAATCCTTGAAGCGGTGGTGTTAGCATTGGGATTCACATGCACCCTTGAATCCCTAGAAACTTGAGTAGCCAACACTTGAGGCAAGCTATGAATAGCCGCCCTTATATCAACGTTATACATAGCCCCTTCTTTAATAGGAACTTGAGGGTTTTAAGGAGCTTGAGGGGGAACCGCCTCATTCAAATTCTCCTCATCGGCCCTTCGAGCATTGTTCGTC
Source organism: Solanum sitiens (assembly GCA_016801875.1). NCBI lineage: Eukaryota > Viridiplantae > Streptophyta > Magnoliopsida > Solanales > Solanaceae > Solanum > Solanum sitiens. Next base: position 198,036 of record JABWTJ010000615.1, on the reverse strand, counting down.
CTTGTATTCATTGCCTATAAGCACAATAAAAGGATTAAAAGAAAGAACTAGATAGATTTAAGATTCTTAGGCATGAATAAGGAATAACAAGAGAGTGAAAGTTCCTAAGCATCTCATAGTCTCTCATTCGTAAGTGTGGTGCGCTTCACAATTATGAATAATACCCTACATAGAAGGGGTTTAGAGAGACATCAATCCTAAGATTACTTAACCTCATGCTCTGATACCAAGTTTATTATGAACCAAAGTACCCCCTAGGCGTAACTGGCGTTGTCATCTTGAAGAGGACTAAGACTAGCCCTTAGGATACATTATAGAACCTCATAGTTCAAAAATGCGGAAAAATTAAAACTTTACGTAATGAAGTGTACTTAGACTTCTCACATATCGTATATGGAGTTTACATAGGCTCCTCGCATATGAAGTTTACATAGACTTCTCTTTTAGCATAAGTAAGACATATAAGAATCTAATGTCTCATCTCACATATAAACCATCTACAAGAGTATAAAAGTTTGGACACAGCTAATACAAGAACAATACGCCATTATAGGATTACATCAAGTTTCTCAATGATAAAAGATATAATAAAGGTCTCTAATCATATGTAACATCATGGCTAGAGTGGAACACGGCAACATCCCTGGACATGAGGACTCACCAATGAATTGGACAAAGATCCAAGTCTTCCTTGCAAGTGGCCACGAACTCCTTAATGGTTAGGAAAAGGGAAGAAATATGGGTTAGTACATCACACGTACTAAGTATGGTTTTATACACAAAATCATCAATGGATGAGAAAAGGACATTTTAGTAAAAATCATGTTTTCTATCAATTTAACTCAACATGCATATATAACAAGCATAGTAAGTCAATATTAACATAATACCAACCCAACATGTAAACCCCCTAAGAAAACTACTTGTGCAATGCCAAAGACAGAATCCCATAACCCTATCCAAACTTAAGCATCACATTAAGAAACCCACTTCATACTTACAACATATTCTCATGATTCATCAAGACATGCTCAATACATCAATACTACTCATAACTTTTCAACATAATCATAATCATAATCATAGTCATAAAAGAACACTACTAGAACCATCCCTTAGGATCCCACATGTGCAATGCGTAAGAGAAGTCTCATACCCTCCCTCACACTATGGAGTAGCCTTTAAGACAACCCTAATAAGAGTTCACATACTTAACTTGTTCGTTTACTTTTTACATTAGTGAAAGAAGTGCAATAACCGATATGAGACCATGTAAGCTACATGGAAATCGGTGTTCTAATCCCACACCAAAAAGAGAGGATTAACACTTGCCTAAGGTGCAACCTTTCGTACATAGCTATCTAGGTGAATTCACTTAACTATAAGTCCTCGGTGAGGTTGACTTAACTCGTCGAATGACACAACGTGCCCATTTCAAAATCAAAATCTCGAAACCTTTCTTATGAACTTCAAAAAAAATCAAAGGATGCAAACACAAAATTCATCTACAACCCGTACTTCCCATCACCCCAGAATACTCACACTTCTTCCGGTTTTGCCATATTTGTCCATTCAACTACAATTACCCTCAAGAATATTGTCACCCATTCCTTAATAGAGCAATTTTCGTTATTTAGTGCAAATGTGGGATACTTAGACTTCACCCAAATAATATAACAACAATCAGGCAATACCCATGGGGATTTTAATCAATAAAAAGCATATACATTAAGGTATTCAAATATATAAGCATTTCAGGCAAAAATTTTGAATTATAAATAGCATGTTGACAACCTATTTCTATCATATTGGCCCATGTCATCTTGATACTATACTTGCAAATGAGTGCCAAAATGTCAAAAATAAATTCAGGGTATTAGAGACTAACCATTGATGCTGATCAAATATCTTTTTGTAAAGCTAGGTAGTAAAGAAATCCAACCCCAAGAACTATTAAAGAACTAAAATACTAACTAACGATAAATCTAAGAAAATAATAACTTTTGGTGTGATTTTGGAGAGTTTGAAACAAGGGAAAGTGGGAGATTTAAAATTTTGAGATTTGGCCCTTATATAACCATTCAGTTCTCATCCACTGGCGATGTTAATCGTTTTAGCCGAATCACTCGGCGATGCGCCGATCGGTCTTTTATCATGCCCTTTCTTCAAAATCTTCAATTTTTTGGGGGCGAGATCGGTTGTCTACACCGAGATCGACTACTAAGTTGGCGATGTACCTATTTGTTTTTTGAGTTTGCCGAGTTTTACAGGCTCTTCAATATTCTTGCATTGAGCCAAACAACGGAATTTAGTTGGGTTTGCCGATCTGTTTGGTGTCTCGCAGAATAGACCTTCTGCTTGCCAACCTGAGATTTTCCACACTCTCCTCATTTTACCTGCAACAATAACACACCTTTATTTATAAAAGTAAATGCTACAGTTATGACATTGGGTAGCCTCCCAATAAGCGCCTTATTTAATATCGTGGCTCGACAAAGCATGCCTCACTCACTGATATTTGTGCTAGACCTAGTGTCACTAGGTAACCCCAATATATCGTTAGGGTGGAGCTGATGTGCTGGATTGTTCTAGAGTGAGATCCAATCAATTGGTTCAATGCTTACAATTTTTTTTTATTTCGTCCAACACTTGATCTTGATCGGTGATCTTTTGGAGAATGATTTGAAGTGTTTCCTCAACACGACTTTTCTCATCTTCTCTAGAATTCTTCCGTGCGTGGGGAGTTATATTCCTCCCTTGGCATTTACACTGGTTTTCTACCTCAGACATTTTAGTGGTCAAGTCATGTAGTTGAGATACCAGTGCAACTAATATGAACTCATCCGCCACTTTGCTATCTTCCACAAATAGCTTGCCACGCACTCCCTGTGTCTTTCTCAGAGGTCCTGCACACACAAACACAAAACAAAGAAAAATTAAACAAAAAGTAAAATCAGTAAACTACACTAAAAAGAAAAAAGACTCTAGTTAACTACATCTTCACAAAACACCACTCCCCGGCAGCGAAGCCATTCTAATGCTTCTTGTGTGATCGTTATCAATGACACTAGCCTACAATCTAAGTGTCTACGAACCAAAGCGAGTATAGTAACCCGACCAAGGTTTGAGGTCGTGTTCGAAGGAGCGGTAGTAAAAATAGTAGCTAAACTAGAATTTCCGTTCTAGTTAGAAATAGTTTGAAAATTATCAAATAAAAACAGAGTAAATTCAATTTGTGACACCAAGTGTCAAATATCAAAAGGTTTTGTCACAAGTAGTAAAGACAACAAAAATAGCAAAGCGAAATCAAGTATGGAGAGACGTTGTTGGGGTGTGATCGCATTATATGTTGAAGTAAACCGTTGGGTACATGCTTTTGACAGGATTTCAAGATATTGATGACTAGGCTAAGCTTTTAAGGTAAAGTAATTCCCTCTCAGGTAACTTACCGCATATTAAATGGGTTCCCTCTCGAACACCTACTCGTCTAATGAAGACCAGCCCATCCCTTACCCACACCCGCACTTTCAATGATGAGTTGTACGATATGGGACTAGGGTTCACCCTCTCGGGATGAACCTTATGTTGCCCCACTTCTTAAGCCATCAGTCTAGCCATCTTGATTTCGTGACCTCTCTCTCGAGAAAGGCGAAAACAAATGGGTGTTTTTGTATTTACAACTACAAACCCATTCAATTAAACCAAAATCACTAGGTGAAATCACCATTAAAATGCACCTAACCTATCAAAAAGCAAGACCCAACAATAATATCAACACATATTTGCTAAATCACACCCTTAGAATGGAGGATTTTTAGCCACACATCAAGCAATAACCAAATACACCTAAAATGATAAAGAAATCAATTGAGTATAAGAAATTAAACCTTAATATGAGCAAACTTTAGTTTTGGTATTTTCTCTCCAAAATTGAGAGAAAATACCAAAACTAAAGTTATAAAAGTGAGAAATAATAATGTTCGGACTCTCTAAATATATCACAAACAACTAATATTAATAGCTTTCAAATAGAGTGTTGTGAATCTTTTTGGCGAAGCTGTTCGTGAATCGCCGAGAAGTTCGGAAATTCGATCTTCTTCTAGTTCATTGTCGTTTGTGATTTGCCTTCAGCGTTTATGCGTTCTGGATTATTGGGCAGAATAATTCTAATTCGTGGAACTACTCGGCGAACAGCCGACTGTGCCTTTTCATCGCCTTTTTGATCCACTTCCATCATGGCTTCACTTGCTAGAGCAAAGAGCGAAATGCATCCTCTCTGCTGATCGGCAAATACTTGGCGACGCTCAGGCTTCAACTTCAACTCTTTTCATCCTTTTTGTTCCCATTTTGCGCCTAAGTCTTCATGCTCACACTAAAACTTCAAATACCTGTACCTTAAGAGTTTTCATCAAATATTGAGATCGAATGATCATTTGAGGACTCTAGTTTCATTAAAATAAGGCCCAAATGAGTCCAATCAAGGACTCATCACCACCTGCCTTGGGTACAATGATAGCAATAGGAATTGGCAGGAGCTTGAGTTGCTTGAACAGAGGGAAGCACTCCAGGACCAACCAATCCTTTCAAGAGCGTCCTAATCTGTTGGGCTAACAGTAGGTCTGAAGGAGGAACATGTAGTCTCAGCTTGCACCTGTTCCTCTTGTCAAACACTCTCCTCATTCTAAACCGCTACATTCTCTTCTACCTCTTCATGATGTGCAGGAGGGGACACATTTATAGGAGCATTATAACTAGGTGATCTATCCCTAGTAGGTGCCACTCTTCCTCGACCTCTACTCCTAGCTCTTCCTCGACCTCCACTCCTAGCTCTTCCTCTACCACTGCCTCAATCGCGACCTCTAGTGCCAGATTATTCAGTTGGAGTGTTGACGGAAGCTACGGGCCTAACGTCGTTGAATCTAGTATTAACCATCTACGGACAGAACTATGAAATAGGTTAGATACCATTTCGAATCATCATATACCAATTGAAATTAAGTTATAGCACGAAAGGAGAAAAGAGAAAACAAAGAGATATCGTAAAGACCTATAGTCTCTCAAAGAAAATGACATATGTCTCTATACCATTCCGCAAGACTCTACTAGACTTGTTTTAGTACATCGATATCAACAAACCTAGACGTTGATACCAAATTTTTCACGACCCAAATCATCGTGATTGACACCCACTCTAACCCTCGGTGGGAGAACCACTACTACAACCCGACTAGCCATAAAACTACATAACTAAATCAAACTAACATATTCAAAGTTACGGAGGAAGGTTTGAATGCTAAGGAAAAGAAATAAAATTTCCATAAACTCCAAAAGTCTAACGAACAATGCGGAAATAACGCCTACTACCTAAAAGTCAATGTACCAATACTCTAAGAAGATCAATAACTAAATATAAAAAATCTAAAGAATTAGTCTAAGTCCAAAGTGTGGATATAAATGGAAAGAGAACTCAAGGAAGCCCAGAACAACTATCTCAACCTTGGATTTATAATGATCACTAATATTATAAACGAGGTTTGTCAATAGCCGTCTGAAGATGCCCTATACTAAACAAAGAAAGAGACAATGTAGTATCAATATACAACCATATACTGGTAGGATCACACAGTTATCCCATTAAGTGAAACATATATAAGTCATTAAAACATAATAATAACATGACTATACCAAGCATATCAACATCATTTCCAAACAACGTACATTTTTCACGATTCTCAAGATATACAATTATGTTAAGTCAATGGCCCTCTAATGGAACCCACACCCAAACGGTTAGTATAGCAGTACGTGGTACCCATTACAATGTTTATGCCAAAATGTGGCAACCTATCCCATTTAATGTGTCAGAACGCAACCTCCGATGCATTCAACAAGCTACAATCACAATCACAAGGTGAATTCTCATAATCATACATTCAAGTTATAATTAATGGCATGCAATCATTTACCTATCCTCATTTATGATTAGTGTGATCAACAATGCAACATTCACATATATACATGTATCATAATGAAGCAAGAACAAACATACATCACACAATATGAAATCACCACCATCACCTACCTCGAATAAGCTTGAATCCCCTAAGAAACTTAATTCTTCCCTTTACGGATTCATTTGTTTATTTTGGTCTACAAAAAGTTAATATAACACATGAATCAATTAACAATATCTACTTACCTGAATTACAGTCAACTCTATCAATCCTAGGTGAAGCCTTGATTCCCATTTAAAGATTAGGGCTTTTTCCATCATAATTTCTAGATCAAAACCGTCCCCCATCGATAAATACCCACAAAACTAAGTTCTACGAATCAAATAATGGATTTGGGGAGTGAAAACCTTTCCTTAACCTCAAGAATGGTGGAAAACTATCAAAAAACACGTGGGGTCGTTCCTTAGCTTTTAAAGTCGAAAATTGCAACATAAAACATTTTTTGGGTTTATTTCTTATTTAATTCGCGACTGTCCTGCCACAATGGTCCTCACCCAGCTACAGTTGTCCTACCACGGCAATAATAATTCTGGTAGAGCACATTAAACTGAACGAGTAAGAAATTTTAAGAATTTCAATACCACCATTCACAACACACCTTCAACCTATGACACTTAGAAACTACCCGTTTAGACCAAGATTATAATTAGATCACCTAATTATTACCAGATTTTTCTTGAACTTACTGACTCTGATTTCGTCCAAACCTAGACTAAATTGGGAAATTCTAAGTTACAACAAAAAATTGTTCTGGCCCATAAAATTTCCCTTGGCTTTCTTATAACGACGGGAACCAGTCGTTACAACTATTGGGTGTAGTATTGAGCAACGATATAGGGATGAGTTCAGAAGACTCACATTCCTATAAACCATGTAGCCAACATGTGTGAAGGGTCAGTTTTTATAGACGATTCCATATTTCTTTTAAGTATAACTTAGTGAATCCACTTAGTTAAGGTTTTCTATACCCAGAAAAGGTATAAGACAGTTATGGCAACGTGGGCGAGATATTGTATTATCGTATAACTCATATTGATGGTTGTCGATGAGAGAATCTCACATATATTAGTAAATAGTATGTTATTATATTTCTATACATTTGAGTTGATATCTAATATTTTATAAAATGTTAATATTGCATCTCTAATTATTTCTTTCATTTGGAGTTGAGTTGAGGTGAGTATGTTTTCCCGTGTTATCAATTCAATTTTCTATGTTTTAGTTTCCCCTTCGATGCTCGTATATTTAATGTACTAATATCATTCGACTTTTATATTATTTATTATGTAGATGAATGTGTTCATGGGGCATCAACCGGTGCTTTGTTAGTACCATTTGCACTCTAGATAACTTTGGTGAGCCTTTTTTCTTTCCAGAGGACTCCACATTTATATTTCTATTTTATTTAAGTTGTTGAGGGTGTTGTCCTGATATTTATCTTAGTATTTGGAGATTTCATAGATAGTTAGAAGTTGAAGAGTCACTCGCTATTTCCCTTGTTGATGTTTTGAGACTTTCAATCAATTATTTATGTTCATTTATGTATTCCCAAATATTTTTGAGTTCAGTAGTATTGAGACATTTTGACATTTTAAGGTTAATTATGCATTTGGAGTCCTCTTTTGCTTGAGTAAGTCTTCCGCTAAGTATCCATACCATCCAAGGGTTATCTTGGGGACCAACGATAGTTCTCGAGTATTAGCCAATTCCAAGGTGTAGACTCGGGGTGTGACATGGATCCTGAGTTAGATATCACGATCGGGGTCATCCATTGGTTTAAAAGTCGAATCTGAAATCAGTGTCGGGTGTCACTGTCGGGGTTATATTTCAGGGTCAAGCTCCAAATCGGGGTCCCATCTTGATTCAGAAGTTGGGTTCCGACTTTGGTATTGAGTCTCTAATTAGGATCGGGTGTTGGGTGTCGAGGTCGAATGTCAGAATGGAATTCCTGATTAGTCACCAGGGGATGGTGTAATTGTAGGTGTCATATTGGGGAGTAGGGGGTTAGGTCTTAGGTGGAATGACGAGATTACAAGAAAAAGTAATACAAAAGAACATATAAATTAAAACAACAATAACAACATATGGTAGAACATATCAATGAGCAATACATTGCATGAATAACGTTAATACTACAACATACATAATGCTTCAGACTATCACCTATCTTAATCTCACACTCAGCTACCTGCTAACCTTTTTACCCAATTCCACTATACTCGTATCCTTTTATCTAAGGTTATGTCTTGAGTGAGCTTCAACATATTCCAAAAACTTGAAAAGTTAATGTAATTATAAGTTGGGAATAGTAAATTTTCTTATACCATCTTTTACTACACCATTAAAATTGGGGTCTAATAACATTATTGTACCAAATTAAACAAATATTATATAAGTACAGGTAACATTACCTAAAAAATTTTGGTATGATAATGGATAAGGAATAATGTGCAAAACACGTTCATAGAGACTAGTACAAATTAAAAGCATGAATGTCCTTAATAATGTGGTTTATGTTTTCTGCCCTTCATCAAAAGACTATATTTAAGAAAAAATCATTTTCACTCATTTACTATTTTAGTTAGATTGTTATTAGTTAATTGTTATTCTAATATTTAAGAACATAACTATAATTAAAATTCTACCATAAATACTCAACTACTACTCATTAACACTTTGTGTGGTTTAGAAGTGTGTAGGGTGTGGAAAACTGAACTGGTCATTAAATTGAACCAAAAAATGTTATTGAGTCATTGCTATTGGGTTATTGGGTTGACAGGTTTTTAATGGTTTTATAAAAAAATTATTGGGTTATCGTTTTGGTATCAGTTATTAGTATTGGGTTATTGAGTACACCGATAATCCATTAAGACGATAGTAAGTTACTACTATACCCTTCATAACTATTAAATATTAAGAATTTAACATAACTAGACACTATATAAGTACTCTACACTATGGTCTACACACTTCACATGTCATAATACTTCTACTTCACGTCATATATTCCACATTATGTTTTGGTTGTAACATGTTATTGTCCCTTTCATACTAATATACTCTTACTGATGCAATTTCTTATTATATATCTTGTTTCACTATATCAAAGCATTTACAACTGATTTGCTTGTTTCACAGTATCGTGCCAAATTGTTAGAGAAATGAGAAATCATATGTTTATATTATGAGTATTTTTTTAATGGGTAAACAAAAAAAAACAAATTGTTAATGACCAAAATCGATAAACCAAAAACTGGCAGAGAGTATCTCATTGATTCGTTATTGGTTTAGCTTATTTAAAAACCAAAAATCGATAAACTTAACCGATAATACATAAAAACCGAAAAAAACCGACCGATGCACACCCCTAAAAATGTGTGTTTCTATCCAACTACAACACTTAAATGGATGAACTAACTATTTTTCTTTTTCAATCTCACCATAAAACAGCTTCTAAAAAAACACAAATCTAACATTTCATCCAAACTTCCATTTTAAATATCTTATCATCAAGGTCGTCTCGACCATAATGTCACTAAAGCAATTGTTTGGGCCCACATTTTCTCCCAAAAATGTATATAGAAGAAAAATCACATCATACATGCATTTAAGAGGCAATATTACGGATTTTAAACCTAGTTTTAAAAAATTCTTCATGTAACAGTTTAATTACAGATTATAACATATCCGTTAAATTTTACTTTATTTATAAAATAATTAAATTTCACTTTATTAAATAATTAATCTTTTATAATATTATATTATTAATAATTTATTTAATTAAATATTACACCATAATTATCTATTACACAATTATGGGGATTTACTTTGATTATCATTCCTTTTTTATAGTTACACGCCACAACCACCCACCCCACGTAAATATCACGCCCTACGTCAATCTCACACTCGAAGCAGCACTCCTATCCTACACATGACGCAACAACCTCACTACTCCACCTTCAGAAATCACAAATTTATCTTTCATCTCTCCCAAACATACTACATTTCGTTTCTCATCTTTTACCTGTCGAAGAAACTTGTTCGAACGCCTCAAAAATCCCTCGATTAGTAAAAGCAACTTCTACATATGAAATACATGCTCCAACATTAAACATATTGACTCAAACCCCACCACAAAAAATGAAATTCCGACAAAGGGTGGTTCTTCTCAATAGAAGAAACGGGTTAGACAAAAGGAGAAGAGTAGTTAAGCAAATAAATCTGAAAGTCTTGAAAATCAAAAGGATAAAGATGAAGGGGGAAATTATAGAAATCCCTTCTGATTTGGATTCAAATTTTGTAAGTGAAAAATAGAAAAAAAAACAGCAAATGTTGATATGGGTTAGTCTTCAAAACCATCAAAAAGAATAGCAACGAGGGAGGACTCAGAAATCTCAATATCCAAAAAGGCAAAAATAATTGGTTAGGGTAAATATTATATTTAATTTATTTTCCTAATTCGGTCTATTATTTCAAAGTATAATTTGAAATACTTTTTTTTCATATGAAAAAATAATATGTACAGGTTTTGGTTCCATGCAATCCATTGGGGCGAGGTGTCTGCCGCCAAGGCGGGGAACTGTAGTGGGGGGAGTGTTTTCATAGTGGGACAAACGCGATTTAAGTCGGAAATAAACCCCAAATCATCTTTATTCTAAACTTTTTTAACTTTGAGGGTAACGATATGAACCCAGGCTTTTCTTGAAAGTTTTTCATCACTCTAAGGCTAAAATAAGGCTTTCACTCCCCGAATCTATTTTTTTATCCGTAGAACGTAATCTAATGGGTAATTATCGATAGGGAAAAGTTTTGATACTGAGAATTGTGGTGGAAAAAGCCCTAATCTTGGTATTGGGAACATGGGTATGATCTAGGGTTGATAGAATTGTTAGTAATTTGGATAATTAATGATTGTTGATTGATATCCATTTTATTACGATTGTTTGAATACCAAGAACAACCGAAAAATTTTTGAAAGGGAAGAATCAAGTTTCTTAGGGGATTCAAACTTGTTTTGAGGTAGGTGATGGTTGTGATTCTAGGATTGTGTGATGTATGTTTGTTCTTGCTTCATTATGACACCTTATCACATTAATTATAAATGATGGTAGATGAATGATGAATGCCATGAATCATGACCTTATTGTATGTTTATGAGAATGTACTTTGTGATTTTGGTTGTGGCTTGTTGAATATACCAGGTGTTGCATTCCAACACACTAACTTGAATCAATTTCCATGTTCCAGTTTAAATATGGGATCGGCTGTCATGAGCTAGCATAAACATTGGATTTGGTACCATGATTCGGTATGCTAACTATTTGGGTTTGGGTTCCATAAGAGGACCAATGACTTTTTGTAACTGTGTATCTTGAGAAATATGAAATCGTACATTGTTCGTAAATGATGATGATGTCGTATATGTTTGGTTTATGCATGTTATTATTATATTGTATTTACTTATGTATGTTGCACAATGGGATAGTCGCGTAATCCTACTAGTACACTATGGTTGTGTACTGATACTGCACTTTCTCTTTATTTGTTGAGTACATGGCATCTTGAGGGGGCTATTGACAAAGCTCACCTAGAAGATTAGTGATCGCTTTTGAATTCAAGGGTAATCCATTTCTTCCGGGCTGCCTTGAGTTCTCTTTTCGTGTATGTCCACATTTCGGATATACAATTTCTAGTTAGTTATTAGTACATTAGTTTAAGGTGTAACTCTTCTTGTATAGATTTATGGATCTTTTTAGAGTTTTTATACATTGACGTTCATGTTCTAGGTGTTAATTCCGCATTCATTTTAGTTTTTAGACTTTTGTTTGGAATTTATGGGAACTCCCGATATCTTTCCTTAGCATATATCTTGCTTCCATAAGTTAATTGCTTTAGTTTTTTGTTTAGTTGTTTGGTTTGGGTTATAGTAGTGGTTCTCCCATCGGAGGGTCAGTGTGGATGAAAATCACGATGTCTGGGTCGTGACAAATTTAGTATTAGAGCCTGGGTTTATTGATCTCGATGTACCAAAACGAGTCTAGTAGAGTCTTACAGAATGGTACATAGATGTCTATACTTTTTTTGAGAGTCTATAGGTCTTTAGGAAATCTCTCTATTTCTCTTGTCTCCTTTCGTGCTATAAATTGATTCCAATTGGTATCTGCGGATTCAAATCGGTATCTAACCTCTCTCTCTCTTATGTCCACATATGGTTAACACTAGATTCAACGGCGTTAGGACTATAGCTCTCATCAATGCTTTAGTTGAGGAATCTACAATGAGAGGTTGTAGCCGAGGTAGGGGTAGAGGAAGATCTAGGGGCAGAGGCCGAGGAAGGGTAGCACCTACTAGGGATGGAGCACCGATTGAAAATTCTCCCACCAATGAAGCTCTTCCCGTGCATGAGTAAGATATAAAAAAAATATTGAGGATTAAAATGTTGAGGATATTGAACAAGAGGAAGAGGTGAAGGCTGAGACCACATGTATTCCTTCCATAGACCCAGTGTTGACTCAAAAAATTATGTCATTTTTGAAAGGATTAGATGGTCCTGAAGTGCTTCATCTGTTCAAGCAGCTCAATCTCTTGCCAATCTCCCTATTTCTATCACTAGTCTCAAGGTGGGTGAAATGTAGGTGCTGATGCTTTCTTTCCTCCTTTGTTAGGTTCTGTTATGACTGGTAATGAACATGAAATGTTGACTAAGTTCTTGAAGTTGAGACCTCCTATATTTAATTGTTCCGAGAGTGCGAATGCATATGAGTACATCCTAGATTGTTACGAAAGGCTTCATAAGTTGGGAATTATCCATAAACATGGGGTTGAGTTTATGACCTTTCAATTTCAAGGTGAGGCTAAGCAGTGGTGGAGAGGTTTTATGGAATGTAGATCTTTGGTTTTACCTCCACTTACTTGGACTCATTTAATGCCCTTTTATGGAATGTAGATCTTTGGTTATACCTTTTGTCACAACCCAAAAGCATACCCTAGAAGGTAGGGTACAATCTTGGATTGTAACCGGCGGCGTCGACCTCTCGGAGGTCTAAGACAAGCCTCTCATATCATTCATTGCATTGGCATAGTAAATTTAGCGGAAAATTTAAAACTTTTCATAGCACATCATATGCTAGAAACATCACATCGTATATATATAAAACATAAGTCATAATGCATATTTAAACTCTAAGTCTCTTTGCCATCTTAGACTCAATAACTTTAGAATACATTAGGGACACGGCCCAATACGATACCTTACATAACTATACAATATTTAAAGACTTCATATTAAAGACATAAGTAGGACATCCTTGAACTTAAGGATTCCTTTCCTTGAGCTTGAGAAAAACACCTATCAAGCTCCTCAATCAAAGATCTCCTTTAAGCCTTCCATAACCTACACTTTGTGTAAAAAGTAAAGAAGAATGGGATTAGCACAAGAATGTACTAAGTATGGCAACCATGCAAAAACATGCATTTAAAAGGGACATTTCCTTGAAATCATACTTCATGCCATTTTGAGTAAATCATCATAAAACCTTTGTTAACATCATTTATATCATCCACATACGTCATAGAAACACAATCAAAGGCCAATCATCATATGAAAGCACATATAGAATATAAGTGCACATAAAGGTCACTTTATAGTGAACTCACCCTTCTTAGCATTTAACTCTTTCTTTCAATTCATTAATCTCCTAAGTAATCCTTTAGGGATACTTGGTGCAATGCATCACCTTAGGAACATAAGAGAATACCATATATAGTATCTACACAAGACAACACATGCCATCATAGAAGTATAGTACAACATAAACATAGTCAAACCAAGACTACAACATCATACATAAAGGACACATACATAATCATATGCATTAGAGAACCTTCCTAAGACTTCCTAAGGAGTCACTTGTGCAATGTCTAGATGGGTTCATTACTTCCATCTATCCTAAGTAACTTACCTTAAGTCCTCCTAGTTAGGATCCTATTCAATTACTTCCATTGTCCATTTTACCTTTAGGGAAACCATAGCCTTAACCGACACTAAGACCATGGGTGCTAATCATGGAATTTGGCGTTGTAGAGCCTTACACCAAAGGAAGGTGTTACTACCTAGCCAAGGTAGAACATTAACATACATGCTAGCATATCAAGTGAATTCACTTTGCTAGATCCTATGTGGCAAGCATAGTTTATGGAACTAAGAGATAGGTATTCCCTCTATATACCATTTGGTAATGGGGCCTCACCTCATGAGATACCATGAGTGAATATTCCTCAAGGAAAGTCAACACTTCATGTAAGTACATAGGTGAGTATTCCTCTAAGGGAAGTCGACACCATACGTAGGTCCATAGGTGATTATTCCTCTAAGGGAAGTCAACACTCTATAAGGGACAAATGGTGAAATATTCCTCTAAGGGAAGTCAACACCTGTCAATGTCAAGTTCACTCGGTGCTAAGCTAAGTTCCCTTTATTGAAAAGCCTTTATTACCTTTGTTTATAAAACATAGTCTTATGATATTCATCATTCATATGCTTATAGCATATTCAAGCACCTATCTAGTTTTGGAGTATTCTTGGGCCCTCCTAGTTAGACCTCTTCTCCCTAACTAGATCATCCATGTGTGTGAGTGTATATATAGATGTGAGCAAACCTTTCACATAACACATCAAGTCACACATGTTCATATATCAATGCATAAGTCTATAGGCATAACTATATGAGCAATCCTTTCATATAAACCTACTAAGACACTATACACATTCATACTTCATCATATCATATTCATAACATGTTCATATAATCATCCTTCATATGCATAAGAACCAAACCTAGGAACTATCCTATCAAGATATACATGTGCAATGCATAGACAAAGTCCCATACCCTTGTCCATACTAGTACACCTATCAAGTCATCCTAGTAAGGGAATACAAATCATACATTCATACATCACCTTAGTATGCATAGTAGTAGACACTAGTGAATATGAGAACTACCTTTCATTTAGACACAATGACTTATACTACTTGTAATATGCATGTAAGTGAGAGTGTGTGTGCATTTACCAACATGATCACGTAATGGCCATCAATAACATCTTAAGTCAGCCACATTATACTTCAAGCACATAGCACACAACACATAATAGCATAGGAGACAAGACTATATATACATTAAAATCAAGACTCCTAACTTTAGCTATTTACACTTCCATATAAGGGATACATGGGTAGAGGCTATTAACCACTTTAGCACATCAATAGCAGCACCTATACAACACCCTAACATGATTATACACATGCCCATACAATAGCCACATAACCTAATTCACAACTAGAATAGGAAAGTAGGCATAAGCTTCTCATAGTATCATTTTAAGCATATGTTCATAAGTTCATCAATTTGCCTTCATGGCCATGGTCAACACATTTACAATAACAGTAAAGTAAACACCGCCACCATAAGTGGACCATACCACACAATGCCATACAAGGCTTCATCAACTTTACTATAAAGAATAGAGAAGTAGAAGAGTAAAGGAATTAAGCATTCTTACCCAATTCTCACCATTTGATCATCATTGACCAATACACCTTATTCAGCAATAAAACACTTAAATGGCAGTAGCTATATGTACATTAAACATATAAGAAATCATGTACGAGTCGCTACAAGATTATACCATAACGTCATACATCATATCAACATACTAGGAAAGTAGGATAACATAGATCATTAGCTATCTTCCCTAACATTGATTTTAGACCATAGTTCATACATGTATAAGTCTAAGGCAGTAGCTCATTAGGTAAGAAATCAAGCCTAAGTCATGCATCATCTAATCACAATTCAAGATCCATCACATACTTAGCCTCTTGACTTCATAGCCTAAAAGAATCTATACCAATTCATGCAAGATCTTCTTAATTAGATCATTAAGGATTTATACCTATAAAATTCATCCATTACATCACCCTAAAACAGTAGCTAAAGCCGTTCATACATAATCAAAAGTCTACTCAACCGATCTCACAATCGACTTCAAGACAACATGTAGAAACATAGGCTATTCATGCTCAAAACTTCATATATTTATCATCATGAACTACTCATCATCAATTCACCATTAGTTAATGTAAATAACAATAACCACAAGCCATTCAACATATGAGAATCACCATTAAAAATCAAGAACAAGCCATAATTACAAAACCCTTTCAAGAGCTAAACCATTTTTGGAAGGAACATGGGTTCATCATGCAATTGAAGTGAAATCACATTCAAATCATCATATTAATACTAATTCATCATGATTTAATCATTAGAAACGTTTTGAGAAAGAACCCATGGCTAGATTGGAAGATTGGAAACTTGTTCATAAGATTTCTTTGAAAAACATTGAGAAGAACTCTCCAGGTGAAAGGTTACTTAGAGATGAAGGATCACCATACCTTAATCTTCATGAAGTCCCATAAAACTTGATGAAGAACCCATTAGAATCCCATCTACAAGCTGTTCTTGAGCTTCAAAAACCATGGGGGTTTCTAGAGAGAATATTTTTGGAGAGGAAGGGTTCAATTTGAGTGAGGGGATTTGAGAATGGGTAAATCACGTTTTGGATGGCTTATATATACCTAAAATCACTTAATTAAACCTATTATAGTCAGGTTAGGACGTGGGGTGAATTTACCATTCACCCCTTTAAGAGGCAGCACGCAGGCAGTTAACTAGCAGGCCACCCGCGACGAGGCCCATGACGGGGCGTCATGGCCATGACGGGCCGTGGCAGCCTCCGTCGTAGGGGACTTGGCCAATTTCTTGGCTTACAACCTGCCAAGGCAAGTCTCCTTCGACGGGACCTGCTTGACGGTCCGTTGGGGGCCCAACGGTCCGTCATTGGGTCCGTCAAGAGACACTGCCCAGGCAGTGTATAGGCAGCCTTGGGGTCCTTCTTTTGGGGCCTCTTGTGGGGCCCTTTAGAAGTTGTACCCGGACGTTCCAACGTGATTACAAACCTTAACATGTTATAGACCTACCACATAAGTTTCATCCAAAACAAACACCTACAAGACGTCCAAACAGCCTTGACCCCAACATGACATACGATGAACGTCTTAGGGGCTATCTTTCGAATGCCTTGGACGTTCTTGGGCGTTTGACCTCCAAACGTTACGAAACTTCATACAATAACATTAAACATCATTTAACACCATTTCAAGACTTATTTGATTCAGTTCACATAATTTAGGCATGCATACACACATGAGGCACATTAGCGACTATTCGTCGAACGTCTTGGACGTCCCTTGACGTTCGACTTCCAAATCACTTCAAACTTTGCACACTAACTCTATATGACATAATAAGGCATTTTAGGACCTTATAACGTTAAGACGAACATGTTATCCTCTAGACACCTTATCTCATTTTCGAGGTCTTACACCTTTACTTACTTGGGCTCTGTTTCATGCCCTATTTTTAGAGAAGTATGTGCCTAGGACATTGAGAGATCGCAAGAAGGATGATTTTATGGATTTGGAGCAAGGTGGTATGTATGTGGCTGCTTATGAGGCCAAGTTCCATGCTTTCTCTAGATATGCTACGCAATTAGATACTACTCATGATGAGAGTCTCCTCTTATTTGATAAGGGGGTAAATTCAGAATTGCAGGTATTGTCTATTCATATGACTTATGCAGGGAGAAACTTTAATGAGGTAACCGACTTTGCTAAGAACGTAGAGGGGGTGAGGGAAGATGGTCAGGCTAAGGCATTGGATAAAAAGGTCTAAGAAATCGATTAAATTTCAAGGTTCTTACTACAGAGGATCAGGGAGGCCAACACTTTCTGCCAGGCCAATTTAGTCTGCCATACCCGCCTCGACAGGTGATTACTCAGAAACTCCATCTCATAATTTCATTCAGGATAGCCAGTGATTCGTGTATTCGATGGGTAGCAGACCATATTTTGATTCGTACTCGCTAAAATTATGGAGAACCTTGGCATATGAGAAGATATTGTCCCACCCACGCGTGATAGATTCCGCACAGCAGCCGTCTAGAGTAGTGGTACCCGTAGGAAATGGTAATAATGGTCGAGGTTGTCCATAAGCTGGGCAAGGAGGTAATTAGCAAGGTTGTGGGAGTAGAGGAACTAATAGCATAGGCAGAGGTACATTGCATCTAGGCTTAAAAGCCACCCGTCAAGATTAAGGGGCTGTGTTATGCCCTTCCAGGAAAGAATGAGGCAGAGGCATCTAACGCAGTGATCACATGTACTATTCTTGTTTGTGATCGGATGGTTAATATGTTATTTGATCTGGCTTCTACTTATTCTTATGTATTCATGAGATTTGCCTCGGAATTTGATATGAATTGTGATATACTTGATGCCCCCATCCATGTTTCATCCCAATTAGAGAGTTTGTCATAGTCACCCATGTCTATTGTGCTTGTTCTATTTTGATTATAAATTATCAAACTTGGGATGATTTTGTGATTTTGGGTATGACTCACTTTGACATAATCTTAGGCATGACTTGTTTGTTCCCATATTTTGTTGTGCTTAATTGTAATACTACATATGTGACTCTAGAAATTTCGGAAAGGAAAAAATTTGAGTGGGAAGGGGTGTACAAGCTTAAGCAAGCTAATATCACATCCTCCTTTTGGGCTAGAAAAGTGGTAAGGCAGGGTAGTTTGGCTTATATGGCTCATATTTGAGATATGGAGGTTGAGTCTTCATCTATTGAGTCTATTCCTATGGTGTCAAAATTTAGAGAAGTGTTTCGTAATGACTTGTCGTGTTAGCCTCCGGATAGGGATATAGATTTTTGCATTGATTTAGAACTTGGTACTCGTCCCATTTCCATCCCTCTGTATCGCATAACAACGGTGGAATTGAGAATGCTAAGACTGAAATCCAAGAACTTTTTGATAAAGGATTCATCCGTCCTAGTGCTTCCCCGTGGGGTTATCCTGTCTTGTTTGTTATCAAAAATGATGGTAGTATGAGGATGTCTATAGATTATCGACAATTGAATAGGGTCACCATTCAGAATAAGTATCCATTGCCTCAAATTTATAATATTTTGACCAATACAAGGTGAATCAATTCTCTAAGATTGATCTAAGGTCGGGTTACCATCAGTTGAAAATTAGCCTTGAGGATGTGCCCAAGACAACGTTTAAAACCCACTATGGGCACTATGAGTTTCTAGTTATGTCATTTGGGTTAACTAATGGGCATGTAGCTTTTATGAGTTTGATGAATGGGTGGTTCAAGCCATTTTATGATTCGTTTGTTCTTTATTTATGATATTTTGGTTTGTTCAAAAAATTAAGAAGAGCATGCCGACCATCTTCGTATTGTTCTGGGTGGTCTTGGGAAACAAAGATTTTATGCTAAATTTTCCAAGTGTGAGTTTTGGTTAAATTCAGTTGAATTTTTGGGGCTTGTAGTTTCAAAAGAAGGGATAATGGTAGATTCCCAAAAGATTGAAGCGGTTACAAATTGGGTTCGGCCAAGCTCTATGATGGAAGTTAGGAGTTTTATGGGGCTCGCTAGCTATCGTCGATTTGTGAAGAATTTTGCTTCTATTTCCACTCGTTTGAAAAAAATGACCAAAAATGAGTACCCTTTGAATGGACTGAAAAGTGTGATGATAACTTTCAAAAGCTCAAGACTCACTTGACTACAACACCTATTCTAGCATTACCGGTAGAGGGTAAGGACTTTATGGTTTATTGTACTACAAAAGGAACCTCAATTACCAACCAAAAAATTCATTGGTAAATTGATCAAATCGGTTGAAAAATTGAGTCCAACTTATATTAATTCGTTGCTAAAAAGATTGTCAGTAAATATTACCAACTGATTTTAATTTGTTGGTAAACTTGCAAACCAAAAATCAGTTCATAAACACCCAAAGATGTTGTTACAAAATTTTTAAATATGGCCCTAAAATTTCCGTTGGTAAATTTACCAACTAGTTTTTGGTTAGTATATCGTTAGTACCTTTACTAACGAATTGAAAAGGAGTTAGTAAATTTTTTTCTTTATTTTTCGAGTCATACATTGGTAATTGGTTGGTAATTTTAGTAACAAAAAATTTATATTGGTAATTTACCAATAAATTTTAAATAATTTTTTACTTTTTGGTTTTCCATCCGGTGTACGGTACCCACATTGGAGCCCGACTAAATCTGGATTCACGCCGGGAAGTCCCACATTGGGTGGTAAAGCACTCCCTAACAAAGATGATTATGTAACCAACGGGAATCGAACCTGAGACCTCTTGGGTAAAGATGCAGGAGTACTTACCACTACACCACAACCCTTGTTTGTAATAAATCTTAAATACTTTAGTATGATTATTTATTTTTCTAATAAATTTACTAATTGATTGTTCATTTATTGGTAATATATCATTCAAGTTCAATGTTAGCTTAGTAATTAATTGACAATATGTTCAAAATATTATTAAAAGAATGATTATTCAATAGTTAAATATTTATTAAATTACTGCATTTAAAATCTAAGAACACTAACATAAATCCAAAAATATTAATCAATTTTATAAATCATATTTGAATAAAACAATGCAAAATCTATGATAACAAGTTAAATTAATCTCAATATGACACATATCATTATATCAAAAATTTAATTTGAGCACGCTTACCAAAAAAATTGTCCAAAGTCTAAATTTTGGTCAAAAGTTAAAACGCCTAACAACACAAACTTAAAATGGAAGTCTCGAAACCTAAAACAACCATCTTGTTAGATATAAAAATGATCTTTCAAAGCTAATCGAACTGACAGAATTTTCATCAGAACATGTTTACCAAAAATACTAAGCAAAATCAATTTTTTGCCTAAGTTAAATCGCCTAACGGTACAAACTGAATATGAAAACCTCAAAATCCAAACCAGTCATCCTATAAAGCGAAAAATAAACTTCCATAGCTAATCGCGCTGATGAAATTCAAATTTGAGCATGTCTCCCAAAAAAATTGACCTACTTAATATTTTAGCCAAAAGTTAAAACCTAAAACGCTTCACGACACAAACTGAAAATAACTCTCAAATCCCGAAGGAACCATCTTATGAGATCAAAACTGAATTTATATGGCTAACTGGGGTGAAAAAACTTCAATTCGAGCACGATTACCAAAAATATTGACTAAAGTGAAATTTTGGCCAAAACTTTAAAGCTAAAATGTCTAACAAGATAAACTAAAAGCAGAAGCCTCAAAATCCGAACCCTCTATCTTATTACATCAAAATGACTTTTCGCATATAACTGTTTTTATCAGGGTACGTATCAAATATATTAATCAAAGTTAATTTTTTGTCAAAATTTATATGTTAAAACACCTAACGGCACACAGTAAAGATAAAAGCCACAAAACTCAAACAAACTATCCTACTAGATAAAAAGTGACCTTTGGAGTTAATTACGCTAACGAAATTGTCATATGAGCATGTTCACAAAAATATTGATCAAAGTCAACTTTTTGTCTATATATAAAATTTACAACACCTAACGGCACAAACAAAAATGAAAGCCTCAAAACATGAACCAACATTCCCAGTAGATAAAAATGACCTTTGGAAGCTAATGACACTAACGGAGATCTAATCTGAGCACGTTTACCAAAAATATTGAACAAAGTCAAGTTTTGGTTAAATTTTAAAAATTAAAACGCCTAATGCCACAAACTAAATCTGAAAGCCTCAACACTAGACGCTGATTTGCCAAAAAAATTTACTTCAATTGGTAATTTACCAACTACTAAAACATAAGTTAGTAATTAATAATTTACCATAAATTTTATCAATGTTGGTAATAGTTACTATTCAACTAAACATTCATATGTAATATTACCAACTAATAATTAATATGTTGGTAAATTTTACCAATGGATTAGTGATCGATTTAAATATTACCAATTATTTTAATAATGTTAGTAATTTACTAACTACAATCTTTATTCATCGGCAAAATTTCTAACTAATTTGATATTAGTTGTCAACTTTACCAACAAATTACATTTCGTTGCTAATTTACCAACACATTTATATTTGGTTAGTAAATTTAGCAACACAAACTTGTCGTTGGTAAATGTTTGGTTAGTAATTCATTGGTAATATGTTAATAAATTATATAAATAATTTTTTGTCATATTTACTAACCGATATATACTTCGTTGGTAATATTGACAACAAAAGGTGTGCGTTAATAATATTTCTGTTGGTAATCTATTGATAGAAGGCTACTAAATTTGGCGTCATTTTTTCCCTCTGTATTTGCCAACTAAAATACTTAGTTAGTAAGATTTATGTTGGTAATATGTCAGGATTTTGTTGTTAAGTTTTACAATATTATTCTGTTAGAAATATGTTGGTAATTTGTTCGTAGAATACTAACCAAGTTAAGTTATTAGTAAAATCTGATGGCAATTTGAGGTTTTTTTGTAGTGTGTGATGCTTCCCATTCGGGTTAGGATGCTTTGTTAATGCTGGATAAGAATGTTATATCTTATGCATCGCGAAAGTTGAAGGTGCATGAGAGGAACTATCCAACACATGATTTGGAGTTGGCAGTGGCAATGTTTGCTCTTAACATCTGGCGACATTACCTCTGTGGTGTCAAGTGTGAGGTATTTATTGATCATAGTAGTTTGCAATATGTATTCACTCAAAAGGATCTGAATGTGAGATAGCGAAGGTGGATGAAATTACTCAAGGATTATGATGCCATCATTCAATACAATCTGGATAAGGCTAATGTAGTGGCCGGCGATTTGAGTTGAAAAGCGGTGAGTAAGTGTAGTTTATATTGCTTGTGTGTAACCAAGAGACCTTTGGTTAAGGAAATTCAGACATTAGAGTTTAAGTTCATGCAGTTTGTCATCTCATAAAGAGGTGTGGTATTACCTAGTATTGAAGTAAGGGCCACGTTCATTGAGGAGATCAAGGCCAAACAGTATGAGAATGAAAATTTGAATGCTTAAGAAGAACACTACCATTGGTAAGGCACAAGAGACCACTCTTAATGCATAAGGTGTGCTCAATTTTAAAAGAAGGATTTGTGTTTCACGAGTTGATGACTTGATTAAAAAATTCATGCCGTAAGTTGATGACATATTCTCATGCAATTAAGGCATACAACTCATTTTCTATATGAACATAAGACCTTGGAATCATGTACATAATTTTAGAACAACTTAAACAAAACTTTATATTTTTTTGCTCCCTTAAACCCGAGAGCTCCTTTTTCAACACTTAGATTATTTTTCCGTCTTTTTCTTCTTTCTGTTGTGTAGTTCAATTATCTCCTTAATCCTATATCTTACTTACAAGTGCAATGATTCATTATAGTCCCATACCTACAATGAATCGAGTAAGTAATCCAAAAGACTCAAGAAATTATTGGCTACCTTACTTACAAGTTATATCTTCTATTCGTGTTAAATTGGCATAAGTCTTTATAAGCCAATCTTTATTAGCTATGCCCATTATGTGGTTGTTTGCATAATATAAGGATAATGGGGCATTGATTAACCATTACGTTTTGCTCCCCTTTATTGGCATAAAATAAGAAGTCATTATAAGCAAATCTTTATTGGCTATGCTCACTAATTGGTTGTTAACCTAATATGTGAATCTTTGAGGCTTATATTCATACTCCAATATTGGGGTAAACCACTAACTTGTTCAGACTTCATTCTTATCAACATTAATGATTGACATTCTTAAGCTCTTGCTTTACTTAGTTCACTATGAACTTACGTTTCTACTTCTTTGCTCTGTTGTTCACTTTGAACATGCTACTTTCATTCTTCGTTACTCTCTTAAAGAATCTTTAGCATAACGGAAGTAGATCATGCGAGCTATTTACATGAAATCCAGTGTCTCCCCACACCAAAAAGAGGTGATTGACCGGTTAAGGTGAACTAAGTTCTGTGTCTACCCTACACCGAAAAGGGGGTTTCACCGGCTAAAGTGCAACCAAGTCAATGTCTTCCCCACACCGAAAAGAGGGATTCACGGCTGAAGTGAACCGGATACTTTCCGGAGCTTTAACCGACATAGATCATGTGAGCTAAACATGAAATCCAATGTCTGCCCACACAAAAAAGGGGTGGTTTCACCGGCCAAAGTGAAACTGCATCATACCTAGCTCTCTTAGGTGGAATCCACTGGCTAGTTCCTATGCTGGCAACATAGTTCGAAGACTAGGAGACAC
The DNA here is from genome assembly GCA_016801875.1 of Solanum sitiens. Lineage (NCBI taxonomy): Eukaryota > Viridiplantae > Streptophyta > Magnoliopsida > Solanales > Solanaceae > Solanum > Solanum sitiens. The sequence goes on along the minus strand of JABWTJ010000615.1, from coordinate 173,759 downwards.
ACGGAGACTACTTATCCACCTCAATAGTAACCTCATCTCATGAGACTTACATATGCTGGCACAAGCTCATTGCTAGTCTATCGATGCTAAGCTCAGATTTACTTTACTTTCTTATCTCTTAGAGTATGACTCAAACATTATGGAAGCTTGCTTCTAGTTATGAGGTTTACTTAACTCTAAGGATGACTGGTCATCCCTTTCTTTGATCGATGAATATGAACTTAAGTCTTCATTATCATCATGGTGTGAGTGATACTTGTCTCACGGACTCTAGCACCCTTTTATGTGAGCATTTTTGACGTAATAGATTAGGTGTAATTGAGACAAGTGTCACTTCTTTTAACACTCTATATTAGGTCAATTTCATAACTTGAGCTTTTAGTTATTTCTTTACTCACCTTAACTTGTTCAACGTTCATTGGTAGTTTTGTACAATTCTCTATGAAAGTTATAACTACTTATACAATGCTATTACGTTCACAAGTTCGTGTGGATAGAGTATGTTGGGACTTATCTCATTGATTGGCATACCCTATGTTATGAGTTCATTGATGTGGAGAGTGGTATGACTTTAATGATTTAGAACTAGTATGCTTGGACATAGTTTTGCTAGCCAATTTGTTGGCATAAAACATAATTTCACTAGATACTTGTCATAACATTATCACTAGTCATGCCAATTACTTCACAAATACATTTTAATGATCTATCATGCTAAACAAGCAAACTTTTAACCTTTGATTAGCCTCTGAAACAATTCAATGAACAACTTATAACAATTTCATCTTCTCGCACACAAGTAGGCCTTACAACATATGACATTCATGTAGATAACACCCTAAGTATGCGGATCTAACATGTGGGTTTCATTCAACATTAAAATCATGGAAACATACATATAATAATCAGTTAACACCACATACCAATCAACATGCTCGAAATCTACATCATACAAATTGCAAGAATCGGAAATCGGGAGAACTAAGGAGATGAACATGCGATTCATTGGGAACAACCCTAGTTTCGATATATTTGATTGGAAAACGTTTGAAAAGCCTCTTGAATAAAGTAAACCAAGAGACAAATCCCATACCTTATTGTATATTTAAATCTACGAAGATCACCTTGCACGAAACCCTTGAAGAATGCCTTGAAATCGCCTAAGAAAACTTCTATTTTTCTACGTTTTGCTTACTGCCTTGAGTCGTGCGTTTCTTAGTGAATAATCGTGAGTTCTAGGTCTTAGGAACTGATATGGACTAATACAACTTTATACTAATTAACTTAATTAATAAATTAATTAGCTAATTACTAAAACGTCCCTCCTAAATTGACTAGAATAAGAAGAAAACTTAACTTAATCGAAATCTGGAAATTGCTTAGTTGTTTCGGTTTTGACCAATTAAATTAATTAATTAAGTTGCTAGTTTAATTAATTAGGTAACCTAGGGTAATTACTAAAGTACCCCTAAGTTGTTAGGACCATCCTAGGTTAGGTACTATGATGTTTCTTAGTTACTTGTCTAGTGTAAGGATTTCGGTTTGACCATTTAAATTAATTAATTAAGTTGCTAATTTAATTAATTAGGTGACCTAGTCTAATTATTAAAGTACCCTTAAGTAGTTAGGACCATAACTAACCCTTTGGACCATCCTAGGTTAGGTACTAGGATGTTTTTTAGTTAGTTACATGTTTAGTGTAAGGATTTCGGTTTGACCATTTAAATTAATTAATTAAGGTACTAATTTAATTAATTAGTGACCTAGGGTAATTAATAAAGTACCCTTATGTATTTAGGACCATATCTAACCCTTTTGGACCATCCTAGGTTAGGTACTAGGATTTTTCTTTAGTTAGTTACTAGGTTAGTGTCACCCGGTTAGGTCTTAGGTTGTCGGGTGCACTAGTTAGTTTATTACGGTTAGTCCTAGGTTAGTTATCTAGTTAGGTAAGTTAGTTAGAGACTAGAGTTGGTTAGGAAGCTCAGCCCCACATGGCTTGACCCCCACATGTGCGCCTGCCCCTAACCGCCCTAACCACCCTAATCGAATTATTGCACATGTGCTTGCACATGTGCTTGCACATGTGTTGCTTCTAATTTCTTGTTATCCCAAGGATCCTCACTATATCCTTGGGCACTGCTTACTCTACATGATCATTTTAAATGATCATGTGCTATGGTACCTAGGCTTGACACTTGGATGTTTCGTACCTAATTTGTGAGTTAAGGATTACGCATTCTAGTTTAGGGTCTTCATTGCAGGTACAATTCCTGAACAATCTTGAATTGGGGCACTTTAACCAAATTCTACTTTAAGTTATTTTTTTATTACATAAAAATTGGCTAACACCCTTAAGCCAATATTCTCTAACATGCTCAATATTACTCAATATTGGGCATTGGGATGCCTATGTACCCCAATACCTATTCTTAAAACCTAATAGGCTCTTCACTAGGCAAGTACATTTTTCCGGAATGTTACATTATCCCCCCCTTTGGAACATTCGTCCCCGAATGACATTACACATCATTTTGACTCAAAGAGGGTATTTTCGAAAACACATCAACATACTTGAAACTTTATCTTTGTGAATATCTGATTCACAACTTACTCTGGATGATGCACATCACTCTAAGCTTATCTGAAGCTTCATATCTGAGATTGAGGAACTTCCTTCTCAATCGTACTTTAACTTAATGCACATCACACTCATGCAACACATAAATCACGCAAACGCTATACAAAAAAAGCAACATGAATGCAAGATGAACTCATATTAACTCATATAGTGCAAGTATGAAACTCACAGTTATGGACTTAGAACACCAAAACTGCCTAATGCACTGAGATTTAGAGTCTCATTAACGAAATCGGACTAAGGAAGAGTATATCTACCCTCAAGAACTGAATAGGTGAGGGTAACGGGATCTCATATCGGCCTCGGCCTCCGAAGTTGCTCCCTCAACAAGGTGGTTCCTCCATAACACCTTAACGGTGGCAAACTCCTTGTTCCTCAACCGTTTCACTTGGCGATCTAAAATTTCAACAGAAACCTCTTCGTAAGAAAAGTTCTCATCGACTCCTAACCCTTTAGATAACATCTTGTTGGCTTTAAGATTGGAAACTATTTGGCATGTTGGATTTAAACACGCCCTTCCCATTTTAACTCTAACTCATTTGGCAACTGAAACCTTACTACCCTGTTTCGATAGTCTATGGTAGCATAACACTTATAGAGCCAATCCATACCCAAAATTATATCAAAGTCAAGCATGGTTTATTCTATTAGGTCAGCATAGGTGACTTTATCAAGAATAGTTATTGGGCAATCTCTATATACTTTTTCAACTCTAATGTTGTCTCCTCTTGCAAAGACCAGAACTTGAGTCTGGCGCCATAGACCACTCGGCCATCCTAACCTATATTTTGTACCATACCTGAGCCACATCCTTGAGATGGTATGCAGTCAACTCAGCCTTCTCCTCTTCATTAACACCCATAGCAGGCATTAGAACCTACCATGCACTCACCTCCATGCAAACGGCGACACTTACCGCACACTCTAGCAGCTGGGTCTTGAGGAGGAGCTTGGTTACCTCCAACAGTTGCTTCTCCAACTCTCTTGCCTGCGTTTCTTCTTGTGTTCACGCACACACAAGAAGGAAATTAGATTCTAGAATGACACAAAATGTCAAAGCTCTAGACAGCACGATAAAGAGTAGAAGAAGGGATATTTCCTAACATCACAAAGTCTCTAAGTCATGATTGTGGTGCACTTCACAACCATAAGTTAGAAACTACGCAACGTGGTTGTGTTGAGCCTTAGTTCCTAGGTAAATTAACCTCATGCTCCGATACCAAGTTTGTCACACCCGGATTCTAGAACTCGAATGTAACCGACGTCGTTAACCTCTCTGAGGTCGCAGACAAGCCTCTTCTTAGCTTTCATCACAATCATACAGTTAAATTTGCGGAAAATTTAAAACTTTTTAAAACTTAATGAAGTATACTTAGACTTCATATAATTACAGCATAAGAGTGATATATTATGGCTCAAACTAAAGCAACCATCTATTATGCAATCGAAATAGAGAATCATAATAATAATAATAATTTGCCAAACGGCCTTAATACAAAAGCTTAGAACAACTGTTTGAAAGGAAACGCTAGGGACAACATCCACTAGCTATGTCTAATGTACTAAAGCTAGAATAACAAAGTGTAGCATCCTCGAACTCAAGATGGCCTACCAAAGTCTGGAGATCGCTAATCCAAACTGCTTTGTCGAATCTTCAATCTTCTCCAGAACATGTGTCTATAAAAATAGTAACAATATATAGGGTTAGTACACACTTGTACTAAGTATGGGTGTATGCACATAACACATAAGTACTATGCATGATCAAGGAAAGCTCTTCCTAAAGCAACATTCCCTTTCTGGAAAGTTAAGTCTCTTTACTTTCTTAAATCATTACTTCTGATTTATGCTATGAATATGACATATTCTCATGCAATTAAGGCATACAACTCATTTTCTATATGAACATAAGACCTTGGAATCATGTACATAATTTTAGAACAACTTAAACAAAACTTTATATTTTTTTGCTCCCTTAAACCAGAGAGCTCCTTACTCAACACTTAGATTATTTTTCAGTCTTTTTCTTCTTTTTGTTGTGTAGTTCAATTATCTCCTTAATCCTATGTCTTACTTACAAGTGCAATGATTCATTATAGTCACATACCTACAATGAATCGAGTAAGTAATCCAAAAGACTCAAGAAATGATTGGCTGCCTTACTTACAAGTTATATCTTCTATTCTTGTTAAATTGGCATAAGTTTTTATAAGCCAATCTTTATTAGTTATGCCCATTATGTGGGTGTTTGTATAATATAAGGATAATGGGGCATTTATTAGCCATTATGTTTTGCTCCCCTTTATTGGCATAATATAAGAAGTCATTATAAGCCAATCTTTATTGGCTATGCTCACTAATTGGTTGGTAACCTAATATGTGAATCTTTGAGGCTTATATTCATACTACAATATTGGCATAAACCACTAAATTGTTCATACTTCATTCTTATCAACATTAATGATTGACATTCTTAAGCTCTTGCTTTACTTAGTTCACTATGAACATACGTTTCTACTTCTTTGCTCTGTTGTTCACTTTGAACATGCTACTTTCATTCTTCCTTACTCTCTTAAAGAATCTTTAGCATTAACGAAAGTAGATCATGGGAGCTAACATGAAATCCAGTGTCTCCCCCACACTGAAAAGAAGTGATTCACCGATTAAGGTGAACCAAGTTCTGTGTCTACCCCACGCCGAAAAGGGGGGTTCACCGGCTAAAGTGCAACCAAGTCAGTGTCTTCCCCACACCGAAAAGAGGGGTTCACGGATGAAGTGAACCAGATACTTTCCTTATCTTTAACCGACATAGATCATGTGAGCTAAACATAAAATCCAGTGTCTGCCCCACACCGAAAATGGGTGGTTTCACCGGCCAAAGTGAAAACCCTAGCTCTCTTAGGTGGAATCCACTAGCTAGTTCCTATGCTTGCAACATAGTTCAAAGACTAGGAGACACACAAAGACTACTTATCCACCTCAGTGGTATCCTCGTCTTATGAGACTTACATGTGCTGGCACAAGCTCATTGCTAGTCTATCGGTATCGGTACTAAGCTCAGATTTACTTTACTTTTGTATCTCTTAGAGTTAGACTCAAACATTATGGAAGCTTTCTAGTTATGAGGTTTGCTTAACTCTATGGATGATTGATCATCCTATTCTTTTCTCGATGAATATGAACTTAAGTCTTCATTATCATCATGGTGGGAGCGAGACTTGTCTCACGGACTCTAGCACCCTTTTATGTGAGTATTTTTGACGTAATAGATTAGATGTAATTGAGACTTGTCTCAATTCTTTTAACACTCAATATTAGGTCAATTTAATAACTTGAACTTTTAGTTATTTCTTTACTCACCTTAACTTGTTCAACGTTCATTGATAGTTTTGTACAATTCTCTATGAAAGTTATAACTACTTATACAATGCTATTATGTTCACAAGTTCGTGTGGATAGAGTATGTTGGGACTTGTACCATTGATTGGCATACCCTATGTTATGAGTTCATTGATGTGGAGATTGGTATGACTTTAATGATTTAGAACTAGTATGCTTGGACATAGTTTTGCTAGCCAATTTGTTGGCATAAATCATAATTTCACTAGATACTTGTCATAACATTATCACTAGTCATGTCAATTACTTCACAAATACATTTTAATGATCTATCATGCTAAACAAGCCATCTTTTAACCTTTGATTAGGCTATGAAACAATTCAATGAACAACTTATAACAATTTTAATCTTCTCGCACACAAGTAGGCATTACAACATATGACATTCATGTAGATAACACCCTAAGTATGCAGATCTAACATGTGGGTTTCATTCAACATTAAAATCATGGAAACATACATATAATAATCAGTTAACACCACATACCAATCAACATGCTCGAAATCTACATCATACAAATTGCAAGAATCAGAAATCGGGAAAACTAAGGAGATGAACATGCGATTCATTAGGAACAACCCTAGTTGTGATATTATTGATTGCAAAATGTTTGAAGAGCCTGTTGAAGAAATGAAACCAAGAGAGACAACCCATACCTTATTGTAGATTTAAATCTACGAATATCACCTTGCACAAAAACCTTGAAGAATGCCTTGAAATCGCCTGAGAGAACTTCTATTTTTCGATGTTTTGCTTACTGCCTTGAGTCCTGCATTTCTTAGTGAATAATCGTGAGTTGTAGGTCTTAGGAACTGATATGGACTAATTCAACTTTAGACTAATTAACTTAAATAATAAATTAATTAGCTAATTACTAAAATGCCCATCCTAAATTGACTAGAATTAGAAGAAAACTTGACTTAATCGAAATCTGGAAATTGCTTAGTTGTTTCGGTTTTGACCAATTAAATTTATTAATTAAGTTGCTAGTTTAATTAATTAGGTAACCTAGGGTAATTACTAAAGTACCCCTAAGTTGTTAGAAGCATCCTAGGTTAGGTACTAGGATGTTTCTTAGTTACTTGTCTAGTGTAAGGATTTCGATTTGACCATTTAAATTAATTAATTAAGTTGCTAATTTAATTAATTAGGTGACCTAGGGTAATTAATAAAGTACCCTTAAGTCGTTTGGACCATCCTAGGTTAGGCACTAGGATGTTTCTTAGTTAGTTACTTGTCTAGTGTAAGGATTTCCGTTTGACTATTTAAATTAATTAATTAAGTTTCTAACTTAATTAATTAGGTGAGCTAGGGTAATTACTAAAGTACCCTTAAGTCGTTAGGACCATAACTAAACCTTTTGGACCATCCTAGGTTAGGTAATAGGATGTTTCTTGAGTTAGTTACTAGGTTAGTGTCACCCGGTTAGGTCTTAGGTTATCGGGTGCACTAGTTAGTTTATTTTGGTTAGTCCTAGGTTATTTAGATAGTTAGGTAAGTTAGTTAGAGCCTAGAGTTGGTTAGGAAGCTCAGCCCCACATGGCTTGACCCCAACATGTGCGCCTGCCCCTAACCGCCCTAACCACCCTAACTGAATTCTTGCACATGTGCTTGCACATGGGTTGCACATGTGTTGCTTCTAATTTCTTGTTGTCCCACGGATCCTCACTATATCCTTGGGCACTGCTTACTCTACATGATCATTTTAAATGATCATGTGTTATGGTACCTAGGCTTGACACTTGGATGCCTCGTACCTAATTTGTGAGTTAAGGATTAAGCATTTTAGTTTAAGGTCTTCATTGCAGGTACAATTCCTAAACAAGCTTGAATTGGGGCATTTGAACTAAATTGTACTTTAAGTTATTTTCTTATTACATAAAAATTGGCTAACACCCTTAAGTCAATATTCTCTAACATGCCCAATATTACTCAATATTGGGCATTGGAATGCCTATGTACCCCAATACCTATTCTTAAAACCTAATAGGCTCTTCACTAGGCAAGTACATTTTTCCAGAATGTTACAATATCTCATGGTTCTCAATATTCAATTCATATGGGGTGTGACCAATATGTATCGAGATTTGAAGCGTATTTATTGGTGGCCGGGCATGAAGAAGGATATAGAAGAGTTTGTGTCTAAGTGTCAAATTTTCGAACAAGTAAAATACGAGCATCAAAGTCATGCAGGTTTGCTTCAGAGAATGCCAATTTCGGAATGGAAGTGGAAAATATAGGTATGGATTTTGTGGTTGATTTTCCCAAGACTTTGGGGATGTTTGATCTATTTGGGTAGTGGTCGATAGGTTGACTAAGTCATCTCATTTTATTTTAGTAAGAAATGATTATAATGTTGAACAATTGGCTAAGGTGTATGTGAAAGAGATAGTGAGATTGCATGGGTGACCCTTTCTATCATCTCATATCGTGGTACACAATTTACCTCCATGTTTTGGAGGAAATTACATGATTAATTGGACACACAACTCATTTTTACACAACCTTCCATCCACAGACAAACTGACAATCAAAAAGGACTATTCAAGTGTTAGAAGACATGATGAGGGCATCTGTGATTGATTTTGGAGGGCATTGAGATAAGTTCTTACCTTTGTACAAATTCTCTTATAATAACAGTTTTCACTCATGCATTGATATGACACCGTTTGAGGCACTTTATGGGAGGGGATGTAGATCACCCATAGGATGTTTTGAGGCGTGAGATGTGAAAACTTTGGGAGGTTATTTAGTGAAGGATGCTCAAGATAAGGTTAGGAGTATTCAAGATAAACTTTTAGCATCCTAGAGTAGACAGAAGAAGTATGCAGATCACAAGGTAAGAGATATGACATTTCAGACTGATGAGAATGTTTTTCTTAAAATATTACCCACGAAAGGGGTGATGAGATTTTGTAGGAAGGGCAAGCTTAGTCCTAGATACATTGGTCCATTTGAGATTCTTGATTGTGTAGGACCAGTAGGACATATGTTGGGTTTATCTCCTAATCTATCGGGAGTGAATCTGGTATTTCATGTGTCCATGTTGAAGATTTATCATGGTGACGGAGATTATATCACCAAGTGGGACTCAAATTTGTTAGAAAAGATCCTCGAATATGAGGAGGAACTGATTGCAGTTCTTGATCGTGATGTGCGTAGGTTGAGGATCAATGATATTGAGTCTGTGAAAGTTCAATGGAAGCATCGTCTAGCTGAGGAACCTTCTTGGAAAATTGAGAGGGACATGCAAGATAAGTATCGCTAATTGTTCGTCGATTCAAGTACTACTTCATTCCTTTTAGCCTATTTTTTCCTATGCTTTTTACTCGGGGACGAGTTATGGATAAATTGGTATCTATTTTAATGACCGAATTCCATCATTATAGTAAATCCAATGCCGAAAAATTTTGGATTGGAAAAATTTTTCGTAGTAACTTGGAATTTTCCAACCTAGTCTAGATTTGGACGAAAATGGAGTCATTAATGTCTAGTAAAGTCTGGTAACAATTGAGTGATATAATTGTGAGTTCGATCATATGAGTATATATCAAAGACGTTAAGGAACCCAGATGACTTTACGAAATTAAATTCGGGCGAGTAGAACTTCCAGAATCGATTTTAGCATGAACCGGTAGTTTCTGAGTATCATTGATGGAAAGTGTGTTGTAAAAAGGTGGTCTTGGAATTATTAAAATAGCTCCATAGTTCTGCGCAGGCCCCTGGGGAGGGATTTCTACCGCGAGGGCGGGACCGCTGTAGCGGGGTGAGTGCCGCCATATGGCGGCATTAACGCGACTTAAGTCAGAAATAAACCCCAAACATGTTTATTCTATACTTTTCGACTTTGATAGTAAGGAGATGAATTCAGCGATTTACTTTATAGTTTTCCACCACTCTTAAGGCTAAAGGTAAGACTTTTAGTCCCCGAATCCATCTTTGATGCGTAAAATGCAATCTAATGGGTAATTGTCGATGGGAAAGAGTTCTCATATGAGAATTATGGTGGAAAAGCCCTAATATGGGTATTGGAATCATGGGTATGATCTAGGGTTGATAATACTGTTAGTAATTTGGGTAGTTAGTGATTGTTTATTGATTTCCATGTTATTACGATTGTATGTAGACCAAGAACAAGCGAAACGAATACGGAAAGGGAATAATCAAGTTTCTTAGGGGATTCAAACTTGCTTCAAGGTAGGTGATTGTTTTGATTCTAAAATTGTGTGATGTATCTTTGTTCCTACTTCATTATGATACATGTATGTATACAAATGTTGCATTATTGACCAAATTAATTATAAACGAGGGTTGATGAATGATAAATGTCATGAATCATGACTTCATTGTATGATTATGAGAATGTACTTTGTAATTTTGGTTGTGGCTTATTGAATGGATCGGGTGTTGTGTTCCAACACAATAACATGGATCGGTTTCCACGTTACGGTATGCTAACTGTTTTGATTTGGGTTCCAGGAGATGACCAATGACTTATTGTAAGTGTGTATCTTGAGAAATGTGAAATAGCACCTTGTTCATAAATGATGATGATATTTTATATGTTCGGTGTATGGATGTTATTATTATGTTGTAATGACTTATGTATGTAGCATTTAGTGGGATAGCCGCGTGATCCTACCAGTTGACTGTGGTTCTGTACTGATACTGCAGTTGCTCTTTCTTTGTTTAGTACAAGGCATGTTCATGTGGCTATTGCATTGACATACCTAGCTTAGAAGATCAGTGCTTGCTTTCGAATTCAAGCGAGAGCCAGTTCTTCCGGGCTTCTATGAGTTCTCTTTTCGTCTATGTCTACATTTCGAACTTAGGCTCTCTAGTTAGTTATTAGTACATTATTTTGGGGTGTGACCCTTCTTATTTAGATTTATGGATCTTGTTAGAGTTTTGGTATGTTAACTTTCAGGTTCTAGATGTTACTTCCACATTCATTTTATTTATAACACTTTTTTTTGGATTTTATGAGAACTCCCTATTTGTTTCCTTTGTATTTAACTTTCTTCTGTAATTTAAATGTTTTAGTTTTTTATTGTAGTAGTGGTTCTCCCGTCGGAGGGTTAGTGTGGGTGTCAATCACGACGTCGGGATCGTGACATTACAAAAAAATGAAGATTATTGGACCAATATAAGTTGGAACTACTCGTGAGTGACGCTAATTTCAGTAAAAAAAAAATCAAGGAGAGAGAAATGTTTGAACAAAAGAATAAAATCTACTTTTTGAATTATTGTTAAATGATTTGAATAAAAAAAGGAAAACAAATATTCCTATTTTATTTTGAATCATTTAAATTTATGACAAATATTAATTTATCATTAATGTATTCAAATTAATTACTACGCCTTTATCCCTTTTTGACTTTTTATTTTTTCAAAAAATTGATTTTTAGAATTAATTAAAAAGTTTTTAAAAAAACTGTTTGAACCTGAAATTGTTATTGTTATAACCTGAAAGAATTATTATACTTTCATAACTTGAAATTTAGTCATACAAATGTCATTTTTAAATAGAGGAATTTTCACATATAGCCACGCAAAAATAGCCTAATTACTCTTCATAGTTATAGCTTGATGATTATAATTCGTAGATACATGTTACAGGGAGGAGAGAGGCGAGCAAGATCAGGATAGAGGAGAGAGGCGAGTGAGAGTGGGAGAGAGGTGAATTTTATATGTATATCAGTTAGATAATTGTATATGTATATCATATAATTGTATATTATACACACGTATTTGTATATATGGAAAGCGAGATTTGGAGAGGATGGAGAGAGTCGAGCGAGATTGTAAGAGAGAGGAGAGAGGTAAGCGGGAGAGGGTAGAGAGTAGGGGATATGTGAATTGTATGTGTATATTGGTTAGATAATTATATATGATACATATGAATTTGTATATGGGAAGTGAGATTGAGAGAGGGAGGAGAGACGCAAGCGAGATGGAAGAGGGAGAAAAGAGGCAAGCGAGATTGGGAGAGGAAGGAGAAAGGCAAGCGAGAGAGGGAAATAATTTGTATAATTACATCTCATTTGTATAATTCATGGCTACAATTGTATAATTCGTGTGTTTTTATACAATTGAATAATATAAACTCTAACATTATACAAATATGATAAAACTTGAAATAACAAATTGATACAAATATAAACATATGAACTTTTAACAGTCATACAAAATATATAATACAAATTAAATTATATAAATTAATTATACAAAATCTGAAAACTACACGTTTATATAAATTTTAAAAGGTTATACACAAAAATATTGAATGTATATGGTGAAAAAAATGAAAAATCAAAGAAAATAATCGTCATATACAAATATAAATCATTGTATACAAATATAAATCAAAAGAAGAATTGCTAGTTGCGAATTATACAAATGTGACTAATTATACAACTCGAAGTCAGCCCACGTAATTATTAGTCAATGTTAGTCACTAAATGTAATTATAACAAACTATAGCTATGATGAGTAATTAAGTTGTATAAGTTTGCTTAGTCGCGTAATTTTCCGTTGATAAATTTGGAAAAAGAATTGGATATACAATATAATAATTCTTACCTCATTTAATATAGATCATTGTGATAATTGAGAGATAGAATAATGTTTACATAATTGTAGTATTCTTTCTAATGTGGCTACCTATTTTGTTGCCTCATTTATATTTTGATGATTATCATGAACGAACATTATTATTCTAATATTTTCTTTTTTATTTCTTTCATTAATTTTTATTTTCTAATTATTAGTTATTCTAAAGATTCTTAAACGTTCAAATCTTCTACATTATGCAAAATCTATTGTTGTGTGATCCAATTTATTTTATGGTGTCTTCTTCAAATTTGAAGCACTAAAGCTAATCAACACTATTTTTTTATAATTATATCAATTTATTTAGCGTAACACTATACAAAATTTTCAAGTTTTTTGGTAAAAGTTTTATTGTTCTAACTTTATATTATATATTTTTCATTGAAAATAACCAAAAAGAAAAAAGAAAAAAGCTCTGCCCTCCCCTTCCCCCTATCTACCCAAGGAATAAAAGGGCAGAGACCACATTATTTACATGCTTACTTCATAATGTTCGTGTATATTCTACCTCTCCAGACATTACTTGTAGGATTACACTAAGTAGGTTATAACTATACAATTTATATATATCAACTAAAAAAAACCAAGGCCTATCTATAAATTTTGACTTTAGGCCCCAAACTTGTTGAGACATCCTTGCTAATCATCTACATAGGTTTATAAATTTTGAAATAGAAAACTTCAGATCCATACTCTTTAATGGTAATATAATATCCCATTTTATTTTTTATTATATTAAAATCATGAAGATTAAGTAGAATCTACGTATAAATTAGTGTATACATATGCACTTATAATTACAGATATATATAGTAGGATCAATCAGAGCACTAAGATCATGGGTGAAGGCACAATCTCTACGTATTTGATGGGCAATGGACAAGATTAGAGTAGTCCATTCTAGTGTGGATACAAATATGGTGTAGTGATTTGTGACCGGTAACCCCAAATACTTACCTATCGTATTCGTTTGTCGAATATTCATAAGAGTTGAAAGGTCGTTTCTTTCTTGAGGACTAATGTTCTTTAAAAAGTAGACAGTAGATTTATTAAGATTTATCTTTTGTCCTGATTGGGCCACAAGGGTGTTGAAGATATGAATGATAGTTGTCGCATTTGCACTATTTGCTTTTGCCATAAGAATAATATCGTCCGCAAAGAGGTTCTTATCCTTCCAATTCTAATGGGTTGCCAACACTTTTTTTGAATGACATAATCAATAAGTCTGGAAAGCGGACTCCATACAGATGATGAAAATGTACGGTGATAACGGATCTCCTGTCTAATACCTCTAGTAGGTTGGAAATATTTTGTAGGTTTTCCATTTATTAGGATAGATATAGAAGAAGTAGAAATGCAAGACATTATAATGTCTATTCAATTTGTTGGAAAATTTAGAATTATCAACTATTGTCTAATAAAAGACCATTACAGTCTATCAAAAGTTTTCTCTGAGTCATTCTTAAGAAGCATTTTCCCAAATTTACCTGTAGTTTTTTGGAACGAGTGGATGGCTTCTTGGACAACTGTGGTGTTGTCAACACACGTCTACCAGGGATAAAGCTACATTGTTGGGGGCTAATAATGTTATCCAATAATGGTCTAATTCTATTAACAAAAATGATTTTTGTAATAGTTTTATAGATAGTATTGCAAAGACTTATAGATCTATATATAGTCATGAGTAATTTGTTCAGGATTTTTAATTTTTGGAATGAGACAAATATAGGTCTTGTTTAGTTCCATAGGCACTTTGCACGAATTAAATATCTCCATGCATGTGTTTACTACTGCTTCCTCAGTATCCTTCTGGTAATTCTGGAAAAATAAGGGGTGGAGTTCATCGAGGCCCGGGGATTTAAGGGGTTTGAAGTCAAATATGGCGTTTTTTATTTCCGCTTTTTCGAGGGGTCTTCTCAAGTGGTTCTTATATTCTAATGTGATAGCATTTTTACATGGAGGGGGTAGCACCAGTAACTTTTTTAAAAAAAATCTGTAGTGAAAATATTTTTAAAATGATGGATAATGGTGTCATTAATTATATTAGGATCAAAAGTCCAGTGTCCCACAGAATCATTTCAGCCTAAAATTCTATTTCTACGTCTTCTATTAGTTGTGGAGACGTGGAAAAATTTAGTATTTGCCTCTCCCTTATTTATCCATTGGAACCTTGATTTCAATTTCCAGTAGTCTTCTTCTCCTTTTAAAATTTCATTCTAGTCATTAATAAGGTCATTATTCAAATTTGCGTGATATTGGATTTTAAGAGTGGCATCCATCGTTTGGAGACCATTACTTCTATTAAGAACCAATTTTTTCGGTGGAAATTATTTCCAAAAGTTTTTTATTCCAAATTTTTAGAGTTGTTATGAAACTCTCCAAAGTTTTCTCATAGTCTTCGTTATTTCTCCAAATGGACCTAACCAAATTTGGAAATTCAGGATGTCTAAGATACATAGACTTGAATCTAAAGATTTTTTCAGAGTCAGCAATTGCGATTGTTTTTATTATCCAGTTCATGAGTAGTATGAGACAATGGTCCGAGTGTGTGCGTGAAAGGTGACTGACAGTTGAATCAGGAAACAGTTGTAACCGTTCGTAATTACTAAGGAAGCGATCAAGTCTTTTCATGGTAAGAGTTTTGTTGTTTCTATATTTATTTGTCCAAGTTTTTTGACCAGTGAAGCCAAGGTCAATCATGTTCATAGCATCTAAACATTTTATGAAAGAAGAACTTTTAGTATTAAATTATAGGTTTCCCTCCTAATTTTTCAGTAGCCATTTGTTATTTCATTAAAATCACCATGAACTAGCCAAGGACCCTTAATCTTTGTAGTAATACTTGTCCACAGAGAGCTTCTATAATTATAGCTATTTTATGCATATATAATTGAAAAAAACCATAACTACTCTAATCAAATCAGTTCTATCCACTATTCCTACATACGCAGTGCAATGTAATATGCTCCCCCAATCGACTACAGATCAAATAGATCGCATTCAAAGAAAATTTCTTCTGGGTATCATCGCCTAAAAAAGGAAGCTTCATCTAGCTAGTTGGGATCTGATAACATCCCCAACAATAAATGAAGGTGGACTCGGAATTCATAGCACCAATGATAAAAATTTTGCTATGCTTGTAAGCTTAAATTGAAGGTTTTCAATAAAAAAGAAGCGTAACTTCCCATAAAAAATTCCACCAATACATAAATAATAAGGATGACACTTTCTATTGGAATAGAAATAAGAATGAATAATGGAAATTTTACCACAAAAGGCGCTTAATTACGAGCTATCCCTAAGTGTAAACAACAAGCTAGCTAGCTATAAACGTAAATAATAACATAAAATGGATTTGGAAGATCAAAGCCTCTAATAAACTGAAATTTTTACTATGGTCTACCCTTTCTAATAAATTACCCACTTCCTATGCATTATACTTTAGACACATCATCACTTCTAAGAACTGTGGAACATGCATAATATGGAAGAAGAAATTCCTCACATTTTCTCAAAATGCACCATTGCAAATCATGTCTGGGAAAGTACAATATAAATATATGTAACCAAAACTTTCATGAATCCATCCACGATCTCTGTACTTCTAAAAAACTCACATCTATAAACAATCACCAAAAGGTGCCTACTGCTATTATAACACCATTCATTCTTTGGAATATATGAAAAATAAGAAAAACAAAGTGCTTAAAGAAACAAGATAGTAGTAGACATGTCAGTACCTTTTTTAATATAAACTTTCAAACCCTTGAATATTATCACCTCACAAATAACGCTAACAAAAAAATTCAAGGTATATGACCCCGGTGTTGGACAAAATTATAACACACCCAGGATAATGTCCAAACGAAATAGCAATAGGAAGAGAGTAACAACGACACCAAATATTAAATTGGGTAAATATGATACCCGAATAAGTAATACAATAATAATGATGAAAAACTTGGTAGTGTCAAAAGACTACTACTCAACACTCTTTTATTTCTTACAACTCACAATAATATTACTTTCACACTATTTTCTCACAAACTAAGAAGTAGTTTGTGGAGTACTCTCTCTACTCTTTATTGCTTCTCTATTTTGGTGTATCTTCAAGTGTTCAATTACTACTCAATTTATAGAGTTTTTTGAACACTTGTTTAAATCATTAATGACATAATATGGTAGTCAATTTCAACAAAAAATTGGTTGCCTAACTCTATCAAACTTATACCAAACTCATACCAAACTTTGACTACCTACTTCCACAAATGTGGGTACCAACTTTCACATTGGTGGCTACCAATTTTCACATTTGTTGCTAGTTATTTCAACAAGTATGGCTTGCCAAATTAATTGCTGCCAAGATTTATTTCCACAAATCTCTCCCTTAATTTTGATTTTTCTACTTTACTCCAAGACTTGATCTCAATCTCTGAAAATCTTCAAACTTGAGAGACTTTGTAAAGATATCCGCAACTTGATTATGAGATTTTACGTACTTGAGATCTACCTATTTCTTGGCAATGCATTCTCGGATAAAGTGATACCTTGTGTCTATGTGCTTGCTTCGATCATGATACACTCGATTCTTTGCAAGTGTTTGCGCAGATTTGTTATCAACACAAATCATTGTGGCTTCAATTTGTGGCAAATTGAGTTCCTTCAACAATCTTCTCAACCAAATAGCATGACACGTACATGATGTCGCTGCCACATATTCAGCTTCACAAGTCGAGAGAGTAACAATTGATTGTTTCTTTGAACTCCAAGAAATAATACAATCACTCAAGAAAAACACAAAACCAGATGTGATTTTTCTATAATCAACATCTCCCGCATAATCACTATCACAATATCCCACAAGATTAAGATTATCAAAAGAAGCATAAAATAGCCCAAGGTCGATTGTACCTTTTAGGTAGCGAAGAATTCTTTTAGCAACCTTCAAGTGAGTGGAGATAGGAGCTTCCATGAAGCGACTTACTACTCCAACTGCAAAGAGCATATTTGGTCGCATACATACCAAGTACCTCAGACTTCCTATGAGACTGTTAAACAAAGTGGAATCCATTTCTTCTCCATCGTCAAACTTTGACAATTTTGTTCCACTTTCCATTGGGGTGTTTACAGGGTTGCAATCAAACATGTTGAACTTCTTCAAAATCTCCTTTGTATAGCTTTCTTGAGATATGAAAATGCCTTCCTCCATTTGCTTCACATCTAGGCCCAAGTAATATGACATGAGCCCTATATCCGTCATCTCAAACTCAAAGGACATAGCTTTCTTGAAAGCTTCAAATAAAACAGGATTGTTACCCGTTAGAATGAGATCGTCAATATAAAGACAACAAGCAGAATATCTCCATTAGTATGAACTTTAATGTAAAGAGCATATTCATGGAGACAACGAGTAAACTCATTGTCTTGAAAGTATTTGTCAATGCAACTATTCCAAGCTCGTGGAGCTTGCTTC
Organism: Solanum sitiens; assembly: GCA_016801875.1. Lineage (NCBI taxonomy): Eukaryota > Viridiplantae > Streptophyta > Magnoliopsida > Solanales > Solanaceae > Solanum > Solanum sitiens. The sequence goes on along the minus strand of JABWTJ010000615.1, from coordinate 155,633 downwards.
GACCCATATAAGGCTTTCTTCAACCTCAACACCTTATCTTCATGATTTTTAACCACAAAACCCAATGGTTGCTCAACATAGACTTCTTCTTCAAGATATCCATTCAAGAATGTCGATTTGACATCTAGTTGATGGATCTTCCACTTCATTTGCGCCGCTAAAGAGATCAATAGACGGATTGTCTCCATGCTGGCAACAGGCGCATAGACTTCCTCATAGTCGTTGTCATGCCTTTGTTTGTAGCCTTTAGCCATAAGTCATGCCTTGTATCTTTCGACTTCTTCATGGGCATTTTTCTTCGTCTTGTATACCCATTTGACTCCAATTGCTCGATTGTCCTTGGGAAGAGTTGTCAACTCCCAAGTGTTGTTCTTCTCTACTGACTGATCTCATCCCCTGTGGCTTGTCTCCACCTTTTGTCAGTAACAACATCATCAAAATTCATTGGTTCACTATCAGCAAAGAGACAACACAAAAAATCAAAATTAATAATTTCTTCTTTGTCATCATAGAGTTCTTGAAGGCTCCTTATCCTATGTGGTATTTCACTTGAACTCTCTTGAGAAGATGGAGATGCTACATTTGCTGGTGAAGGAGGCGGGGTTGCATCATGTGTAGGTGTCATGGTCTCCTGTTCTTCTTCATCTTCGAAGTATGGAAAAAATCATATATTTTTTCTTTCGGAGCCTCCCAATTCCATGATGTTTCTTTATCAAATTCAACATCACGACTCACCACCACCTTGTTATTGCTTGAATTGTACAATTTGTAACCTTTTGAACTTGCGTCATAGCCAACAAACACATACTTCAAGTTTAGCTCTCCCTTGATGTGGAACATGAGCATAGGCTATGCTCCCAAAGATTCTCAAGTGCTTAACACTTGGATTTCTTCCGCTCCATGCTTCTTCAGTTGTTTGATCTCGTACATTTTTTATTGGAGACCTGTTGCTCAAATAAACTGCATAAGAAACAGCCTCGATCCAAAATTCTTTTGGTAGATGTTTAGCTTTCAACATACATCTAGCCATATTAAGAATTGTTCTATTCTTTCTTTCTGCAACTCCATTTTTTTGAGGCGAGTAAGGTACCGTTAGAGGGCAACGAATTCCATCAGATTGACAAAAGTTATTAAATTATTTTGAAGTGAATTCGCCTCCTCTATCAGACCTTAATACTTTTATTTCATAGCCACTTTCTTTTTCTACAAGTGCTTTGAAATTTTTAAAGGCAACAAAAATTTCAGATTTTTGCTTCAAGAAGTATACCCAAGTCTTTCTACTGAAATCATCAATAAAGAGCAAGAAGTATTTTCTTTTACCAAAAGAAGGTAGATTGATTGTACCACACACATATGTGTGTACAAGTTGGAGTGGCTTACTTGTTCTTGATGTAGTCTCCTTTGGAAAACACCTCCTTGCATGTTTTCTAAGAAGACAAGCTTCACACAATTGATTTGGATGGTTGATTGACGGTTTCTTGTTTCCCATCGATTTGAGTGCTTCAAAGTTCAAGTGCTCAAATCTCATATGTCAACACCATGAGTCATCTTGCACATTAGCCTTCAAACACTTTGCATCGATAGTTTGAAGATTCAAAGGAAACAACCTATTCTTTACCATATTAACTTTAGCAATTAAGTTGTTACTTGAATCTCTTAGCCAAAGAGGCATATTTTTAGTATGAATATCATATCATTTTTCAATAAGTTGACCCAAACTCAAAATATAACTTCTCAATTTTGGCACATAATAAACATTGGTAATCAATTTATGACCACCGTCTTTACAGGATATCAGAATTGTACCTACCCCTTTAATTTGGATCTTTGAGGTATCTCTAAAAGACACATTACCTTTCATGGTCTTCTTATCTCCACAAATTTAACTTTGTGGCCACACATATGATTGCTTGCTCCATTGTCAAGATACCATGAGTTGCAATCATTTTTATCTTCTTCTTTGAGTGTTAATAACAGTGTTGACTCATCTTCATCTTTGTTGTTGTCAACAAGATTAACTTTCTCTTCAACATTATTTTGACATTTCCAAGAGTAATGTCCAATTTTATGACAATTATAACACTCAATTTTAGATTTGTCATACCTAATTTCATTTGTACCTTGATAGGCTCCACGTCCTCTGCCTCCTCGTTGAATATGACCTCGACCTCTGAATGAGTGATGACCTTTATCTTCATTGTTGAAATGATTGGTATAACTTCTTCCTTTTCCACGGCCTCCACGACCTCCACAGCCTCGCCATTGTCCATTTCCTTTGTAACTTTTCTCACCTTCAAATCCTTTGAAGGATGCATGAGTTTTATGAAGTTGCTATAGTGGCTCTTCTTTTCTCCTTTTCATTTTCTCTTCGTGGGCTAGTAAATAACCTTTCAATTGTTCTACCGTCATAGAGTCTAGATCTTTAGAATCCTCAATAGCGCACACCACATAATCGAATTTAGGTGTTAAAGAACGAAGGATTTTTTCTACCGCACACACATAATGTACTTCCTCCCGTATCTTCTTAGTTGATTTACAACAGCCATCAATCTTGAGCAGAAATTCAAAATGGATTCGGATTCTTTCAATTTTAAAACTTCAAACTAAGCCCTTAGAGTTTGAAATTTTATCTTCTTTACTTTATCAACTCCTTGGAAAGAATTTTGTAAAACCTTCCACGCTTTTTTTGAGGTGGTTGCATCAGCCACCTTCTCAAACATGCCATCATTCAAACATTGATAGATAAGAGTGAGGGCCTATTGATCTTTCTTTCTTGTCTTTAACAAGACCTCCTTTTTATTTGAGGGTAAATTTTCTTCAATTGCGGGTTTTGTATACCCTTTGTCAATAATATCCCAAACATCTTCAGAGCCAAGAATAACTTTCATTCGTAGACACCACTTTTCATAATTTTCTCTTGTGAGACGGGGGTATTGAAAGGAGAACGGACTATTATTTATCATGGCTCTGATACCACATTGTTGAACAAAATTATAATCACACCCAGGATAATATCCAAACTAAATAGCAATAGGAGGAGAGTAACAACGACACCAAATATTAAAATGGGTAAATATGATACCCGAATAAGAAATACAATAATATTGATGAAAAAACTTGGTAGTGTCAAAAGACTACTACTCAACACTCTTTTATTTCTTACAACTCACAATAATATTCTTTCACACTATTTTCTCACAAACTAAGAAGTAGTTTGTGGAGTACTCTCTCTACTCTCTATTGCTTCTCTATTTTGGTGTGTCTTCAAGTGTTCAATTACTACTCTATTTATAGATTTTTTTGAACACTTGTTTACATCATTAATGACATAATATGGTAGCCAATTTCAACAAAAAATTCACTGCCTAACTCTATCAAACTTATACCAAACTCATACCAAACTTATACCTAACTTTAACTACCTACTTCCACAAATGTGGATACCAACTTTCACATTGGTGGCTACCAATTTTCACATTTAAGGCTAGTAATTTCAACAAGTATGGCTGCCAAATTAATTGTTGCCAAGATTTATTTCCACACCCGGTACCCGGTACCCTGTCATCGTATCCCGGAGGGAACCATAAAATTGAACGTGGATGGTTCTTTCGAACAGAACACCACTAATGGTGGAACAAGAGGAATTCTAAGGGATCAACTAGGAAATTGGATTGTGGGATTTTCATGCGAAGTTAAAGTGATAAATTCCCATCATGCAGAGATACTTGCTTTACTTCATGGTTTGTCCTTAAATATATATATATATATATATATATATATATATATATATATATATATATATGTGTGTGTGTATTAATAACTTCCACGTGGAAACTGTCTCGCAGGTATTAATCAATAATATTAAAAACAATACGCGCATACACTCACATATTTATGATGATTGCATGTCATTAATGAATCAACTAGAAGTAACATCGATGGAGCACATAATGTGGGAGGCTAGCTCGGTAGCGGATCCAAATATGGGGCTTGGGCAATCCATAGTTTTTGAAGCACCTCCTTCGTTCATAGCCTCATCTATTGAAAGCTATGTTACAGGAAATTTTTTCGACTAGATAAGTTCCTCTTTCGTACGGATAAACCTTATTATTATTATTATTATTAAATAAAATTCTTCTGTTATTAAGCAAAAAAAATGTAGTTCATAGTAATGTTGGAAATGGAAGGAATAGAAAAAATTAATGGTAGATGAGGGATAGATATGATATCGCACTTTTAACATGTGATATTAATCATGTATTGATTATTTACATTACTAAAAATATTTATTAAAAGTTATTTTTCATTTAGAAAATTAAACTATAATTTTATTTTTATTCTTATTTTCATTACACCAATAATTCATTCTTCTCAAATATATAAACAAAATTTGTAAAATTGCAAAAACAAATTTTATGGAGTAAATTAATAAAGTATTATTTTTATTTATAATTTCTTAAAGAATTCGTAAAAGAAAAGACAAATAACTATACAAAAAATGAAAGGGATATAATGTCACGATCCAAATCGAGTCTAAGTGGCACCTACACTTAACCTCCTAGGTAGGCGAACCAATAAATTTGACCCCAATTTATATTTATCATTCAACTTACAAAATACTATCAATAATTCGGAAGCTTAAATCTTATTAGTGTTAGAAATACAAAACCATTATAGTCTACTATATGTCATTCCCAAAACCTGAAATTCATCACATAAAATACATCTAATCTCCAAATACTAAGTCTAAGAGTATCAAAGACACCAAAATAAAATAATTTGTGTCTGAAAACTAAGGACATCAGATTATGACCAAGAGAATACAACAAAAGCTTTAACGAATAGCTCACCCTTACACCTGATATGCTGAGACTGACTAGAACTGAGGGCGAGTCAAAGTCGATGGTACACTCGTTGCACTCCATATAAGTAAAACAAAGAAAAACACAAGTAGGGCTCATTACCGGGCAACAAATACTGAGTAGATATCACCTACCAACTCAAAATAGTAACTAATACGCAATGAATAATATTATAAAATCAACTATGAAACTTAGTAGGTGATAAGCAACAAATAACATGAATAAGTGACAAATGAAACAAGTACGTAATCAATCACAGTATCAAGAACATACACGAGGACTCATGCCTCCACATCATTCTCGTTTGTGGAATGATTTCTTTGAGATAGAGTATATTAAGTTAATTCAATATCCTTTTCCTTTAATTTTATCTTGTCGGAATGTGACACTCATGTAAGGTCCCTAACATGAATTAAGGTACCTAGAGCCTCACATGTTTTTAAAAAGGTTTAAATCATGTTAATAAAGTATTTTACAGTATGTATGATTGATTTGAAGTGATTTGTGGGTCAAACGTCCAAGAACATCCGAGACGTTTGAAAGTTAGCCTTGAAACGTGCTAGTGCGTTCTAGTGCGCCTTGGTATGTTTTATGTGTTGTTTGGTGTTCAAATTTATAGGATAGGACCCTAATATGTATATGATCGTATTTAGGGTCTAAACGTCCGGGCACGACTCCGCAAGGACCTCCCTAGGGGTCCTTGAGGAGGACCCAACCTTTGGCCAACAAGCTGCCCAAGGCAGCAAGACATTGTTCCTTGGTGAAACATGTCCTCGTCGCAGACTAGGTTCTCCATAGGCCAAAAGTTTGGTCCGCGTTGCGGACATAATGTGGACTCCACTGCCCTAAGAATTAATACCAAAGTCATGTGGGAACAACTCAGCATCGCGAACTTGCTCCTCGATGATAATTTCGAAAATGAAAGTTAAGTTTGACTTATCATAAAGGGTCCAATTAATGTGGGGGTATTTTTTGTACATTGGGAGTGGGTTATTGAAGATTTTTAATTAATATTTAATCCTTTTACCAAGGCAAAACCCCAATACCCAATAAGAAATCAAAATCCCAAAAGATCTCTTCTGTTCCAAATTCTCTCAAACCTCCATTGGAGGGAAAATTCAAGCTCAAAGTAGAAGATAAAATTTGGAGTGGTTTCTTCTCCAATTGTGTGTGATTTTATTCTATTAAGGTATGGTAATCCATCATCCTTTATTATCCATTCACTTAAGGAGTTCCTTCAAAGGTATTCAAGAAGATTTCATGATCAAATTGTCTATCTTTCAATCTAGTCACGAGTTCTTTCTCAAATTGATTTCAAAAAACATGTTTATGATAAACTTATGATTATCTACAGTTTATAATTTTTATTTCAATCCAATTTTATGATGAACCCATGATCCTCTCAATTTCTCAATTTAGCCTATAATGTGGGCATTGTGATCTTGATGTTGGGTTGATTGTAGTATGATTCAACTATGTTAAATTAATTATAAATACTGTTTTCTACTCAAATTAATGTTGAATTATTGGTAATTGATCAATAATGATTAAAGCATGGAGAATTGGTAAGATTGCCCTATTCCTTCTACTTTGTATAGAATTGCTAGTTGAATTGGCCTAAGATGGCATTGTGTGGTATTATCCACTTATGATGGCGGTGTTTACCTTCTTTTCAATATATATATGTGTTGATCATGTCCTTGAAGGAAATATATGTATTTTTAAGTGTGGTTATGATGATCACACCTATGAAGTATTATGCCTAGTCTCCAATACTAATATCATGTTCTAGGTGTTGATAAAGTCTATTACGTTTGAATGAAGTTGTTAGGGTTAAGTATGGTATATGTACTTGTCATTGATGAAGGGCTAATGATGAATGACCCCTACCTAAGTACCCCTACATGAATATGTGATCTTAGACAATGTTAGGAGTCTTAGATTCAATGTTGAAGATGTATTGTCTCATATGCTATGATGTGGTATGTGGTCTATGCATGAATGTGTATTGTGGTCTTAAGAGGGTGGATGTCTTAATGTGATGTTGATTGCCATTATGTGATCATGTTGACAAATGTACACACACTCACACCTCATGCATGTCTATGAGTAGTATAGGTTCATGGTGTCTATTGAAAGGATAATTCTCATATGCACTAATGCCAACTACTATGCATGTAAAGTATATGTCCATGAAAGTATGAAAGTGTATTTTAACTAGGATGACTTGATAGGTATACTAGTATGGACAAGGTTATGGGACATAACCTTGTCTATGCATTGCACATGTGTACCTTGCTAGGATAGTTCCTAGGGTGATTACTCTATGTACATGAATATGAATGCATAATTAAGGTTAGAACATGAAAGTATATGATATAATGAATTATGCATATGTGTAGTGTCTAAATGTGGTATGTGAACGGTTTTCTCATATATTAACATGTACACATACATGAATGAATGCATCAATGAAGTATGTATGATGATCTAGTAAAGATAGGGTCTCTTGAAAGGTGTTCTCTATTGTACTCTAAACTAGATTTTACTTGAATATGCTATGTCCATGTGAAAGGTTTTCTTACATGATTTAGGTTGATGAAAGGACTTTCTCATCTATAACCTATGAACTATGCATATGAGGAGTTAATCTCCTAGAGCTTATATTTATGAAATAAAGTTAATAAAGACTTTTCAATAAAGGAAACTTAGCTTAGCACCGACTGAACTTGATAAGTGAGAGGTGTAGACTCCCCTTAGATGGAGATTCACCCTATAGTACCACATGAGGTGTTGACTCCCCTTGGAGGGAGATTTACCCGATGGTTTCTCATGAGGTGAATAACTACAATACCCCATTTGGCGTAAAGAGGGTTTTCATATATACCTCCTAGTTCCATAATTATGTTTCCCATATAGGATCTAGCAAGTTATATCACCTAATATTCTAGCATGATGTTAATGTTCTACCTTGGAAAGTAGAGCACCTCTTTTCGCTGTGGGGTTCCATGATACCGAATTCCATGTTTAGCTCACATGGTCTAGTATCGGTTAAGGCTATCGTTTTCTTAATGTAAAATGGACAATGGAAGTAATGTAAGGAACCATAACTAGGATAACATAAGGGAAGTTGCTTAGGATGGGTGAGAGTAGTGAACTTACCTATGCATTGCACAAGTAGCTCTTGAGGGGAGTTCTAGGGAGGTGTTCTATATGTATATGTATATGTTTATGTTTCTTATGCATGACATTGTAGTGTTGTCTACTTGTTATGGTAATATGCATGGTATGAGTCCTATTGTGTCTATATGATGAGGTCTTACCTTATATGCATAATGTTGGTCTTATTGACTATATGATGAAGGTATTACTTGGTATGTATGAAGTTGTATATACTTACCATGTTGATGTATGAACTAAATATTAAGGCTTGTATTATATATATGGGCTTACTTAGTATCTGTGAGGTTATGGGGCTTCACAAGTACATTGCACTAGTAGGCTTAGATTGGGATATATGAGTAAGGTCTTATGATGTCTTTATGAAGTGAAGTCCAAGTATGTTATTGGTTGACTATTGCCTCTTATGATGTTATTGGTAGTGTTGACTTGCATGTGGTCTACAAATGAGTCTTATATGTGGTTCATGAAGTATGTTGGATCATATGTGAAGTATGAGTCTCATTATATGCTATGTTATATGAATGTGCATGTTTAAGTTAAAGAAGGTTTCATGAAAGTTCACCTTGGCGACCTTAAGGTGATGCTTGAGTGTGGATAGTGGAATGAGACACTATTCATGCATTGCACCAAGTATTACTAGTGGGTTACTTGGGGGTAAGTGAAGTAAGGTAAAAGGAAGGTAATACTATGAATATGTTAAATGTGCCTTGAATGAAGTATGTGGCTTTATATGATATCATGAATAGTGTCTATGACTATGTGAAGTATATGAGTTATGTTGTACATATTGTATCAAGGTTTTATGAAGTTTTACAAAAAGGCATGATGCATGGTTTTCTAACCAAATGTCCACTTTAAATGCATGTTTTTGCATGGTTTTCATACTTAGTGAATTCCTGTACTAACACGATTCTTCTTCATCTTTTTACACAAAGTGTAGGTGGTGATGACTAGAGGATGTCTTTTAAAGTGAAGGGCTTGGATAGCTTTCCCCAAGTTCAAGGAAAGGGATTCTTAAGTTTAAAATTTTTTGTATGTTATGTTTTATTCAAAGTTATGTAATAGCTTAGTTATTATTTTATGTTGCAAGGGTCGTGTCTCTAATATACTCTAATGATGTTGAGTCTAAGATGGCAAAAGAGACTTAGAGTCTAACTATGTATTATGACTTATATTTTATATATAGTGGAAGTGATGATTCTAGCATATGATGTGCTATGAAAGTTCTAAACTTTCCGCTAAATTTTCTATGACAATGCGATGAATGATGATTATGGGCTTGTATAAGACCTCTGAGAGGACAAGTACACTTTGTTACTTCTAGGGGGTGCTCCCTGGTCGTGCCAACTCCGATCCAATTATATTGTGTCGAAACTTGACACTTCGATCTAATAATACCGTATCGGAACGTGGCACTCTAATCCAATTATATCGTATCGAACGTGACAATCCGATCCATGATATCGTGTTGGAATATGAAACTCCGATCTATAATACCGTGTCAGAACGTGACACTACGATTCATAATACCGTATCGGAATGTGACACCGATCCAATAATATTGTTAATTTATCATTTATTATCACCAGTTTTCACTGCATTACCAATATTTTATCAAGACTTCTTTATTCAAGGCATCATTTTGAAGGATAGGGATCAATATTATAAATTTCACGATCTTAAGATTTTAGATCAATAACAAAACACATAACCAAATCACACAATCAAGTACATAGAGAACTTCACAATATCAGTCAATGCATATCAATCACTATTAAGAGTCTACTATCAAATAAAATAAATTATAGCCTACCTCCATCAAAGAGTTGAAGTCGGAGAGCAACTTCTCTAATGATTTTCATTTCCTCAATGCCTCCGAAAGTTTTCAATCTATCAAGTATTCAAAATTTGTAAGTTAACGAGTCTCTAGGCACCCATGCTACTATATGTATAGCCTAGATCCAAAACTCGCCCGATTTTCTAATCAATTTCTTAAATTTCAAAAAGCCTAAGGGTAAATCTTATTCCACCATTTAACATAATTTTAAAGGAATTTAAATAATTCTATACATCTAATTTTTAATTATCTTTCTCAATGTATCAAAATATAGTTTATAATAAGATAACTAAAGAAAAATATTAAGAATATAAATCACAGGTTACCAAACACTGGTAGCATACCATGCATTTAATTCAATTCCTATCTAATTATAAAGGTTAATTAATATATCAATTGATAATTAAATAATAATATCGATAAATTTCATACGCCTCTGCTTGCAAAAACTTTTATCCCACAAATCATATCCAAATCTTCATATCATTCTTATCACTCACTATCTAATCTCTCTCTCTCTCTCTCTCTCTCTCTCTCACACACACACACACACACACACATATATATATATATATATATATATTCTTTTCTAATTGTTACAACAACGTAACCTCCCCAAATTTATTTATTATTATTATCTCATCACTGCCTATCATTATGACAATTATTATCAGCTACTATTTGTCTCCCCCAACTCTTAAGATCTAACATTCTAGACAAAGGAATTTATAGTTTCCCTAGTTCCTATGGTACAACTAGAACAATATGAACAATCATAACTTTTATTTATTACCCATTAATGTTCACGTGGTTGCCTCTTTCTTTTTAACAATTAACCATTAAGCTAACTACCACTCTGACACCGACCATAACTCAAATCAATTTCAACATTATAATATAATAATTTCTATACTAATGTATTATAATTTCCCTACATCATCATCCATTCGTCTTTTTGTAAAGAAAGGGAAATTTATTTACATACCTTCTGCCGCCGCTTCAATCTTGTTCTACAACCGTGTGACTTTTGAGTTTTTTTTTCCTTGTGCTGATTATAGATTATCCTAAATATTAAATGTCTAATTATAAAAGTGGTAAAAGGGACTCACTATTAATTTTAATGTCATTTTCTTTAATCACCAACTAAATATATTATTAGAACTATCCCACTAATTTCATAATTATAATTATGAATAGTCCAAAACACCCATTTAGAATCTATCAAAAAGTATTTTATCAAATAAAAAGCTCTAGTACTCAAAACGACCAAATGGGTCGTTACATATAATTTATTATTTTTGTCTCTCGCAATAATTTCATATATACTTAAATGCATCAAATATTCACAAGAAAATATAATGGAAAGATCATCAATAATCTTGACAAACAATTACATAAGTTTTTGTACTATTTTAATGTAACCCAAAATCCAAAATTATCCATAAACAATTAAATACTATAAGTTTCAATTCTTATATGATAGCATATGAAAAAAGGTATAAGACACAAGTACCCCCTATACTATGACCAAAATCTCAGAGACACACCTTAACTAAACTAAGATCCTACTACACCCCTAAACTTATTTATTATGTAATTTTGTACACCTTTTGTCTTACGTGGCACGCTCGTGACTCTACGCAATTGAGGCGCATGGAAGATAATTGGATGTCAGGTAAGCCAAAAAGGTGAACAAAATTACAAAAAAGATAAGTTTAGGGGGGTAATAAGACCTTAGTTTAGTTAAGGTGTCATGTCCCGAGCCTACACCCTGAACGTGGCCGGCACCTACTGACCATTGGTGGACTTGAGCGGACCCTTGGACTGGCTTACTTAACTCAGCGGAAGACTTAAACATAAGATAGAACTCAAGAAATAGCTTAAAGATAATAATTAGCCAAAGTGGCAACCCAAGTCTTAGTCTATTACAAGTGAAAGAAAAAGACTAAGAAAACTACTACAATCTGTCTATGAAGCCTCTAAAATAACATGGGATGTTCGGATAGTACCCCAAATCATCCTACCAATTGAAAACTAAAACAATAATTAAATGATAAAGATGTCCTGCGAAATAAAAGGAGGCTCACCAACTGACTCTGAGCTGCTCACTGGATCAACGGTGCACCAAATGCTGATCCTAGTTACATATGTCTGCATCATGATACGATGCAGACCAACTGGGATCAGTACATTGAATGTACGAGTATGCGAATTGATATTCTAATAACACCAAAGCTTGAAAAGGAGTAAGAAGGAACACTTACCTTAGCTCTAATCAACTCATGAATAACTAGTTCATCTCAATATATTGTAATTTAAAATTAAGTGCAATATAAAGAAAAGTTATCTAAAAACATGTTGTAAACTATGAATGTATACAAAGATACAATTAACTCTGGTATACATGTAAAACACAAGTAAACTGATGTATATAAGAAAACAAAGACTTCTAAGAGATTTTGTCTAACCAACAACCATCACTGAAGAGCTATAGAGATGACACAACGATCTACCTCACGCTTCTAGTGCATCCTATACCCGACCAAAGGTATAAGATCTGAATTGCACAATGGATCCTCTAGTCTACTGTGAAAAGGGTTCATCTAAGAAGTATGACCCCTTTTCTACTCATCGTGGCTGCATGGTTTATGGGAGCTGTGAGTTGTTTGGACTCTCCCCCATATCGGTGCTCAATACTGCTCCCAATAATATATTGGCTCTTATGTTTTAAAAACATATTAATTTTGTTGTTTGATATTAGTGCTCAAATATAGTTAGCTCATAGGATATCTTGGAACTCTTAGTTTCCCTACTTGCTTCTTTTAGAAAACTATAGTTCTTTTCTGAAAACTCACCCTAAGGCCCCTTGGAATCAAAGTTCCCTTGTTTGAATGTGAAAAACATTTTACGTCTCTTTGGAAATACTTAGTCCCCCAATACCTTTGAAGAAAAGAACTTCAACTTAACTCTTTACTTAGTTTGAAACTTGAGTCTTAAAACAAAGTTAAAATTCTTAAATAAGATTCTTAAAAACTTTACTTTAACTTACTTCTTAACTTTAGAGTTGACTTTTAACTTCCTTAACTTTGATCTTAACTTTCCTTGAATTTAATTATAGATTCAAGGTTATCGTTTGAGTTATTTAATGATCTAGGTGTTTAGAAATTGTTTGAAGTAATTAGAATCATTGAAATGTGTTAATGTACCTTGGAAGGACTTAAAAGGGTTAAACTACGAGAACTGGGCGAAAAATGCCTACCCGGGTGCACTGGTGGCGCGCCGAACCAGCCTCAGTTGACTGAGGATTAGTTCTAGCGTACAGGTGGCGCGCCGCGCTAGGTCTCAGTGACTGAAACTATATTCTAGCGTATAATAGGCGCGACACGCCTGGCATTCCCTGGTGCTAACGAATTTGTCTCTTCGTTTTTCAATCTACAAATTGCCTAAACCTCCATGGTTTCATCCCCAAACCCCTAGGATTATTCATACCTTCAATACCCATCAGATCTAAACCCAAAACAACATCGGAACCACTAATCAACATTGATGGGCATTCAATTAATTCAACCAAGAAGGGATTCGACAAGATCTATCAAGAACTCACTTCTAATCATGTAAGCAACTTCAAAACTACAGAACTGAAGCAAGATTTGTGTGCGAAAAAATAAATCCAACACGAAAGATCTCACATACCTTAATAGGGATCACCCCTGTCGAATTCCACTAGAATCCCTTGGCGTCCTGGGCGAAATCTTGATCTTTCTCCCTTCTTTTTCTTTTCTTCTCTTTTCTCTCAAGCCCTAACCGTGAAACACTTTTCTAATATGAACTAAAACTTGTTTTTACCCCAATTAAACTCTTAAAATGAATTAGGAAATAAATGGGTAAAAAGACTAGTTTGCCCTTCCTTAAATCCGGATTGGACTTTCTTTAATTAACCAGCCCAACTTCCGAAAGGCATTTCTTCCTCATACGATATCAAAATTTTGAAAACTTGGAACCGTTGGAAAGATTTTTCCAAGGGATTTACAACCATAACTAAAACTACCTCTAACTCATTCTGGGCAAGAAACTATGGTCGTTTGAAAATGACCAAAACTCACTTTTAAATCTTAGGAAATTTTCCAGATTTTCCCTTTTCTTTCCAAAAGTGCTTATTTTTAATTTCTTTGCTTATTCTAGGCTACCACGACTTATGAGATGTTACAATATCTTCCCCTTGGTAACATTCGTCCTCGAATGAGATTTATTTCACTACGCTAAGAATAGTAGCATCAAGTTCAACACTAAAAATCAAAATCAAGTACAATATGCTTACTCATAGTTTATAAAGTGCGAAGAAGAGAATTTAGTACCTTGATCACTATTCAATCCGGATTCAAAGAGACGTGTATATATCTTCTTCATATCATCTTCAGCTTCCCAAGTTGCTTTCTCAACAAATTGGTTCCTCCAAAGGACCTTAACTGATGCGACTTCCATTGTTCTTAACTTGCGAACATAACGATCTAAAATCTGAACCGGAATCTCTTCATAGGATAAGCTATTCTTAATCCCAACATTTTTCATTGGTAAAATCAATGAAGGATCACCCATGAACTTTTTCAATATACAGATGTGGAACACTAGATGAACTACTGCTAACTCTTGTGGTAGCTCCAACTCATAAGCTAAGTTGTCAATTCTCTTGGATATTCGATAAGGTGCAATATACCGGGGACTAACTTTACCCTTTGTACCAAACCTCATCACACCCTTCATGGGTGAAACTTTCAGATATACCCAATCATCCACCTCAAACTCCAACGACCTTCTCCTGACAACGGTGTGACGACTCTATGTCGTCTTCAATCTCTCTTGAATCACCTTCACCTTATCCATGGCTTGGTGAACTAGATCTGGTCCTATCAACCCTGCTTCACCAACTTTGAACCACCCAATAGGAGATCTACATCTTCTCCCATAAATAGCTTCATATGGAGCCATTTGGATGCTCAAATGGTAGCTATTGTTGTAAGCAAAATCAATGAGAGGTAGGTGATCATACCAATTCCCCTTTAAATAAATCACACAAGCTCTCAACATGTCTTCTAAGGTCTGGATAGTACGCTCCGCTTGCCCATCCGTCTGAGGCTGAAAAGCAGTGCTTAAGTTCACCTTTGAAACCAACCCTTTCTAGAAGGACTTCCAGAACTGTGCAGTGAATTGTGCACCTCTATATGAAATGATTGAAACTGGGACTCCATGAAGTCTCACCACGTCCTTGTATAACTTTGCATAATCCATTGCCAAATGATTGGTCTTACCGCCAATAAGTGGGCTGATTTTGTCATTTTATCGGTAATCACCCAAATCGAATCATGTTGTCTGTGAGACCTTGGCAACCCTGTGATCAAGTACATGTTAATCATCTCCCACTTCATTCCGAAAGTTATATATTCTGAGCTAAACCTCCAGGCCTTTGGTGTTCTACTTTCACTTGTTGGCAATTTGGGCATTTGGCTATAAACTCAGAAATGCCCTTCTTCATGCATTCCCACCAATATACCTCTCTCAAATTGTGGTACATCTTTGTGGAACTCAGATGAATGGAATACCTGGAGCTATGAGCTTTCTCCATGATCCTCTCTTGGATTCCATCCACCCTAGGTACACACAACCTACCTTGATACTTCAACACACCATCTCTCCCTTGTTCAAAAGTCAAAACTCTTTGCTTATGAACATTTGCCTTCAAGTCAAGAAAAATGGGGTCTTGGTCTTTTTCTCTTTCACTTCTGACAATAGTGATGACTCATCCCCATTAGTAACCACCATCCCTACTTCTATGGAATGTATAAGTTTGAGTCCGAGGCGTGCAAGTCTGTGCACATCTTTGGCTAACTTCCTGTTTTCTTCTTCAACATGGGTGGTACTCCCCATGGATAACTTGTTTAAAGCATCAACAACCACATTAGACTTACCATTGTGCTAAAGAATACTCATGTCATAATCCTTAAGTAATTTTAACCACCTCCTCTGTGTGAGATTGAGCTCTTTCTAGTTGAACACATATTGTAAGCTTTTGTGATCAGTGAATATGTCAACATGAACACCATAAAAGTAGTGACGCCATATCTTCAAGGCGAAAACTACAACAACCAACTCAAAGTCATGGGTTAGATAATTCTTCTCATGAACCTTCAATTGTCTGGAGGCATAAGTTATAACCATGCCATTTTACATTAACACACAGCCTAAACCAACTCTTGATGCATCACCGTACACCACAAAACCTTGAGTACCCTCTAGTAAGGGCAAAACCAGAGCAGTAGCCAATTTCTTTTTCAACTCCCGAAAGCCTTTCTCACAAGCTTCAAAGCATTCAAACTTAACTATTTTCTGAGTCAACTTGGTTAAAGGAAACGAGATAGATGAAAACCCCTCAACAAATATTTTATAGTAGCCAGTCAAACCCAAGAAACTCGTTATATCTATTGGAGATGTGGGTCTAGGCCAAATCTTAATTGCTTCTATATTTTGGGTATGAACTCTATTCCCATCACCAGAAATGATGTGGCCCAAGAATGCCACAAACTTAAGCCAAAATTCACTCTTGGAGAACTTAGTATATAACTCCTTATCTTTCAATGTCTGAAGAACTATCCTGAGGTGACTAGCATGATCTTCTTCATTCCTTGAATAAATTAGTATGTCATCAATGAAGACAATAACAAACAGATCTAAATAAGGATTCAAAGCTCTGTTCATAAGATCCATGAATGCTGCAGGCGCATTGGTCAAACCAAATGACATGAACAAAAACTCATAATGCCCATATCTGGTTCTAAAAGTTGTCTTTGGAATATAACATTCCCTAACTTTCAACTGATGGTAGCCTGATATGACATCAATTTTTGATAAACGGGAAGCACCCTGAAGTTGGTTGAAAATATAATATATCCTTGGAAGAGGATATCTTGATGTTAACCTTATTCAATTGGCAGTAGTATACATATCCTAAGGTAACCATCCTTCTTTGTCACAAATAAGACCGGAGCGCCCCAAGGTGAGACACTTGGTCAAATAAAACCTTTATCTAACATATCTTTCAATTGTTCTTTCAACTCTTTTAACTCTGCTGGTGCCATTCTATATGGCGGAATAGAGATAGGACGAGTATCTGTAAGAAGATATATACCGAAGTATATCTCTCTCTCAAGAGGGACTCCGGGAAGATCATCTGGAAAGACTTCTGAAAACTCTTTCACTACTAGAACTGAGTGGATATGAGGTATCTCAACATTAGAGTCATTAACTCGAACTAAGTGATAGACACAACCCTTAGAAACTAACTTACTCGCCTTAAGATATGAAATGAATTGACCCTTAGGCACTGCTGAATTGCTTTTCCACTCTAAGACTGGCTCATTTTGAAATTGCAATTTGACTACTCGAGTCCTAAAATCAACTGAGGCATAACAAGAATGAAACCAATCCATACCAAGGATGACATTTAAGTCTACCATGTCTAACTCAACTAAATCAGGCATGGTGTTCTTGTGACTAATGGAAATAGGACATTCACGATAGACCCTTTCCACTAGAAGAGATTCTCCAACACGGGTAGAAACATTGAATGGTTCATTAAGTTCCTCAGTAATAATATCAAATTTCATAGCAACATACGGAGTTACAAAAGATAAACTCGATCCTGGATCAAGGAATGCATAAACAGTAAAGTCAAAGACTTGAATCATATAGTGACAACGTTTGGCGAATTCTCATATTCTTGACGATTGTTGAGAGCGTACAAGCGGTTTGTTCCTCCTCCTGCACCAGAGGTAGATGACCTAGGTGCAGCCCTGTCAGGTGGAGCAACTGATGAAGACTGATCTTTGTTACCCCCATTACTACCTCCTTGCTTTATATTTGGACACTCCCTAATGAAATTCCTGATCTGACCACACTTGAAGCAAACCGTGGAGCCGTCACGACAAACACCAGAGTGATTTCTACCACACTTGGTGCAGGTAGGAGGCTTACTACCTCCATGCTCCACACTACCCTGTAAATATTAAGGATTAGCTCGGGATTTTTGACCATGATGCTCAACTCTATCTCTGGGCGTAGGTGCACTAGCAGATGATGGTGCAGGACCCTTTTGTTTCTGAAACTGTGGCCTATTCAAACTACCGTTGTGCTGCCCAGACTCATTCCCAGTCTTGCTTTTTGGTTTTTGTACTTCTCTCGGTCCCTCAGATTTTCCTCTTCTAATTATTGTACATAGATCATCAACCTCAAAATGTCCATGTCTCCAATAAGCATTGCAGCCCGGCCCTCTTTGCTTGAAGAGATACCCAATCTGGCAATGAACAAACTAATCCTACTCTTCATGTCCTTAACCATATCCGGAGCATAATGAGATAGTTGGGTGAATTTCAACCCATATTCATGCACACTTAGTGAATCCTGCTTAAGGGTGAGGCACTCACGTACCGTGTCCTCTCTAAGTTCCCACGGAAAGAAACGCCCCAAGAAGGCCTCTTCAAACAAACCTAACTCGCATGCGGTGCATCTTCACCTCTACCCTCTTTCCACTTATCAAACAAAGTTCTAGCTATGCCCTTGAGTTGATAAGCAGCTAGCTCAACTCTCTCAGCGTCAGCAATATGCATCACCTCAAACACCTTTTTCAGTTCCTCAGTGAAGTTCTCTGGGTCCTCAGTAGTGCTCGAACCAGTGAAGCTTGGGGGATTCATCCTCAAGAATTCCTGAATCCTCGAAATATCAGCCCCTTCTTGTCGAGCTCCTCTTTATTGACCAACCTGGTTAGTCACAGCTTGACTCAGCATCCGCATAGCCTCACGGAACTCAGCGTTGGTAACCTCCCCTTGAGGTTGCACTTCAGATGCATTGGAAAATTCTTGCTCTTGAGGTTTAACGTTCCTCCTAATTGGACGACCTCTTGCTGCTCTTCCTGGAGGCACGGTTATCTGAAACACGCGCAAGCATGAATTAGAGAGAGAATTTAGAGATAAATATTAACATATGAAAATGAATATGAAATAAGTGAGAAATTCCTAAATGTTATAGCCTCCTACTCATAGATGTGGCACGCTTCACACCGATGACTAAGACTCTACAAACACGACTTCATAGACCCCTATGACTCTTGAACTTTGTGCTCTGTTACCAAGTTTTTCACGCCCCGAGCCTACACCTAGATGTGGCCGATACCTAATGACCATTGTTGGGCTTGAACGGACCCTTGGCCTAACTTACTTAACTCAGTGGAAGACTAAAACATAAGATAGAACTCAAGAAATAGCTTAAATATAATAATTATCCAAAGTGGGAACCCAAGTCTTAGTCGATTACAATGAAAGGAAAAGACTAAGAAAACTACTACAATCTGTCTGTGAAGCCTCTAAAATAATGAGGGATGTTGGGACAGGACCCCCAATCATCCTAACAACTGAAAACTAAAACAGTAACTAAATGATAAAGATGTCCTCTGGAATGAAGGAAGGCTCACCAAATGACTCTGAGTTGCTCATTGGATCAACGATGCGCCAAATGTCGATCCTAGTTACCTACGTCTACATCATGATACGAAGCAGGCCAACTGGCATCAGTACATTGAATGTACTAGTATGCGAGTTGAATTTCTAACTAAAGCTTGAAAAGGAGTAAGAAGGAACACTTATCTTGGCTCTGCTCAACTCATGAATAACTAGCTCATTTCAATATATTGTAATTTAAAAGTAAGTGCAATATAAGGAAAACCTATCTGAAAACATGTTGTAAACTCTAAATGTATACAAAGATACAATAAACTCTAGTATGTATGTAAGATACAAGTAAACTGAGTATATAAGAATACAATGACTTTTGTAGGAGTTTCTCTAGCCGATAACAATCACTTAAGAGTTATAGTGATGATACAATTGTAACACTCCAGAAGTTCCATGGTTTAGAATAGAGCTTAGCCTATTGAAAAATGATTTAAAATTATGTTTACAGACCTATATTAATGTAATGAACTCAATTATAAAAGCTTATAGCCAAAACAACAAAGAAAGACCTTGACGTCCGGAAACTAGATAATTTTAACTAGTTGACGTCTCTATATTTTGTGAAGGTTTGGGAGTGTCAAATGAAGTCCAAAACTTATAAAAAGACTTTAAAAAGGTATCATGTAGTACAAATGGTCCAAACGTCCGATAACTACTCCCCAAGGACCGCCGAAGGAACCTTGAGGAGGACCCAAACCTTGGCGAGCAAGCTGTTGAAGGAGCTTGCGACAGCCAAGATGTGAAGCCAGCCACGCGTCGCGCAGCCAACACGAGGTAGGCAAAAAGTTGCCTCGCGATGCAGGGCCTCCACGAGGCTCACTGCCTTGACCCAAATTTTTAGAAAAAGAATTGGAATTGGCCCCGCGACACGCATCCACTTCCTAGATTCGTCCGCGTCGTTTTTAAGTCAATTTAACTTCACAAAAATACCCAATTAAGTGAGGGGTCTTTTGGGTATTTTGCGAGACGAGTTCATAATTATTTTAGGTAAGTTTTAGACCACTTTAACGCTCTTCAAATGAGATTAAACAAATCCCTCTCATCTCTCTCAAGAACTCTCTCTTTTCAAACTCCATTAAAGAACAAGAAAAGCTTAAGGAAGAAGATGAAGACTTCAAGATTTTCATTAGAAATTTGTGGAATATTCGTCAATAAGGTATGGGTTATTCATTCTTGGGATTCCTCTCTCCAAGAGGTCCTTTCAAATATGATTTTCAAGAACTCAACTCCTAGGGTATTTACTTTACAAAATGGGCTTTCTTCCTAACTCGAGATTTATGACTAATGATGAAAAGTAACGATTTTCTATGGTTAATTAAGTATTTAGTGTTGGGTAATTGGTTTGTAATGTTTGATTTTCATGTGAAGCATGTTCCTTCTCTAAATAATGGTTTTGATTGGGTTATATCTATCACTTGATAACATGAAAAAATTGGGATTGGAACTATAGATCGAATGAACTCTTTAATGACCCTTTCCCTTATCCTTAACTACGAATTGGTCTTGTATATGACTTGAAGGGTTGGGATTGGTTATGTTGTTGAGTATTTTACTATATTATTGGATGATTATTATGAATTGAGTGTAAGTTCTTGATGAATAATTCTTGGAAGCAATAGGTAAGCCTTCTAAATGACGTGAGTACTCTATTATGTTGACGTTAGTCTATAAATGATGTTGCTATGCAATTGAAGTATGTATGATGTTGCTATATATATATGTTGGCCTATGAATATGTTGTGGGATCATGGTAAGGATATGATAATGCAAGTTGATGATGTCTATCTTGTATGTCTTACACACTATGATTATGATATGTTAATCTCACATGTGAAGGTGTGATGAAAGGAAATTCTCATCTAAACCTAAAGAGCTTATGATCATGTTTATACTAGGAGTTAATCTCCTAAGACCTATGATAAGATTTATGAATAAATTATGACTTAAAGGTTATTCACAAAGGGACTTTAGCTTAGCACCGATGAACTAGATATGAGAGGTGTCCCTTCCCTTAGTTGGAAGGTAGGTTCACAATGATTCTCATGAGATAGAGGCTGCCATGTAATGTGGAACTATGGGTCTCTAATATATCTCCTAGTTCTTGAACTATGTTGTCACCGTAGGAACACTAGCTAGTGGATCCACCTAAAATGCTATGTTCATGTTTTGGTTCTACTTTGGCCGGTAGACCACCTTCTTTCGATGTGGGATTTCATGACACCAGATTCCATGTTTAGCTCACATGGTCTAATGTCGGTTAAGGCGATTGTTCTCTCAAGTAAAATGAAAGACATGTAAATGAACATTGACTAGGATGACTTGAGAAGTCTACTTAGTATAGGTAGGGGTATGAGACTCTACCTAGACATTGCATAAGTTGACTCTAAGGGAAGTCCTAGGAGATTGTCCTCATGCAATATGAATATGAAGTATATAATGCTTATGGTATATGTGTTGTTCTTACATGATGTTGACTATGTTAATGAACATGATATGGTTTATGTTGCTATGTTTGATGATGACTACATATCAGGTAAGTTATATGAAGCAAAATATTACTTATGGTCTCCTATCTTGTTTACTTGATTATGTGGGATTATGGGGCGTCACATGATCATTGCACTTGTAGGCTTGGGATGGGATTATTGGTATGTGTTTTGTATGTAATGTTAATATGAACTATTGAATATGAAAATGTTAATATAATTTATGATGATATGTATTTGGTTATGATCATGCTTTGTGTTGTTGTGATCCTTATCTTGTATACGCTTTGTTGTGTGTGCATTAAAGGTTTTCAAATGACTTAGCATGCTTTGTAAAGAAATGGTCCTTTTTCATGCATGTTCTTAAATGTGTTTGTGCATATACCCATACTTAGTACATGTGGCGTAATAACCCCTTACTTTATATAACTACAAATGTAGGGTCCGACCATTGAAGATTAAGAAGGTCAATTGAAGAAGCTTGGAACTCTTTCTCCAAGTATTGGTAGGTCCTCATGTTCGAGGATTCTATCTTTTCGTTATTCTAGCTTATGAAGACTTTAGTAGTTTTAAGAGATACTCTTTATTTCCTATTATCATTTGGATTCTATTGTAGTAAGGCCTATATGGCATATTGACTTTGTATTGGCTAAGTCCAAGACTCGTACTCTTTAGATGGTTTTATGTGAGACAACTTTTAGACTTTCGTATGTATGTTATCATGTTGCTATAAGAAAATCCTAAGTAAGATCTATGTGAGAGGTCTAAGTATACCTCACTTAGAATATGTAAAAGTTTTAAATTTTTCCGCATTTTAACTGATGGCATGTTATGACGAACGCTAAGGGCTTGTCTGAGTCCTCTAAGAGAACGACGACGCCGGTCCGACTGGGGGGTGATTTCCGGGCGTAACAACAACGATCTACCTCACGCTGCCAGCGTATCATATACCTGACCAAAGGTATAAGACCTGAAATACCTAATGCATCCACTAGTCTACTGTGAAAAGGGTTCATCGAAGATGTATGACCCCTTTTCTACCCATGGTGGCTACATAGTTTATGGGGGTTGTGTGTTGTCTCAACTCTCCCCCATATCGATGCTCAATACTACTCCTAAAAATATGTTGGATCTTATGTTTTAAAAACATACTGATTATGTGGTTTCATATTAGTGCTCAAAAATACTTATCTCAAAGGATATCTTGGAACTCTTAGTTTCCCTGCTTGCTTCTTTTAGAAAGATATAGTTCTTTTCTGAAAACTCGCCCTAAGGCCCCTTGGAATCAAAGTTTCCTTACTTGTTTAAATGTGAAAAACATTTTAAGTCTCTTTGGGAATACTTAGTCCCCATATACCTTTGAAGAAAAGAACTTTAGCTTAACTCTTTACTTAGCTTGAAACTTGAGTCTTAAAACAAAGTTAAAATATTTAAATAAGACTTTTGAAAACTTTTAAGAAGTTTACTTTAACTTACTTCTTAACTTTAGACTTGACTCTTTACTTCCTTGACTTTGATCGTAACTTTCCTTGAATTGAATTATGGATTCAAGGTTATGGTTTGAGTTATTTAATAATTTCTAGGTATTTAGAAATCATTTGAAATAATTAGAATCATTGGAAGGTGTTAAGTACCTTGGAAGGACTTAAAAGGGTTAAACTACAAAAATTGGGCGAAAAACACCGACTAGAACGCACAAGTGGCACGCTGCGCCAGCCTTAGTTGACTTAGTCTTGGTTCTGGCTCGCCGCGCTAGGCCCTAGTGGATAAAGACAGATTCTGGCGTACTACAGGCGCGTCGCGCCTGGCCAGCCAGGTGCATCTAACGAATTTTTCTCTTCGTTTTTCAATCTACAAATCACCTTAACCTCCATGATTTCATCCCCAAACCTTCAGGGTCATTACTACCTTCAATACCATCAGATCTAAACCTAAAACAAACATTGGAACTATTAATCAATATCAACGGGCACTCAATCAATTCAACCAAGAAGGGATTCGACAAGATCTATCAAGAACTCACTTCTAATCATGTAAACAACTTTAAAACTACAAAACTGAAGCAAGATTAGTGTGAGGATGAATTAATCCAACACGAAATATCTCACATACCTACATACCTTAATAGGGATCACCCCCGACGAATTCCACTAGAATCCTTTGGCGTTCTTGGCTAAATCATGATCTTTCTTCCTTATTTTTTCTTTTTTTCTTTTCTTTTCTCCCAAGCCCTAAGCGTGAAAAACTTTTCTAGTCTGAACTAAAACTTGCTTTTACCCCCAATTAAACCCTTAGAATGAATTCGGAAATAGATGGATAAAAATACTAGTTTGCCCTTAAATCCGGATTGGACTTTTCTTAATTCAATAGCCCAACTTAAGGAAGGCGTATCTCCCTCATACAATATCGAAATTTCTCAAACTCGGCGTCGTTGGAAAGATATTTCCAAGGTCTTTCCAACCATAACCATAACTAACTTTAACTCATCATGAGTTAGAGATTATGACCTTTTGAAAATGACCAAAACTTACTTTTAAAACTTAGGAAATTTTTCAGACTTTCCCTTTTCTTTTCAAAAGTGCTTATTCTTAAATTATTTGCTTATTCTAGGCTAGTACGAGTTACGAGATGTTACATAAGGTGTGTCTTTGAAATTTCGGTTATAATCTGAGGGGGGGGGGGGTACTTGAACCTTTTCCCTATGAAAAATGCATTTTATAGCTTGAATTTTGAAGGGGGAAATAATCGAATAAATTGATCGAGAGAGTAAAATAAAAATAAATTGATCAATTATATTTTAAATTTTGTTGATTGACAAGTAACTTTAAATAACTATTTATGTTTTTCCTAAAACTTAAACAATTAATTTTGTATGAGGTTAACTGCATGGATCTTAGTTTAACATTTTTAAGTACATAATTATTTGATTTCAAATATAAATTAGCATCAATATATTTATCTCGATTTGATTTTTGACAAATGAATATTATGAATTATACAAAAAGATAAAGGAAAATAAATATTAATTTTAAGAAATAATGAAATACTAATTTTAATATATTACTATCTGTGTTTTCTTTGATCTTGTATTGTTTTAAATTTATGTAATGAAATATTTTTAAATTAAAAAAATAATAATATAAAATACTTCATATTAAAGAAAGGAGCAAATAGAAGGTGGGGTGGTGGATTGAAAAGAGAAAGAGAGGGGTTGAAAAGATATGGGACTCACAAAATGTAGTTTTTTTCTATTAAAAAAATTCCTCATACATATATTATATGGTATACCTCATTTACCATAAAAAGTTTCTAAAGAAATACAGTCAAAATGCCAGTTGTCGTTGTGGTATAAAATTATTAATTTATAATGGGATAATGCACAAGTATCCCCTTAATCTATATTCGAAATCTCAGAGACACACTTATACTATACTAAGGTCCTATTACCCCTATTTATTAATAATTTTCTACCCCTTTTCGGCCTACATGACACTATCTTGTGGGTCCAACGTTGGTTGACTTTTTTTCAAGTTAGTGCCACGTAGGCCGAAAAGGGGTAGAAAATTGCTTATAAAATAAGTTCAGGGGGGTAATAGGACCTTAGTATAACATAAGTGTGTCTCTGGAATTTCGAGCATAGATTGAGGGAGTACTTGTGCATTTTCCCATTTATAATATTTCAAATCCTAAATATATAATGTGGTATATATTAAGGTATTTTGTTGGATTAAATATGGTGTAAATTAAACATCTAACTAATATGATTACTAATAGATGCACTCGATGTTAATTTATATTATATTATGCACTGTATGTTAGTAACATTCTTTATCAATTAGTAGTCTTATACCACAACGAAAACCAATATTTTCGAAAAATTACTTTTCAGTTCCAACAATAGAATGGACATATACCACATTTTGACAAAATATTAATTTTTAAAATTTCAAGAAGGATTAAAAACCATCAAATAACAATATCAAGTAAGTTTTAATCAACTGTATTATAAAATCACATTATTATTCCTTTTCCATGTATCTCGTGCTGATGAAGAAAAAAATATGAATGATCAAACAGAAAAAAAGAAGAAATGCATTCCATTTGAACAAGATAAGAAACAATTAACAACGAAGCATATTGAAATCAAGAACAAAAAATCAAAAGAATATTTTTCCAACAATAAACCTACCGACAAGTTAATTAATTTATAAATACACACATTTGAAATTTAGTAAGTATTAACACTCTTTATTATAAAAAAGAAAAAAGCAAAATCAATTGATCATCATAAAAATACCTCTATAAATGAAAACTTAAAACTACTTCAAATCCAATCAATTACTCCCTCCGTCCACAATTGTTTGTCATGTTAAGGTTATTCACACCCCTCAAGGAAAATTTAATACAATGTGTAATTTGACTAATATGACCCTACTATATCAAGACTTTCAAAAGTTTACATAACTTTTCAATTGGATAATACTATCTTTTTTTTTTGACGACAGAATTGGACTACACTATCATTGAGGGCAAATTTGAAAAAAGGTGATTAATTTTTTTTATTATTTAAATTGATTATTAATATTGGATATCTATTTTTAGTATACCTGTCAAACAATTGTAATTATTTGATAATTAAAGTGTGAAAGGACAAATAGTTCAATTGGAAAACATTTGATTCTTAAAAATAACATCAACACATTTGGATACCAAATTCTGACGAAGTGGTAAGCATAATTCTCGATATTTTGTAACTGCATCATCCATGTTTTCATGTATTGACATTAAAATTTCACGTCAATAAACTAGATGGAAAAAAAAATTATGTAGCAATTGACTCTCTAAAACTAACATAAATAAGTAATCAAGACTATTATAGGCAAAAACAATGAAAATGAAAATAAGCTACTATATGGATCAATTGAGTTGTTTTCTTTCTTTTTACCTAATAAGATAGATTATATTATTATACTAATAATAATAAAAAGTTATTACAAACTGAGATTGTTCTTGCTATAGCAGTTGATGAACAATCTTTATTAAAAAAAGTCAAAAGTTGGAGTTAAATATTGCATATGCACGCTCACGTCTAAACGTACATATTTCTGTTGTCAATGCAAGACTTGTTATAACCTTGCTCCTCTTCTCTATCTTCTTTCTCCTTACTTATCCAACCATCATAGACAGCATCGCCTACAGGGACCTTGTTGTTTCATGTTGGACAGGAGTTTTTGATTGCCTAAACCAAATAAAGACAACTAATAAAAATCAATAACATAAACACAAACTTAAAGTCTATGATCGATCTCCTATACTTATAAGATATCGCCTCCCACAGTCAATGTGCAAAAGGTGTTTGCACGGCAACTGGAGCCATTGTTCACCCTTTTCAGCACCATAATTACAAATTGGACATAGATCATCAGGTTTATCATCTTCCATGTAAACAGTTGGGAGTGTTTCTATGATATCCTCCGGAACGATACGGTGTCCTACTACGAGAGCCGTCCTTGGTTTGTCATCCTTCTATATAGCACACATGAAAAATACCAACAAATTTATAAGGGAATAAATAAATGAAATCAACTAATGTAACATATATACATACAGAAATTGAAATTTCTTGGACAGTCATAGACAACATATCAATCTCGTCTGAATTCATATCAAACGCAGATTGTTCACTAGCAAACATCCTTCCAATATTTCCTCGTAGCTGCGGAATTACTAGCCAAGTAGGATCTGTTGGCAATGGAACCTCTTCAAAATCACTCTCTCCTTCCATTCTTCTTACTATTCATATGCTTATTAGTCCATCTCCTCACACACACATATATACATACAGAAATTGAAATATTTGACTGCATGCTTTTAGTGTGGTTGCTCTTCATTCTTATTAATTTCCTGACATATGAGCCCCACATCTAATTGGTTTCAAGCATCCCACACTCTTCTTTCCTTTTCAGCTTTTTTTGTTACTCCTTTACATTTCTTTTACGTGTTATACATTTATTAAAAATATATAATGAATATTGCTCTACTTTGTTCATGACTTACACTACATATATAGGCTGGTACAATCATGTACTAGCTTCTAGAATATTCTAACTAACTCAGCCTCATGACAGTAACAATTTCCTAACTAACTCAATGTAACAGTAATTGCAACAGTAAAACTGATTTATTGACTATTATTTCAACACTCCCACTACAAAAAAACACATTATTTGCAGCAGTTAAATAGCAGGGACCAGATTCACCTCCGTAGATTACACACAATTGTGGGGGTTTATTCAACCCATACAATTTAAAAATAAAATTGCCCGCAGTTTTGAACCTCCGTGTTTTATAATTATTAAAAAAAACTACATTATAAGTGTTAGGCTAACAAAGTATCCTTTTTTTTTCTCCCATCAAATTAGGGTTCACACGAGAATGGCTCTCGAATTCCTCTCGCTCCCAAAATATTAGGGTTCACGCATCAATTTGATGAAGCTTCAACAGAAACTTCACGGATGAGAAAAGGAGCTTCGTTAGGTACTGATTCTTACAATTTTCCCTTGAAGTACGAACAATAATGGACATTTTAGATGAACTCCGAGTTGCCGTCGATCAACTTTTGAATTGGAGAATTCAGAATGAACCGCCAAACACATACGTTTCATAAGATCGGTATGGTGTCAGTATTACACCGTCCATTCCTAAATCAGCAGTCCAATCGAGTAAGATGAAGCTCATATTACCGATGAGTACTCTCCAACCTCAACACATGTGCTCTCATTGCTGTCATCAATGAATCTCTCAAAAGTGAGAATATCTTCTTATAAATCGTACACTGTCTATTTGAGATTTAGCCAAAGTTAAATTCCTAAGCTCTTCGGAAGTGTTAATTAGTGCAAGAACAACACTTAAAATTCTATGTTTTGTGAGTTATTGGATGATAATAGAGAAAAAAAAAATTGTGCCTAAAAGAGAGAAAGTCGTAATTCGGTCACACAGATGCGAAGTTTCACTTTGCCTAACGACTCAATATTGACTAATGCCTCTTATGGTGATATTGGTAAGTCTTGACTTCAATGTTGTCTTGTAATGAGTTCTTCTATGTGGTACATAAAGTATGTTGGTCAAATGTGGAGTATATGTCTTATTATATGAAATGGTTCTATGAATATATGTATTGATTAATGAGGGTTGTGTGTATGACTACCTAGTGGTCTTAAGGGATACTTGAGTGTTGATAGTGTAACGGGACATTATCTATACGTTGCATCACGTATCAATAAAGGGTTACTTGGGAAGTTAAGGAGTTAAAGAAGAAAAAAAGTTTACTGTAAAGGGGAAAAAAAGCTTATTGTAAATGGAAGGAGTTTACAGTGATTATGCCTTAAATGTTTTATGGGTTATGTGATATTATCACTATTGTATATGACTAAAATAAGTATGTGAATGGTATAATGCTTGCTGTATCATTTTTTACGATGTTTTCATATAAAGTCATGATGCATGGTTTCAAAGTCAAATAAATATTAACGACTCAATATTTCCCAGTGAAACAGATGCAAAGTTTCACTCTGTCTAAGGTTTTTAACTATTGCAATTTTGAATTTCCCCTAAAACTCGAATTTTAAGAGTTTCAATGTGGATAATCTGATTAAACAAGGTTTATATGGAGGAAAACTTGCTAGTAACTCATTTTCCGATTAGATAAATTAACTTCTTAATTGGTTTATTGTTTCCTCTTGTTGCAGGTCCATTTAGCCCTGGAAGTAAC
This sequence comes from Solanum sitiens, assembly GCA_016801875.1. Classification (NCBI taxonomy): domain Eukaryota; kingdom Viridiplantae; phylum Streptophyta; class Magnoliopsida; order Solanales; family Solanaceae; genus Solanum; species Solanum sitiens. The sequence continues at coordinate 125,937 of JABWTJ010000615.1, read as the reverse complement.
TTTAAGTTTCCAAAGTACATAAAAAGATCCTTGGAGGATGATTTCAAGGTTATTGTGGGTATCAAGTACGTGTCATTCGACTAAAACTGAAATAAATTACTTAATTCTTCTCAGGTTTTGATCATGTGCTACATTGTACTAGCTAGAGGTATCAAAATATTTATGGTCGTTGTTATACATTTGCAGTTCATTGCTATGATTTTCCGTAGTTGTTTATCTTTTGTTGAATGTCCACGGTAATGTTAACGACCATGATTGTTTCTTTTCAAGTCATATTATCTCTAATTGTAAAAGAAAACTAGCTCTATTTACCAATACAAATGCTGTCCTTTCAGGATGGCAAGCTATGTTTTGGCTATCCATACTGTCTTTAGTTGTAAGAATTTCATTTACTTGTTTTCCATTTCATTCATTCCGTCAAAGTTTTGAAGAAGAACTAACCACTGGATTGATTAAAGATAATCTTAGCAGTTGCACAAAACTTCAAGCAATTATAACTGAGGTGGCTCTTGAAATTCAAGAAAGACATGATGTAGTCCAAGTCATACCTCTTGTTCAAATTTCAGAACATGGGAACATGCTAAACTTGCTGCTACATTGGATCACGTTTGTACGTCTCCATTTCACCTAACTTGACTACTTTTTTTAACAACAAAACATCCCCCGACAAAGTAAAAATATGAAAGAAAAGAGAAGCAATATAAAACTATAGTAGTCTAGTTTAAGTTAGTATTTGACTTGGTATAGTTTTCCATTTATGAAGTGATGTTAATTTTCTAAGGACTCTGTATTTATGCAGGCTGCACCAGACGTGGTATTTAGCATGTTGTGACGTCTTTGAAACATGAGGATGCATTTGATTCAAATCGTGTTAAATGTATGATTGACAGTCATGGTTATGCAATCTATTTTCCACGTGGATTGATCCCTTCTAACAAGTTAGTCATGATTTTCTTAAAAGTCTATTGCAGTGATATTTCTTGTCTACCGTGTGATAAACCTGATCACTTTTGTGCAAACTTCAAGTTTGGCACGGTTAATCCTCAGTTTCCTTATTTGCTGCACCTTGGAATTCAGGTATTGGGTGATACGTCTATATTGAAGGTCCTTGAGAATGGATACAAGATCAAGGTACTAAATCTGCAAGCTTGACTTATCCATTTACTAGTTCAGATTAATTTATGAGTGTTTTTATAGTGTATGGATCTCATCCTGTATGCAGGTGATAAAAGTGGACCATAAGACTCACAATGTTGACACCCCCGGAAGATGTAGACAAGATAGAGCAGTTCATGCGGGAAAGAAACTTGACTTAGAGTGAATGATGTGTTTAGCAATTAGTTTCGATAATGTGACTGTATGATGGATCGAATCATAATGCTTAGAGAGAATGATGTGTTTAGCAATTGATCGGAGTAGTAAGGATAACATGAGTGTACTCATGGTGGAGTTGAATACATTTGTATGGCATAATTAAAGCTTTCACAACCAAATGATATGCAAACCAGTTTATTTTAGCAATGTGAAGGTTCTTCTTAAATTTTCTTTATTGTTGGCAGCAATAGTAAATTTATGGTTTGTTAAACTATTATTGGCTTAATTAACTTTAGGCTCCGTCAAAAGCGTTGTTTAACTGAAGGCAAAAATTTAGAAAGATAATTCACAAATTGTGGGGGTTCAACCCCCGCTATTTATGATCTATGGGGGTTCAAACTGATGCAAATTGACCCCTGCCCCTTGTTACAGGGGTTAGTGAAAAAAAAACAAAGATTAATTGTGACAGACCTAACAGTGGGAGTTGTTGAAACCTCTGCTACAACAAATTGTGGGGGTTCCTGACCCCCGCAATATGTAAAATAAACCCCTGCTATATAGGCTTTTTTTTGTAGTGTCCCCCTCAAGCTGCAGGGTGAAGAATGTTAAGCACACCAAGCTTGCTTAATAGATGTAGATGTTGATCCTGACCCAGACCCTTAGTCAATATATCTGCCACCTGATGTTGAGTAGGAACATAGATGGGTTTTGCCACACCAGCTTTCACCTTGTCTCTTATAAAATGGCAATCAATTTCGATGTGTTTAGTCCGCTCATGAAATATAGGATTAGCTGCTAATTGAAGAGCAGACTTACTATCACTTAAAACTGTAACTGGCTTATGAATGAAAACATTCAGCTCTGCAAACAATCCTTCTAACCAAGTGATCTCTGCTACAGCTGAGGCCATACTCCTATATTCTGCCTCAATCGAACTTCTAGATACAGTATGTTGTTTCTTTGATTTCCAGGAAATCAATGATTCTCCAAACTTCACCACATACCCTGTAACAGACCTTCTTGTGTTGGGACATGCAGCCCAATCTGAGTCACACCAACATACTAATTTTGTAGATGGTTGGGGCTTCAACCAAATACCTTGTCCCACAGTACCCTTCAAATATCTGATCACCTTATTTGCAGCTTCTAGATGAGACTTCTTAGGCCTTTGCATAAATTGACTTAATGATTGTACATCATAACTAATATCAGGTCTAGTTATAGTTGCATATAATAACTTCCCAACCAACCTCTGATATCCAGTAATATCATGTAGAACAGCATCTCCAATGACTCCATTGGCTTTGTCAAACTCTACTGAAGTCAATTTAGAGTTAGATTCCAATGGTGTACATGATGGTTTTGCACCTGTAAGACCTGCCTCAGAAATAAGCTCAAGAATATATTTTCTCTGATTCAATATGACTCCTTGTGCAGACCTTAACACTTCAATCCCTGGGAAATATTTGAGTTCTCCCAAATCCTTGAGTTTAAATTGCTGATGTAACACTTCCTTTGCTTCTGTGATCATAGACTCATTGTCACCAGTGATGAGGAGATCATCAACATATACCAAAACTATAACCATTCCCTCATTCTTCTTCCAAGTGAACAACGAATAGTCATAAGAGCTTTGCATGAATCCTGCCTTTAATAATGTTGTAGTGAGCTTGATGTTCCACTGTCTAGAGGCTTGTTTAAGCCCATACAGTGACTTAAGTAATCGACAAACCTTGTTTTGCCCTTCCTGCTTGAAACCCTGTGGCATTTCCATATAGACTTCCTCTTCTAAATCCCCTAGTAAGAATGCATTGTATACATCCATCTGATACAAACACCATCCTCTTGAAACAGCCAATGCAATGACATATCTAATAGTCACCATTTTAACAACTGGTGAAAAGGTATCATGATAATCCAACCCTTCTAGTTGACTATATCCTTTTGCCACTAATCTGGCTTTGAATCTCTCCAAATCTCCATTTGCTTTGTATTTAATTTTATATACCCATTTTGAGCCAATTGCATTCTTTCCATGAGGCAGATCAACTATCTTCCATGTGTTATTATCTTCAAGTGCTTGTATCTCTAGCTTCATAGCATGTATCCATCTCTCATCTTTAACTGCCTGAGCAAAGTTTTGTGGCTCAACCAGTGTAGAGAACTTAGTCAAATAACATTGATAATTGGGAGTTGTATTATCATATGATAAGTAACTAGCTAGTGGATATCTTGTGTTTTTTCCTTTTCCAGGAGCTGCATAGTCCTTCATCCAAACAGGTTGATGAAAAGTTCTAGAGGTTCTTCTAGGTGGAACAATGTTATGTGTGTCAACATTCTCTTCAACTAGTTGATCTTCAGCTGGTTGATCTGTAGAGTGTGGTGTAGAGACTAGTCTGTCAGGAGTCAATTCCTCAGGATTTGATACTGAACTAGTATCAAAAACTGCATTATCTTCCAATGCTGTATTTGATCTTGAATCATCATCCTCTACTTCACAGGATGGATTTAACTCATCATCTTCCTCTATATAAGGACTTATAAAATCTGCAGAGTGATTGTAATTGTCTGAACTCTTCTTCTTGGCAAATGGAAATATATGTTCCTGAAAGACGACATCTGTATTGACAAAAAACTTGTTAGTGTGATAATCCAACAGCAAGTAGCCCTTTTGTGTAGCAGAATAACCCATCATGATGGCTGGTCTAGCTCTTTCTGAAAATTTATCCCCCTTTGGAAGTACTGAAGCATAGCATAAACAGCCAATCGCTCTTAGGTGAGATAGAGATGGACACTTGGAAAACAACAGTTCAAATGGACTTTTATCTCCAGTAGTTGGCAACCTGTTCATGAGATATACAGCAGCAATAATACTCTGACCCCAGAATCTAATAGGCATATGAGACTGAAATCTGATGGCCCTGGCTATATTCAATATATGTCTGTGCTTCCTCTCTACCGCACCATTTTGCTGAGGTGTGTGAGGACAACTGCTTTGGTGCACTATTTCTAGGGATTGAAATAATGTTTTACATTGGGAGTTGAAGAATTCTGTGCCATTATCTGACCTAATGACCTTTACTGAACAGCCAAATTGAGTTTTGATCATTAGGAAAAAAAATTTGAGTGCCACAATAGTTTCAGACTTTAATGTGAGAAAATATTGTTTTTGATCATAAGTTGGGGTCTTATATGGTCCCCAAAGATCTACATGTATAAGATCAAAACACATAGCTGCTCTATTACAGCTATCTGGAAATGGTAATCTAGCTTGTTTAGGTAAAGGACATACATGACAAGTACTTAAGGAGTCTACGTCTTTATTTTGCTTTAAAAACACTAGTGACTTCAAAACTTGAGAGGAGGGATGACCAAGTCTTTTATGCCATAGGTTGCTATCCTGTACTATTACTCCTGCTATCATACTTTGCTGCTTTTGAACTTTAGAAGTTCCCTTCATTCCATTTGTATCTTTGAAAATGTATAATCCTCCCTTCTCCTTACCAATCCCCTTCACCCTGCCATTGTGAAGGTCCTGAAATACACAGAAATCAGGATAAAAGGATACAAAACATGACAATTGTTTAGTAGCCTTGGACACTGATAACAGATTAAACTTGAATTCAGGCACAAGTAATACATCTTTCACAACTGTATCTAAAAACAAATGCCTCTCCAATATGTGATATGTTTGCCTTAGCACCATTAGGAAGATGTACTTTATCCCTCACATCATGATTCCTTGAAAGTACACTTTTATTTGCTGTTACATGATGAGTAGCCCCAGAATCTATTATCCACTCTTGTGATTCTACAGAAGACAATAAGCATGTAGACATACCTGACATATTGACCTGTTTCATCTCATGTGAATCCTTGTTTAACATCTCCATGATTCGTTTGTATTCTCCATCTGTGAAACATTGTGCCTTGGGAAACATAGCATTGTTAACTTCTTTATTACCTTCATGACTTTGTGATGCATTCTGACTATTTTCTCCATTTGAATTGTTTCCAGCAAAGTTAGTTCTGATTTGATTTCCATATTGCTGCCCATTGTTGAATCCTCCAGACTGATGATTTTGCCCTGCTCCTCTTGGATTCCCATTATTATAGTTTCCTCTCCTTCTTTGCTTCCAATCAGCAGGATAGCCTATCAATTTATAGCAGTTTTCTCTAGTGTGTCCAGAATAATGACAATAGTCACACTTGTTCCCTTTATAATTTTGACTCCCATAACCAACTTCTGGTCCTTTATTCACCTGCATTGCAATAGAATTTACTTGTTCTCCTAAAGCAGTCAGATTTGCTGAATGTTGTATCTCATCTTCTACTATCATAGCATATGCTTGATTGATAGTAGGTGTAACTCTTGTCAGTAATATCTGCCTTCTAGCTTGATCATATGAATCATTTAGGCCACTCAAAATTGAATTAGACGTAGTTCATACAGGTGATCTACATAATCCTTCGATTTCGGGCAAACACAAGTTGGAGCTGGTACCACAACATCATACTCATTACATAAGTTCTTCAACTTAGTGAAGTAATTGGACACTGAATCAGTTCCCTGTATAAGTGAATTGATTTCTCTATGCAACTGATATAGTCTCATACGATTCACCTTATCAAAAACTTTCTTTCATATCTTCCCACACATCATGTGCACTCACTGCATACACAATACACAATTCCACTTAACAATTCTTCACTTACAGGACTCATTAACCACGATAAGATAATTGCATTGCAAGTCTCCCATTGCTCATGCAATTCATCTTTATACAGTGCTTTGCTACAAGCTCCTATTACAAAGCTGTTAGCGGAAACGTGATTAAAGAACAAGGAAGAACAACAATATTTAACATGGTTCGGATCAAAATGATCCTACGTCCACCAAAGAACAACTACACCAATATTTATTTCACTCTACAAAGAATACAAGTGAAATACTGCAAGAGAGAGAACACAAATGCCTTAGAAGGTGAGAAGGCAAGTGAGAGGATGATTTGAAAATGAATTAAGAGCTACCTATTTATAGGAATAAATTCATCCTATTGATGTCATCCATGACATCACTATGTGTCAAAATTGTCAAGGTTAAGATAGCAAACCATTTTATGGTTTGCCTAACTTTCACCTACCAAGATACAATCTTTGACTTGTATTTTGTACTAATTATCTTCCTACCAAATATTCATATTAATTCATCTTCCATTTAGTTTGATTCCACAAGAACCAAAACCAACTCTTTCAATCTCCACCTTGGTTTGTGTTCCAAGCATGCGTATAAACAACTCCGGTCAAAACTTCTAAGCTTACTGGGCAATCCCATTGTAAGAAACAAGAAGAATCAAACCTTTGTTGAACATACCAGCTCCACCTAGCAGTTGTTCTCTTAGAGTTGCATCAATTGATGCATACTCCCGCCAAGTCCTTGCAGTGTGCAAACTTGGCAAGCGGGACTATTTTGGTCAACATGTCTGCAGCGTTACCGTCTGTGATAACCTTCTCAACCTTGATAGCTCCCTTTTCTACGACATCTCGAATAAAATGAAATCTGACATCAATGTGTTTGGTGCGCTCATGAAATCTTTGATTTTTAATCAAATGAATAGCACTTTGACTATCACATTTTAGAATTGATTTAAGCTGAACTGAACTCAATTCTGCCACCAAACCTTTCAACCAGATAGCTTCTTTCACTGCCTCCGTTGCTGCCATATATTCTGCCTCTGTTGTAGACAAAGCGACAATCGACTGTAAAGTCGATTTCCAACTAACGGCACTGCCAACGAGAGTAAAGATGTATCCAGTTGTGGACCTCCTTCGATCAAGATCCCCTGCATAGTCAGAATCTACATAACCGAGAATTGAAATACCTTCACTTTTCCGGAAGGTTAGGCCAACATCAGGAGCTCCTTTGAAATATCTCAATATCCACTTGACAGCTTCCCAGTGCCTTTTTCCTGGATTTGCCATGTACTTGCTTATCACACTTACAGATTGGGCAATATCTGGACGTGTGCATACCATAGCATACATAATGCTACCAACTGCACTCGCATAAGGAACCTTTGACATATGCTCCACCTCATCCATAGATTGAGGCATTTGTAACTCTGAAAGCTTGAAATGAGAAGCTAACGGTGTACTTACAGGCTTGCTCATATGCATATTGAATCTTTCAAGAACTTTTCCGATGTACCTCTTCTGAGAAAGATGTACAACACCATTTTCTCTTGAAATTTCCATTCCAAGGATTTTCTTTGCAACTCCTAGATCCTTCATGTCAAATTCCTTGCTCAACAGTTTCTTCAAAATATTTATCTCTGTGATGTTGTTAGCAGCAATAAGCATATCATCAACATACAACAATAGATAAATCATAGAGGTACCAGACATCTTCTTGTGATACACACAACTATCAAATGCACTCCTCGAAAATCCATGTGTAGTCATGAATGCATCAAACCTCTTGTACCACTGTCTAGGGGATTGCTTCAAACCATACAAAGACTTCTTCAGTTGGCATACATGGTCTTCTTTTCCTTCAGCTAGGAAACCTTCAGGCTGATCCATATAGATTGTCTTTTCTAGATCACCATGTAAGAAAGCAGTTTTGACATCAAGCTGTTGAAGCTCTAAATCAAATTGTGCAACCAATGCTAGTAGCACGCGAATTGAGCTATGTTTCACAACTGGAGAAAAGATCTCATTGTAGTCAATTCCCTCCTTCTGACTGAAACCCTTTGCAACCAATCTCGCCTTGAACCTAGCAGCTTCCACTTCTGGAATACCTTCTTTCTTTCTGTAGACCCATTTGCATCCAACTGTCCTCATCCCCTTTGGCCTTTTAACTAAGACCCATGTCTCATTTTTGTGAAGAGACTCCATCTCTTCCATCATGACTAACTGCCATTGTACAGCATCTTTGCAAGAAGTTGCTTCAACATACGAAGAGGGCTCGAGATCCTTAATCTCTTCTTCTGCAGCTACGAACGCATGTGCAATCAGATTTTCTTGCTCTATAAGACGTTCCGATTTCCATATATGCCTTTTGTCCCTTCCCTTCGCAATTGTGTATGGTTCATTGGAAGCAAGTTATTCAAGATCTGCATCTTTTGACTCATCAATTTGAGTCTCTTGATCCCGTTCCTTGGTAAGCTCCACCGGTAGCTCCACCTGCTCGTTGTTCTCGTTTCTAGATAACTCCACAGAAACTTTACGAGGATCAAGTATAGAGGATTCATCAAAGGTAACATCTCTACTAACTACAAATTTGAGTAAAGACAAACACCATAGTTTGTACCCTTTTACTCCATCTACATACCCTACGAATATGGCCTTTTTAGCCCTTGGTTCAAGCTTACCTTCATTAACATGATAATAAGCTGGACACCCAAATATTCGCAAGTATGAATAGTTAGAGGGTTCACCTGACCAGACCTCATTCGGAGTCTTAAAGTCAATCGCTGATGCTGGAGACCGATTGACAATATGAGAAGCAGTATGAACTGCTTCAGCCCAAAATACTTTGGACATCTTAGCTTGTAAGAGCATACAACGAGCCTTCTCAAGAAGAGTTCTGTTCATTCTCTCGGCAACTCCATTCTGCTGTGGTGTGTGCCTGACCGTCTTATGCCTTGCGATCCCATGAACCTTGCAGAAATTATTGAACTCTTCACTGCAAAACTCCAAGCCATTGTCCGTGCGAAGATACTTGATTTTCCTCTCCATTTGATTTTCAACCAAAATCTTCCACTCTTTAAATGCTTCAAAAGCATCACCTTTTGTCTTCAGGAAGCGCACCCAAACCTTTCGTGAAAAATCATCAATGAATGTGAGAAGATACCTCTTTCCTCCCTTTGATGGAAGCTTAGAGGGACCCCATAAATCTGAATGGATGTAGTCTAGCACCCCTCCTGTCTTGTGCTTGCCAGTGCTGAAGCTGACCTTTTTCTGCTTCCCTAAGACGCAGTGCTTACAAAATTCAAGTGTGTTGATCTTCTCACCATTCAAAAGGTTGCGGTTGCTCAACATCTCCAATCCTCGTGCGCTCATATGGCCTAGTCTCATGTGCCATAATTTTGCCTTATCATCATTAGATAACTGCACTGTATATGCATTTACAGAGCCAATAATGGTGCTTCCCGCAAGTGCGTAGAGGCCATCCTCTAGCTTGGCCTTCAACATGACTAAAGATCCTTTAGTCACTTTCATAGTTCCTCCTTCACTCATGTACTTATAGCCTTGTTTATCTAAAGTACCCAGGGTGATCAAATTCTTCTTTAGATCAGGAACATGACGGACTTCTGTAATAGTCCTCACGATTCCATCATGGCAGCGAACATGAACTGAACCAATGCCAACTATTTTACAAGTTGCATTATTGCCCATTAATACCGTTCCTCTGCTTGTTTCATAGCTGCTGAACCAATCTTTTCGGAATGTCATATGCAGAGTACAAGCAGAGTCTAAGACCCATTTGTTGTCATAGACTCCACTATTGCATGATGTTGTTAGTACATAATCATCATCATTATCATGTACTTGCTCAACAATGGATGTGCTCGCCTTTTCTTTGGACTTCGACATAGGGCAATCTCGTTCAAAGTGCCCCTTCTTGTGACAGCCCCAACATTCCGCATTCTTTTTGTTCACACGAGACTTTGATCTGTACTTCGATTTGCTCCTTCCCTGTTGGCTAGTACGACCTCTTACAAAGAGTCCACTAGCTTCGTCACTTTTGTCTCCTTCAAAATGCATCCGCACATCACAAGAGTTTAGTGCTTGCCGCACTTGCTCAAGTTTAATAGGTTGTTTGCTATACATCATTGAATTCTCAATATCACGATATTTTGAAGTCAATGAAAATAGCAAAGAACATGCAAGCGTCTCCTCGTCCTTTTTAATTCCAGCAGTTTGTAAGTCCATCACAAGTTTATTGAACGCATCTAGATGGTCTTGCAACAAAGTACCTGAATCCATCTTAAATGTATGAAGACGCCGTTGTAACAACATCCTTGTTGTCACTGACTGGTCCTGGTAAAGCCCTTCCAGCTTTTCCCATAACTCTTTGGCCGTCTCTTCGGTACTTGTACTCACTTCACAAAGTACGTTAGGTGCAAGGGACAGTTGGATTGCACTCAATGCATCTCCTTCAATCTTTTCCTTGTCGGAATCCGATATCTTATCGGGGTACTTTCCGTCAATAGCATGGATTGAACCTTCCCTCCGCAGTAACGCTATCATCTGGATTTTCCAGATATTGAAGTTGTTGCGCCCACTAAATCTATCAATTTCAAACTTCATGGAACTCATTCTTTTACTTGTTCTTCCTTTTCTACTACAATGTATTTGGAACTACAGAAAACCAAAGTAATCCTTTTCTGATGTGGAAGTTCAGACTGTGCTGCAACCACAGAGCATACTCAGACAGAACCTTGGCTCTAATACCAATTGTTAGCGGAAACGTGAAATTAAAGAACAAGGAAGAACAACAATATTTAACATGGTTCGGATCAAAATGATCCTACGTCCACCAAAGAACAACTACACCAATATTTATTTCACTCTACAAAGAATACAAGTGAAATACTACAAGAGAGAGAACACAAATGCCTTAGAAGGTGAGAAGGCAAGTGAGAGGATGATTTGAAAATGAATTAAGAGCTACCTATTTATAGGAATAAATTCATCCCATTGATGTCATCCATGACATCACTATGTGTCAAAATTGTCAAGGTTAAGATAGCAAACCTAACTTTCACCTACCAAGATACAATCTTTGACTTGTATTTTGTACTAATTATCTTCCTACCAAATATTCATATTAATTCATCTTCCATTTAGTTTGATTCCACAAGAACCAAAACCAACTCTTTCAAAAGCCATACTTCCTTTTCCCTATCAATGCAATTCTCATCGATTGACTCCAAATTCCATAGTTCTTTGATCCAGTTAATTTGATAGGAATTAACGCAGCACCTGATGTATCTGATGGTCCTATATACAATGCATCACTCGGGTCTAGCTTAATCCCTGCCATTTTTAATCTCTCAATAATCTTCTCTAGATCTACTCTCCTTCAACCTTTGTCTACAATCTGCTCTTCATTCACAGCAACGAACCTGCTCGAACCTGCTCTGATACCATAACAAAACATACTGAAGGAAAGCAATTAAACTAGAGAATTTGAGAATTTGAGAAGGAGAAGAAGAAGAAGAAGAATGAATATTGCTCTACTTTGTTCATGACTTACACTACATATATAGGCTGGTACAATCATGTATTAGCTTCTAGAATATTCTAACTAACTCAGCCTCATCTCAGTAACAATTTTCTAACTAACTCAATGTAACAGTAATTGCAACAATAGAACTGATTTATTGACTATTATTTCAACAGTACTATATATACCTTTTGTTTTTTCTGTATTTTAAATATATGAATGTATATATTTAACAATTTTTTTCAATGAAGTCGTGTTCGTGACACCCCTTAGACCTTTCTAGATCCGCCCCCGATTGAGGTTATTAAGAGCCTTTTTGTCATTACTGCTAAAAAATTGCTTATACTAGATAGTTTTTTTTAAAAAAGTATGTTACAATCCTATTTCTCGAGTCATAATGATACCTACTATAACTCATCGCTCATCAATAAGTAAGTCAACCTGTAACTCAGAACAACAATATATGAGCATAAGGGTAGAAACAAGTGAAGCGATACTTAATCAACAGAATCAGCTAGACAAAAGAGGAAGCGAACCAAAACAATATATATACATATAAAAGACCCTCCTAGAACCTGGAAGTCACAAGTACAGACCAAACCCGAAATCAGCCCAAGAGCTGCGGGATCCGTACGAACGATCGCTATAGATCAATTATAGATCAAACTCAATATTTTGGAGCTAACCAGGTTGACAAAATTCTCATCTGTTTACAACAAAATATTGACCAAAACTTAGGCCAAACCATGAAAGTTATAATGGCTAATCGCACCAAAAGTCCTGAGAGTAGTATCAACCATGACACTAGCCTAAAATGACCCTTGCGACGCTGATGAAATCGTTAGAATAGAATTCTAAGGTCATCTTCCTAAACTTTTGATCGAAATCAACCGTTCAAGGTTCAAAGCTCTAAAACATAAAAATTTGCATAAGAATAAACGAATGATCAAGTAACCAAACTATCAGTCCCAACAAGTCAGAAATGACTTGGGGTCGCTAAAGGAACACTGTAAACATAGAATAGAAAGAATCAACATGGAAATGACCTGGAGGGTCATTACAAAATTGTTTTTCAAGAAAGTGTTTTTGAAAAAAATAATTTTTGTTAGGCTATTTCATTTGAAAATATTTTTGATAAGTTGTATTTTGTTAATATTATTTTAAAGGTACTTTTGACAGTCAAGTTAAAAAAATAAAATAATTATCATTGTACTTTTAATATTACATTATAAAAAGAAACTATTTTAAATATCTATTATATTTTTTCTAAAATTTTATTTTTATTAAATTAAAATTAACATATTAAATTGTCATCAATATTATACGTAGATAAATAAAATATAAATCAAATGTTGGTATAATCATGCAAAACATTGTTGTTGCCTTTTTTTTTCTTCTAATATTGCAAAAGCATTGCTGTTACCATTTTTTCTAATGCTGCAAAAACATTTTGGTTTTTTTTTTTCTAAGCCTGCAAAAAATATTGTTGTGAATTTTTTTTCTTATCCTACAAAAATATTGTGTTATTTTTTTTTTAACCTTGCAAAATAATACGTTAATAATATATAAAATATAAAATAATGATATGTAAGCAAAAAATAAAATAAAAAAAGTTATTACATAAAATATAATAAACGGACCTAAATTGAATTTAATCAAAACTTATGAGATATACTAATTAATTATTAAGAGATCTATTTATGGATATATATATATGAAAAATATATTTTGATCTTGAAAAAATAATTTTATGTTTAGACTTCTGTTTTTTTAAGAACCCTTTTTTTTAGCTTCTTTCAAATAATATAAAACTTAATTTTGTTTAGTTTAAAAACAATTTTATTAATTTCTGATGCCTTAATTTTTTGTTGTTTTTTCTTAAAAAATAATTTTTAAAAGAAATATTTTTGACCTACCAACAATAATATCAAAAAGTGTGACCAAAACAAAAAAGACCAAGTAAGGCTATATAATGCAATTTTTCTAACTAGAGAAAAAGATCCGAAGAAATGGGGAGAGAGGACGGCTCATGGGATTATAATTGAAAAAACTTATCCGCACATACTGTTTATATAAGGTCAAACCAATTTTCAATATTATATAATTTAATAAAGTAAAATAAACTATAAATTTAAATACATAATATATATACATTGATTTAATATAAATATTATATGCAAATAAGTTTTACCAAATTATAATGAATGAGAAGAGGGCCCAATATAGGATATGTGCAAACAATGTGATCGTCCCACAATTTGTAGAGTTGAAAAAGTCAAAAACTTGCCCTTTACATGACCAAAAAAGTGTACGAATATTCTATTTTCCCATTGGTTTTAATTTGTGAGCACCCGTTTTGACAGAAAAAACTATACATATTTTTTTAAAAATATATATATATTCAGTTAAAAGTTAATTTTTCAAAGGTTCAAAAATTTCCTCAACGTATTAAATAATAGAAAAGATTCAAAAATGTTTTTTCCACCCATTGGATCAAAATTTTCTTCCTTTCATCTATTGAATCAAAAATAGAATTAACCTATTAGAAATTGTTTTAATTTGTTCTGTTTCTAATTTAAAAATGTTTATCAACTACTCCATTCACTATTGTTTCTCATTAATTCTGTTTTTAGAGTTAAATCATAAAAATTTTGACTAACATTTTAAAATTTATTTTTTCATCATTTATACGTAAAAAACTGCAATTCAGTGTTGTGAGCACCTAAATTTTTACCAAAACATAGAAATTTTCACCAATTTTAATACTTAAATATTATTATTTCAGTAAGGTTATATTTAAGTGAATGAAAATAATAATAAGTTTGAAAATTACACAAAATGTAAGCTCACTTTATGTTTAAAAGTTAATAAAAAAAGCTTGTAAAATTAATGTATTTGTTTTAATCCTTCAACTTTTAATTAGTCTAAATAATAATAATAATAATAATAATAATAATATATATTATGAAAAAGTAAAAAAAAAAAAAAAAAAAGATAAAATGAAGAGTCCTAAAAGTTTCAAAAACCTTACCCTTTATCCTAATCATCCTCATACTCTCCATAACCTATTTTTCTAAAAAATCTCCTTCCATTTAATTTTTTTTAAGTGCACTATTTTTTTTCCCAATTTTTTCCCACCACCCACGTTTTCCTTAGCTTCTTTTTGGTTATTTCTTATTTGTCTTTGTTTTGTTTTGTTTATTAATATTATATTATTACTTTTATTTTATTTTCTTCCTTTCTCTCACTCTAAAATTTCCAACTACATTTTAAACTAAATTTCCAACTCTCTCATTTTATTTTCTTCCTTTCTCTCACTCTAAAATTTCCAACTACATTTTAAACTAAATTTCCAAACTCCTTCACGTTTCTTTTAATTAGCACCGAACTTACACTCAAAACTAATATAAAAACGCACGCTTAATAAAGAAAATATACACACAAAAAAAACACAGAAAAACATAGACTAGAGAGAATAACACAGAGAGAAAGAGATGGTAAAAGTGAGTTTTATTTTGAGAATTAAGTCAGAGTTCGAGGTTTCGAATTCGTGGCTCTTTAAAGTTAATACATAGTTCTTAACTTTGAAAAATAATAGATCGTAGCAGTTGTTTTTGTGGTGAGCCAAGTTTCACGATGAGATAACTCTAGATTCTCGCATGATTTAAATGTAATGCTTGTAAGTTGTAAGAATATTTGATCGCTACTTGCGAGGAATAAATAAATAAAAGATGTATTATATTTTATCATTGTTATTATTATTATATTATATAGATGCAATTTGTCAAAAAAAAAAAGCAAAAAAGAAAACCTTAAAAAAAGGCTAAAACATACAGTAAAAAAAAGAAAAAAGGAACATATGTTGAAAAAAAGTATCAAAGATAAAAAGTTTTAAAAAAAAAAAGAAGGAAAATACGCAACAATGAAAAAAGAAAACAAAAACAAAACAACATAACGAAAACAAGTGAAAAAATAAATAAATAATAAATAATAAAATAAAAAGAAACAAAAAAATACATATATAAATAAAATAACAAAACAAAAAATGAAAAAACAAAGGGAAACTTTCACATATAGCCACTTAAAAATAATTAATTACTCTCTATAGCTATAGTTTGATAATTACAATTTGTAGCTATATGTTATATGGAGGAGAGAGGCGAGCGAGACTGGGAGAGAGAGGAGAGAGGCGAGAGAGAGAGGAAAAAGAGTGGAGAAAGGTGAATTGTATATGTATATTGGTTAGATAATTGTATATTATACATATATATTTGTATATATGGCAAAAGAGATTGGAAGAGGGAGGAGAGAGGCGAGCGAGATTGGGAGAGATAGGAGAGAGGCGAGCGAGATTGAGAGAGGCGAGAGAGAGAGGGCAGAGAGTGTGAGAGAGGTGAATTGTAAATGTATATAATTGTATATAACTGTATATTATACATATACATTTGTATAAATGGCAAGCGAGATTGGGAAAGGGAGGAGAGAGGCGAGCGAGATTGAGAGAGGCGAGAGAGAGAGGGTAGAGAGTGGGAGAGGGGTGAATTGTATACGTATGTAGGTTAAAAAATTATATATTATACATATGTATTTGTATATCTTGGTGAGTTATACATATACAAACATGACTAATTATACAAATTCGAAGTCAGCCCACGTAATTAATGTATAATGTTAGTCGTGAGTGGTAATTATAGCAAACTATAGCTATGATGAGTAATTAAATAGTATAAGTTTGCTTAGCCGCGTAATTTTCCCAATAAAAAAAGAGAAAAGAGACGTGCAAAAGAAAGGGGAAAAAAGAAAAAAAGGAAAAAGTATTGAAAATTAAAAGAAAAATCTTCCGAAAAAATAGGATTAATCTCTTTAGAATTTCTTGCTAAAACTAATTATAAGTTTCGTAAAAATCTCTACATAAATTCTAATTTCTAGCAATTAGATATATATATATATATATTACATAAAAGAGTCATGAGAAGGACGACCAATGGCATTTTAGTAATTTTAACATTATTTAAGGGCAAAATAATAATTGTGTAATTAATGGTCAAAATGAAAAATCTAAAAAAATCCATACATGTCTTAATTTTTGTTATGGGTCCATAAGGATATTGTTGTAATTTTGTTAAAATGAAGAGTTTCTATTAAATTAACTTCTTACAAACAATAATAAATGTTAAGATTGTTTTACATATTTTTGAAAGAGAATTTTGAACTAATTAAAATAAAATGTGTTTGAATAGTTAATATTTTGTTCCTAGAAATACTTTAAAGGATTATTGCTTAAAGATATTTTGAATATTATGTTACATAATATGACCACTAAATTTATATTTTGATTATATTAAAATAGTCTTTTAAATGACGTATCGGTATTTTTTAATTAATTTGAAGAAAATACCAAATTCCGTGACTAAAAGAACGAACAATGTCTGACTATCAAGAAATCAATAATTCGATAATGTATTCATTGAACGGTTAAATCTATTATATAGAAGAGCCATGAGAAGGACGACCAATGGCATTTAGTATGTTTAACATCACTTAAGGGCAAAATAATAATTGTGTAATTAATAGTCAAAATGAAAAATCTAGAAGAATCCATACATGTCTTAAATTTTGTTATGGGTCCATAAGGATATTATTGTAATTTTGTAAAAATGAAGAGTTTCTATTAAATTAACTTCTTACAAACAATAATAAATGTTAAGCTTGTTTTTACATATTTTTGAAAGAAAATTTTGAACTAACTAAAATAAAATGTGTTTGAATAGTTAATATTTTGTTCCTAGAAATACTTTAAAGGATTATTGCTTAAAGATATTTTGAATATTATGTTACATAATATGACCACTAAATTTGTATTTTGATTATATTAAAATAGTCTTTTAAATAACGTATCGGTATTTTTTAATTAATTTGAACAAAATACCAAATTTAGTGACTAAAAGAATGAACAATGTCTGACTATCAAGAAATCAATAATTCGATAATGTATTCATTGAACGGTTAAAAAATATAAAATTTTCATTTCTCTATTTTCTTAATATCATATATGATAAACTATTTAACAGAGAAAGTTTTACAAGAAAAACGTTAATCTACATTCAAATTCTTATGATTATTAAAATTCAAACTAAAGAAAAATAAGTAGTTAAAAAAATAATAAAAGAAAATATGAATAGAAAAAGACTTTGTTGAGAAATATAGAGGAAGAAAAAAACTAATAAATAAATATATTAGAAAAAAACAATCGTAAAAAAGTATATTGGTTATTTTGTGGGGGTAAGATTTAGAGTTTTCTTTACCACATAATATTAGGAGTGTAGTATCAAAGAAATGTTAATTAATGTAATTTAAAATATAACATTACGGCAATTATTATTGCATATAGAAATAAAGTTTCTTTCATGATTGTTTTTATTGTTGTGGAGTTAAAAATTATTTTTATAATAAATACTTTCAATATATAGAATATAACATTACGATAATTGTTATTGTATATAGAAATAAAGTTACTTTCTTGATTGTTTTTATTGTTGTGAAGTTAGAAATAAATTTTTTTAGTACTACTATTTATCGAAGACAATAACAAAATATATCACAAAATTCATCGGAAAATCCAATTACAAATACAATATACTTAAGTTGAAGCAATAGGGATTTGAAAGACTTTAAATCGATCTTTACGAATTGATTGATCAATGATTAGTATTTTATCATATGCAAAGCTTATGGTGCAAATATTAAAAACAAAGATAATAATATTGTGGAAAATAAATACCACTTGTAAATATATATGAAGATCGATAAACTTTTCAAAGATATCAACATTTTATATATTTCTCGCACAGGAAATGTTTTAACTCATAATCTAACACAATTCTTTATTTCCTTGCTGCATAAAACTTTTTAGAATTCAACTTTTTCAGTTTAGGTTGTAAACGACACATTTATGTCGTATTATAAATTAATATATTGACATTGTTTACTAAAGAAAAAAATAGTATTAAGTACAAAAATCTCATGTCTTTGGAAGGCTAATTACATTATATCCAAGAAGTTTTTTCAATTACAAAAATATTGAATTTTTCATTACTCTTGAATACGTTTCCTAGATTGTCCAATTTATTGCATATGACTTATTACTTTGGGGGAGGGATGTATTTAAGAGGGGCTTTGTATGTATCCAGTAGAAATAGATGTATTCAAGAGGAAATAGGGATATAACCGAGAGAGGATTATAATATTTTAAGTTATGAATTTATATAATTTTTTCAACAAAATATGTGAAATTATATTGGGCCCGTATCAGGGCCTTAAATTATCTAGTATATATAGAAGAGTGATGTAACATTTTGAAATCCCAAGGTCAAGTGATAAGACTTAAATAGG
This sequence comes from Solanum sitiens, assembly GCA_016801875.1. Lineage (NCBI taxonomy): Eukaryota > Viridiplantae > Streptophyta > Magnoliopsida > Solanales > Solanaceae > Solanum > Solanum sitiens. Next base: position 106,997 of record JABWTJ010000615.1, on the reverse strand, counting down.
CCCCTTAAGGTCTAAACCATTGTTACTAGCCAAATTAGGCGTATATGGAGTCGTTGAAGTGTGTTGGAACCAAAACGTTCATAATGTCCGGAAAGTTGGTTCATTAAAGGGCTAGAGTGTTTCCTTTGGTTTGAACAATTTAAAGAGTCGGAATTTAGTAAAAGCTTGTAACAACAGGTGTAACACATAGTGCGGATGGTTTCAGGCCGGAAAAGTCAGGGTACGACCCCCCGAGGACCAACCAAGGGCCCTCGAGGGGTACCCTTGAGACAGTAGACCATGACGGACCCCATGACGGGGCGTCACAGGCGCGACGGGGCGTCACAGGCGCGACGGGGCGTCGAGGCCACCGTCGTGCCAGCCTTAGTTTCTGGGGAGAAAGCCTCCGCCTGCACAGTCTCTGACCACCTCGACGAATGTGCAGGACGGAGGGAAGCTGTCCGTCACGCCCACGACGGCCCGTCGTGGGGAGCCGTCGGGGAGGGCCTGTGATGTTTTCAGAGCTTAGGCTTTAGTTTAATTAATTCATTAAGTGTCTTAGGGGTAATTAGGAGATTAAGGGAAGACTAATTAAGGGACTTAGGACCCCACTATAAATACCCCAACCCTCATTAGCCTAATCATTATTCCCAAAATAAAACTCTCTTCCTTCTCTCTACTTTTTCTCTCTATTGGAAGACTCCATTGGAGAACAACTTGGGGAGATCATTGGTGGCTGATTTAGCACGAAATTCACCATCAAAACGTCATCAAATCTTAAGGTATGAGATCTAATTCACCTTTGAGATTCTTTCCTCAAAGGGCTCCTTCAAAGATTTTCTAAATGTTGAGTTCCATATGGGTTTCATCAAATTTCGAATTTTGATTATATTAATTGAGTTGTTTATGTATTCTTTGGGTTATAATGAATAGATTATCATGTATTGTAACTTGATTATGATGAATTGATGAAGTTTGATCTAGATTGTGGGTGATGACCCCTAACCCTTAGCCCTAGGTATGAAATTGATATGGATTAGGTTGGGTCTGATGTAATTGATCTCATTATTAGTTAAAAGGTATTTAATGATTGTTATTACATTGATTATGAATCTATTGTAACGAATTGAAGTTCTTCATGCCTATGTTCTTGAGTATTAAATCTAGGTTAAGAAGATACACTTTGATATCATGTTACCAAGCTTTGATGTAGTATTGTTTTATGGTATAGTGCTTCTCCTAAATTGGTTCTTATAATTGGGTAATTGAATTACATTGATGTGATGACCCAAGATTGGGTTGATCTATGGGTTGATGGTAAGGCCCTTTATTGATGAACTATGGAGGAGTATTGGTAAGTCTTAATCATCCTAGCCTTTCTTCAAATTCTGATCAATTGTCATTAAGTGATAATGTTGTATTGAAGTATACCTTGATTAAGGTGATAGGTTGATATGATGAGTGAATTGAAATGCTTAGGTTGGTTGTGAGGTTGCCTAGGAGTACATGATATAGGGAAGTTGTTATGTAAAGATGTGCCCTATTGTGATGAGATGTGCAAGGGCTAACTTCACCTATTTGAGTTGTAATGAAAGGACTATTTCTCATACAATTCTTATCGAGCTATGATGATGAATATACAAGGGCTTGACCCTACTATCTAACTATGTTGAGATGGTTAATAAAGTTTAAAGACTTTTCTATAAAGGGAACTTAGCTTAGCACCGAGTGAACTTGACATTGAGAGGTGTTGACTTTTCTTGGAGGAATATTCACCATTTGTTCTTTATAGAGTGTTGACTTCCCTTAGAGGAATACTCACCTATGGACCTACATGAAGTGTTGGCTTTCATTGAGGAATATTCACTCATGATTTCTCATGAGGTGAGGCCCCATTACCAAATGGTATATAGAGGGAATACCTATCTCTTAGTTCTTGAACTATGTTGCCACCATAGGATACTAGCTAGTGGATCCACCTAGATAGCTACGTTTACGTTAGGTTCTACCTTGGCCGGTAGACCACCTTCCATCGGTGTAAGGTTTCATATCACCGGATTCCACATTTGCTCATGTGGTCTATGTCGGTTAAGGCAAGGTTTCCCTAAACTAAGATGAATGAGTAAGATATAGACTAATCGAAGTAACTTGAAGGGTTTGGCTATATCTTAGGTAGGGGTATGGGACTCAACCTACGCCTTGCACTAGTTTGCTTTGATAGGAGCTTTGAGAGGTCAATATTATGTATGTAAAGTAGTGATATAATATAAATGACTTCGTACATTGAATAACATGCTTATGAGTATAAGGTTGTTGCTTTTGGTTGAATAAGAATGTTTTCATGAAATGGGAGAGTATGCTAGGTAAGGATAACTGCTAATTGTAGTCTTGATAGGTTACTTGATTAAGTAAGAGTCATGGGAATTTACTTAATCATTGCACTTGTGACTTTATGAAGGGTATAGTTAGTATGCTTTGCTTTGCTATGCTTCACTCGTATACATGTTTTATAATGATTTTTCTTAAATGTCCTTTTTTACGTATATTTGATTGATAAGTGTATATAGGGTTCCATACTTAGTACATGTGGAGTACGAACCCCATTTCTTTCCCTTTTTCCCAAACATTTTAGGTTCGGGTCGTTGAACTTGCTGCGAATTGCTGGAAAGGAAGACTTGGATCTCTTACCATCCAAGTGGTAGGTCCTCATTCTCCCGAGGGCGTTGCCGATATCTTACTCCTATGTTACTTAGTTACTATAATTCTGTATTGACTCTATTACTCGTTTGAAACGATGTTGTCTATAGCCTATATGTGGCTTCTTGTATTGATGTAGGGCTATGCCCAAGATTTGTTATCTTTGATAGATGGTTTATGAGATGAGACGGCTTTTATGACTATTATTTCTTAAATGTATAAGTGTATGAAATAAAAGTAGAAGACTATGTAATCTTCATATATGAACAAGTCTATGTATACTTGATATAAATACAATTATGTGTATGTAGAGGTCTATGTAAACCTCCGAGTAGTTATAGATAAAAAATTTTAAATTCCTTCACATTTTTAATCGATGAATGCTATGACGAGGCTAAGAGGATTGTCTTAATCCTCAAAGAGGACGACGACGCCGGTTACGTCTAGGGGGTAAACCCGGATGTGACAAATTTGGTATCAGAGCATGAGGTTGAATATCCTTGATGTTAACGTCTCTCTCAACCACATTATTTAGGTTTGTATTCATAATTGTGAAGCGCGCCACACTTATGAATAGGAACTTATTTGATGCTTAGGAATCACTCTCATTGTTGGAAATCCATATCGTGCCTCTAGAATACATGTCGTATATGCTTTCGCCTAAAGCTTGTGTTTTGGTTATAGGAGATGAATACTAGAAGGAATACAGCCAGAAGACTTGAGAAGGAGATTGCTGCTGCGGGAATTCCTTCCCGTGATGATCCAGTTCCTCCTCTTGAAGAGATTGCTGTTGATGGTCAGGTCCTGTTGACCCTCCACCTATGGCAGAGGCTTAGATGAGGGCTATTATTGCTCAAATGGCTCAAGCCATGACTACTCAAGCTCAAGCCGCAACGGTGCAAGCCCAAGCTATGACTGCCCAAGCCAATAGGGATATGGCACTTAGAGTTCGTGAGCAAACTATGGCTTTCCGACTTAGGGACTTCACCCGAATGAATCCTCCTATCTTCTATGGGTCTAAGGTCGATGAAGACCCTCAAGAATTCATTGATGAGGCTTATAAGATTTTGTGTGCTATGAGGTTGTCTTCTAGTGAGAATGCCGAGTTGGCCTCATACCAACTCAAGGATGTGGCTCAGACATGGCATGTGCAATGGAAAGATAATAGGTCACTCCAAGATGGGCCATTAACTTGGGAGTTGTTCAAAAGGGCTTTCCTTGATCGCTTTTTCCCTAGAGAGATGAGAGAAACTAAGGTGGTGGAATTCATCAATCTCCGCCAAGGAGTAATGAGTGTTCATGAGTACTCTTTGAATTTCATTCAATTGGCTAAGTATGCTTCTTCCTTGGTCTCCGATCCTAGAGACGAGATGAGTCGATTCGTGACAGGTGTGTTGGATGACTTGCAAGAGGAATGTCAATCAGCTATGCTACATGATAACATGAATATTGGTCGTCTCATGGTGCATGCAAAAAGGGTTGAGGAGGCTAGAGCAAAAAGGAAGGATAAGGATTCAAGAAGGGCAAGGTCTTCCGAGAGCGGAACTACTAAAGAGAGGTTTGGAATTCAAGACAGGCCTAGATTCAAGAAGAGGTTCTCAAATCAAGTTCCATCCAAATTTCCCAAGACTAGGGATTCTAAAGCCCCTAGGCAAAAAGTTGCAAAGGGAAAGGGTGGAAACTCGCTTAATGAGAAGCCTACGTGTTCTAAGTGCGGAAAGGGTCACTCTGGAGAATGTTTGGTAGGAACGGGGATTTGCTTTGGTTGTGGAAAAAGTGGTAATAGAGTGCGAGATTGTGCTAATGCTAAGGGATAAGATAAGGGTGGTCAGCCGAATGGTTCTAATGATGTTCCTAAGAAGAACCATTTATATGCTCTTCGCTCGTGGGATGACCAAGAGGGCTCTCCTGATATGGTAACTGGTATGTTACAAATCTTTGCTATTGATGTATATGCATTACTTGATCCGGGTGCTACTTTGTCTTTTGTTACTCCCTTAGTAGCTAAGAAGTTTAGTACCTTACCCGATGGTTTGCATGAACCTATTTTGGTGACTACTCCGATGGGTGAGTCAGTTGTAGCCAAAAGAGTCTATCAAAATTGTCCTATTTCAATACCCCATAGAGTTTCTCATGTCGATCTAGTTGAACTAGACATGCTTGATTTTAATGTTATTTTGGGTATGGATTGGTTGCATGCTAGTTTTGCTTCTATTGATTGTAGAACTAGAATTGTGAGGTTTAGTTTTCCTAATGAACCCGTTATCGAGTGGAAGGGTGGAAATTCTCTTCCTAGCAGCGTTTCATATCATGTCTAAAAGCGTGTAAAATGATTTCAAAGGGATGTCTTTACCATATTGTGAGAGTCCAAGAAGTGGATTCCGAAGTTCCTCCTTTTGAGTCGGTCCCCGTGGTGAGTGAATTTACGGAGGTCTTTCCTGATGACCTTCCCGGCATTTCTCCCGAACGGGAAATCGATTTTGGTATTGATTTGCTATCGAAAACAAACCCTATCTCTATTTCTCCTTATAGAATGGCTCCGGCCAAGTTAAAGGAGTTGAAGGCACAACTTAAAGATTTGCTAGACAAGGGCTTCATAAGGCCTAGCATTTTTACATGGGGTGCTCCGATTTTGTTCGTGAAAAAGAAGGATGGATTCTTGAGAATGTGTATTGACTACCGTCAACTCAACAAGGTTACTATCAAGAACAAGTATCCTCTTCCTCGGATTGATGATTTATTTGATCAACTCCAAGGAGCGAGTTACTTCTCCAAAATTGACTTAAGGTCAGGGTATCATCAACTTAGAGTGAGAAATGAAGATATTCCAAGGACGGCTTTTCAGACTCGGTATGGGCATTATGAGTTCGTGGTTATGTCCTTTGGTCTCACAAATGCTCCGGCGGCATTTATGGACCTAATGAATAGGGTGTTTCGAAGTTACCTTGATTCATTCGTTATTGTATTTATCGATGATATCTTCGTGTATTCAAAAAATGAGGTTGATCACATGGGTCATCTAAGGATGGTATTGCAAACCCTTAAAGATCATAAATTGTTCGCCAAGTATAGCAAATGTGAGTTCTGGCTAAGGTCGGTGGCGTTTCTTGGGCACATCATCTCTAGTGAGGGAGTTGAGGTAGACCCAAGGAAAACTGATGCGGTAAGAAACTGGCCTAGACCCTTGACCCCAACTGACATTAGGAGTTTCTTGGGTCTAGCGGGTTATTATCGAAGGTTAGTAGAAGGTTTTTCATCCATTGCATCTCCTTTGACTACATTGACTAAAAAGGGTAAAAAGTTTGAGTGGTGAGAGGCGTGCGAGAAGAGATTTCAATTATTGAAAGATAGGCTTACTTCCGCTCTGGTGTTGACTTTACCGGAAGGTTCTAAAGGGTTCATTGTGTATTGTGATGCATCCCGCATAGGTTTGGGGTGTGTGATTATGCAAAATAGGAAGGTGATTGCCTATGCTTCACGAAAACTTAAGGTGCATGAAAGAAATTACCCTACTCATGACCTTGAGTTAGCGGCCGTAGTGTTTGCCTTGAAAATATGGAGACATTACTTGTATGGTGTTCATGTAGATGGTTTCACCGATCATAAGAGTCTTCAATATGTGTTTACTCAAAAGGAGTTGAATCTCCGACAAAGAAGGTGGTTAGAATTGTTGAAGGATTATGATATGAGTGTCCTATATCATCCCGGCAAAGCCAATGTGGTGGCGGATTCTCTAAGCCGTATGACTATGAGTAGTGTGTCCCATATGGGTGAAGACAAGAAAGATCTAGTGAAAAATGTTCATCGTTTGGCTAGATTGGGAGTACGGTTGGAGAGTTCACCAAATGGAGGTGCCACGATTCATCATAGCTTCGAGTCATCATTGGTGGTTGAGGTGAAGTCCAAACAACACCTTGATCAACTATTGATGGAGTTGAAGGAATCGGTTCTTGGCAAGATGAATGAGTCCTTCTCCTTAGGAGGAGATGATGTGTTGAGGTACCAAGGGAGGTTATGTGTTCCTGATGTTGATGGATTGAGGGATTGGATCCTTGATGAAGCCCATGGATCCCACTATTCCATCCATCCGGGTTCTACTAAGATGTATCATGACCTTCGAGAAATATATTGGTGGGAAGGTTTGAAGAAGGACATAGCGGAATTTGTTGCTAAGTGTCCAAATTGCCAACAAGTGAAGGCGGAACATCAAAAGCCGGGTGGCTTACTACAAGAGATCCAAATTCCTACTTGGAAGTGGGAAGACATTAATATGGACTTTGTGGTAGGATTGCCTCGGACTCAAAAGTCATATGATTCTATATGGGTGATTGTTGATAGATTGACTAAGTCCGCTCATTTCATTCCCGTCAAATCTACGTATTCGGCGGAGGATTATGCCAAGATCTTCATAGATGAGATTGTGTGTCGCCATGGTATCCCGTTATCCATCATTTCGGATCGGGGTGCACAATTCACTTCTAGGTTTTGGAAGTCTTTCCAAAAAGGTTTGGGTACTAAGGTGAAATTGAGTACCGCCTTTCATCCTCAAACGGATGGTCAAGCGGAACGCACAATTCAAACTCTTGAGGATATGCTTAGAGCTTGCATTATTGATTTTAAAGGAAGTTGGTATAAGCATTTGCCGTTGATGGAGTTTGCGTATAATAATAGTTTTCATTTGTCCATCTCCATGGCTCCCTATGAAGCCTTGTATGGTAGGAGGTGTATGTCTCCTATAGGATGGTTTGAAGTTGGTGAATCATCGATCTTTGGTCCCGACTTGATTTATAAGACATTGGAGAATGTGCATATCATAAGAAATAGGTTACAAACAGCCTATAGTCGACAAAAGTCCTATGCCGACAATAGAAGGAGGGATTTGGAGTTTGAAGAGGGTGACAAGGTGTATTTGAAGATTTCACCTATGAAGGGTGTGGTAAGATTTGGCAAGAAAGGGAAGTTGAGACCTCGTTACGTGGGTCCCTATGAGATTTTGGAAAGGATTGGTAAAGTTGCCTATCGTTTAAAGCTACCTAATGATTTAGCTTCGGTTCATTCGGTTTTCCATGTCTCTATGTTAAAGAAGTGTGTCGGAGATCCCGAGTCAATTCTTCCTGTTGAAGGTCTTGGGGTCAAGGATAACCTCTCTTATGAGGAGGTTCCGGTTCAAATCCTTGATAGGCAAGTGAAAAGGTTGAGGAACAAGGAGGTGGTTTCCGTAAAAGTGTTATGGAAGAACCACCTAGTTGAGGGTGCAACATGGGAGGCCGAGGTCGACATGAAAACCCGTTATCCTCATCTTTTTTATGTTTAAGGTTAGTATCTCTCTCTAATGATATAAATACGTTAGATATTGTGAATCTTTGATGTTTTGGTGAAGCTTTGCAAAACTCCTAGTTTTGGAGACTTCTAAAATGGAGTCACTTTAAGGTGACCTTAGATAAATTTGAAAGTTGTCTTGATTCTTGCATATTTGAGTCAAGTCATGTATTGAGATATAGTTAATCCTTGTGGATATGGTATTGAGCATATTGATAAGATGAACTTTGTGCTAATTGACTTGTGTAATAAATGATTGAGCTCATGTATATGTGAAAAGGAGAAACCTCATGAGGAAATTTTGAGCTTATGTATGATAAATGGATGTTTTGAAGTATTTTTATTGAAATAATATGATGCATGCTAATTGAATATTGTGAATTGGTTGGGCTGCTAGTCTTGAGTCTATTCCCTCATTTAAAGAGTGTTTGGTGTCATTCGGGGACGAATGTTCCTAAGGGGGGATAATGTAACATTTTGAAATCCCAAGGTCAAGTGATAAGACTTAAATAGGCCCCTTAAGGTCTAAACAATTGTTACTAGCCAAATTAGACGTATATGGAGTTTTTGAAGTGTGTTGGAACCAAAACGTTCATAATGTCCGGAAAGTTGGTTCATTAAAGGGCTAGAGTGTTTCCTTTATTTTGAACAATTTAAAGAGTCGGAATTTAGTAAAAGTTTATAACAACAGGTGTAACACATAGTGCGGGATGGTTTCATGCCGGAAAATTCAGGGTACGACCCCTCGAGGACCAACCAAGGGCCCTCGAGGGGGACCCTTGAGACAGTAGGCCATGACAGACCCCATGACGAGGCGTCATAGGCGCGACGGGGCGTCGAGGCCACTGTCGTGCCAGCCTTAGTTTCTGGGGAGAAAGCCTCCGCCTGCACAGTCTCTGACCACCGCGACGGATGTGCAGGACGGAGGGAGGCTGTCCGTCACGCCCACGACGGCCCGTCGTCGGGGAGCCGTCGGGGAGGGCCTGTGATATTTTCAGAGCTTAGGCTTTAGTTTAATTAATTCATTAAGTGTCTTAGGGGTAATTAGGGGATTAAGGGAAGACTAATTAAGTGACTTAGGACCCCACTATAAATACCCCAACCCTCATTAGCCTAATCATTATTCCCAAAACAAAACTCTCTTCCTTCTCTCTACTTTTTCTCTCTATTGGAAGACTCCATTGGAGAACAACTTGGGGAGATCATTGGGGGCTGATTTAGCACGAAATTCACCATCAAAACGTCATCAAATCTTAAGGTATGGTATCTAATTCACCTTTGAGATTCTTTCCTCAAAGGGCTCCTTCAAAGATTTTCTAGATGTTGAGTTTCATATGGGTTTCATCAAATTTCGAATTTTGATTATATGAATTGAGTTGTTTATGTATTCTTTGGGTTATAATGAATAGATTATCATGTATTGTAACTTGATTAAGATGAATTGATGAAGTTTGATCTAGATTGTGGGTGATGACCCCTAACCCTTAGCCCTAGGTATGAAATTGATATGGATTAGGTTGGGTCTGATGTAATTGATCTCATTATTAGTTAAAAGGTCTTTAATGATTGTTATTACATTGATTATGAATCTATTGTAATGAATTGAAGTTCTTCATGCCTATGTTCTTGAGTATTTAATCTAGGTTAAGAAGATACACTTTGATATCATGTTACCAAGCTTTGATGTAGTATTGTTTTATGGTATAGTGCTTCTCCTAAATTGGTTCTTATAATTGGGTAATTGAATTACATTGATGTGATGACCCAAGATTGGATTGATCTATGGGTTGATGGTAAGGCCCTTTATTGATGAACTATGGAGGAGTATTGGTAAGTCTTAATCATCCTAGCCTTTACTTCAAATTGTGATCAATTGTCATTAAGTGATAATGTTGTATTGAAGTATACCTTGATTAAGGTGATAGGTTGATATGATGAGTGAATTGAAATGCTTAGGTTGGTTGTGAGGTTGCCTAGGAGTACATGATATAGGGAAGTTGTTATGTAAAGATGTGCCCTATTGTGATGAGATGTGCAAGGGCTAACTTCACCTATTTGAGTTGTAATGAAAGGACTATTTCTTATCGAGCTATGATGATGAATACAAGGGCTTGACCCTACTATCTAACTATGTTGAGATGGTTAATAAAGTTTAAAGACTTTTCTATAAAGGAAACTTAGCTTAGCACCGAGTGAACTTGACATTGAGAGGTGTTGACTTTCTTTGGAGGAATATTCACCATTTGTTCTTTATAGAGTGTTGACTTCCCTTAGAGGAATACTCACCTATGGACCTACATGAAGTGTTGACTTTCCTTGAGGAATATTCACTCATGATTTCTCATGAGGTGAAGCTCCATTACCAAATGGTATATAGAGGGAATACCTATCTCCTAGTTCTTGAACTATGTTTCCACCATAGGATACTAGCTAGTGGATCACCTAGATAGGTACGTTTACGTTAGGTTCTACCTTGGCCGGTAGACCACTTTCTATCGGTGTATGGTTTCATGACACCGGATTCCACATTTGCTCATGTGGTCTATGTCGGTTAAGGCAAGGTTTCCCTAAACTAAGATGAATGTGTAAGATATAGACTAATCGAAGTAACTTGAAGGGTTTGGCTATAGCTTAGGTAGGGGTATGGGACTCTACCTACGCCTTGCACTAGTTTGCTTTGATAGGAGCTTTGAGAGGTCAATATTATGTATGTAAAGTAGTGATATAATATAAATGACTTCGTACATTGAATAACATGCTTATGAGTATAAGGTTGTTGATTTTGGTTGAAGAAGAATGTTTTCATGAAATGGGAGAGTATGCTAGGTAAGGATAATTGCTAATTGTAGTCTTGATAGGTTACTTGATTAAGTAAGAGTCATGGGAATTTACTTGATCATTGCACTTGTGACTTTATGAAGGGTATAGTTAGTATGCTTTGCTTTGCTATGCTTCACTCGTATACATGTTTATAATGATTTTTCTTAAATGTCTTTTTTTACGTATATTTGATTGATAAGTGTATATATGGTTCCATACTTAGTACATGTGGAGTACTAATCCCATTTCTTTCCCTTTTTCCCAAACATTTTAGGTTCGGGTCGTTGAACTTGCTGCGAATTGCTGGAAAGGAAGACTTGGATCTCTTACCATCCAAGTGGTAGGTCCTCATTCTCCCGAGGGCGTTGCCGATATCTTACTCCTATGTTACTTAGTTACTATAATTCTGTATTGACTCTATTACTCGTTTGAGACGATGTTGTCTATAGCCTATATGTGGCTTCTTGTATTGATGTAAGGCTATGCCCAAGATTTGTTATCTTTGATAGATGGTTTATGAGATGAGACGGCTTTTATGACTATTATTTCTTAAATGTATAAGTGTATGAAATAAAAGTAGAAGACTATGTAATCTTCGTATATGAACAAGTCTATGTATACTTGATATAAATACGATTATGTGTATGTAGAGGTCTATGTAAACCTCCGAGTAGTTATAGATAACAAGTTTTAAATTCCTTCACATTTTTAATCGATGAATGCTATGACGAGGCTAAGAGGCTTGTCTTAATCCTCAAAGAGGACGCCGACGCCGGTTACGTCTAGGTGGGTAAACCCGGATGTGACAAGTGAAGTGGGAGGACGACCAAGGGCAAAAATATAATTTCACTCTAGAAAATATCTATGAAGAAAGATAATAAATAATTCTAGAATTATCTTTCTATATATGAAGTGAATAATGATCAAGGACAAAAATATAATTTCACGCTAACAAAAATCTACCAAGAATGATAACAAAAAAATTAAATAGTTCTAGAAACATCTTAATTTATTGTTATTACCATTAACTTATTTTGTTATTACTTCATTTCCTCTTTATTTCTTTTGTGAGTTATTGTGATATCTATTTTTATTATTAATCTATTTTACTATACTTTAATTTAATTCTTAATATTTTTTCTCTTCATTATGCTTATAAAAAAGCCTACTTTTTATATAAAAATATCATGAATTAATTATTTCAATAATTATTTTGGCTCTAATTAATATACTTGAAAATAAATTAGTGTGATAAAATTAATAATATATATTAGATTGAAATTAAAGAAAAAGATGTTAAAAGTAACTTTACAAATAAAAATGAATAGGATGATATATTTGTAATAAAGATGACCAAGAATAAAAATGCAATTTCATTCTAACAAAAATCTATCAAGAATAAATGATTTTAGAAACACCTTTCTATATATGAAGTGAATGATGATCAAAAGTAAAAATGTAACACATGCAAGCAAAAATCTAAGAAGAATGATAACAAGAAAATTAAATAGTTCTATAAACATCTTTAGGTATTATTATTAATATTACCTCATTTTTGTTATTTCTTCATTATTTATGAGTTATTGTGATATCTATTTATTATATGAAAGTTAATAAATAATGATTACGCTTAGCTCTTAATAAATATATATCAAGTATAATATTAGGTGGAATCAATCAAAATTAAAATTAAAATTTATATGTATATTAAATTTTGTATATTGAAATATTTTTTAATTTTGTGATCTTTAATATGCTATATAAAAAAAATTCAGAAGTTATTTTCTTTTTGAAATGAAATAAAAAATAAGTTCATATAAAATAAAAAAGGAGGGAGTCATATATTAAAAATAAAATATATATGTGTTATTATTGAAATGAACTTTCATATATATATATATATATATATATATATATATATATATATTTGTTTTTTTTTAAATTGTTTGGCTTTCTTCTATTAATTTGTGCATATATGTGGAGTTTTAAAGATTTGAACATTTTAATATAGAAATATAATGATTTGAAAATTTTAATTCTTCGTTTTAATTTCTAATTTGATACATATTTGAAAATTACATAAAAAAAAGCTTAAAAACGCAATGTAACAATTTAAGATATTTTTAGAAAAACATAGTTAAAAAACATAATGAAATTTGGTTGACTCCCTTATTTTTATCGAAACAAAAAAAGTTGCATATATTGTTTAAAAATAAAGTAAGAACTAAAAAGTACTATTAATCACAGTAAAATGACAAATAAAAATATGTGAGAATCATATAAGAAATTTTGTTTACTTTTCTAAAATCACTTGTATCACATAAAATAAAACAGATGGAGTAACATATATTATTCGAAAATAACATAAAAGGTACTCCACAAATTAACAATTAAAGATATTTTTTTAGAAAACACATAAAAAATTTAGTTCACCTTTTCAAATTTGTCACATAAATTAGAAGGAAAAAAACTAATATACGTTGGGCTTGCGCTGGCGCGAGCACATGATATACATATATATATTTATACGCACACACACATATGTATGTATTTGTATATCTGGTGAACGAGATTGAGAGAGGGAATAGAGAAGTATGCGAGATTGTGAGAGGCAGGAGAGAGGCAAGCAAGAGAGAGCGGAAAAAGGAGAAAGGCGAATTGCATTGGTATGTCTGTCATATAATTGTATATAAATATGTATGTGTATATACATATATATATAAATATATATATATATATGGGAGAGAGAGACGAGAAAGAAGAAAAGCCGAGGAGAGGCCCACATAATTATAGCTAAAAACTAAAAAGAGGTTGGGAGTGTCATTAATTCAAAATATAGCTATGTTAGCTAATGAACTAGTATATATTTACTTATCCATGTAATTTCTCTAAAATAATATTATTGTTGAACGTATTAAATCCAATATTATGAAAAAAGAGATTTTGATCACATATAAATAAATATATTTAATTTTTATAGACAAGAAATGAGACATAACTAGGACCTATAGGTTTGTGGGAGCATGGAGATGCATTGATTTCTTTGGTAGAGTTCAATCAGCTCAAACTTCATGATGATGCCTAACAAATCTTTAGACTATTGCCATAAATGTTGGCTAAACTATTCAATAAAGAAATATCACTTCTTGCCCTATAAAGTACTTCAATGCCACTAAGAAGGACAGAGAGACATGTTTGATGAATGAAAAATGATTCTAGGGAGAAACAAGTCATGCCACTTATTTTGGCGCAATAGTGGCATCCAATAATATATATATATATATATATATTAAAAATAGTTTTTAGCGGCAATTAATTAACGATAATAACTTATTGCAATATCTATCACTCTTTATAAATGTCCCTAAAATTTATAGCCACGTTGGATTCAATAACAATTAACTAATGCAGCAGGTAAAAGACTATATCACTCTTTGTTAATGTATATACTTATTATTGTTAAAAGTTATTTTTATTATAGTGTATATACATATTTACAATCAGGGGCGGCTCGATGCTTATGTTTTTAAGGCCTTTGCCTTAGGCCCTCAAATTTTTGTCAAGATTAAATTATGTGTTTTAAATTTTATATAGAAAAATTGATTATTTATGATAAAAGATATATATATTTTTAAAAAAGATTATTTTATTCACTTGTACATCTTTTGTACTTTGTTAAAAATAAGAATTAATAGTGAAACTGAAAAGTGTTGGAAAAGTGAATTACAAATTATTTTTATTTCTTTTTGAATTTTAGTTTCAAGCATTACTAGAGTATAAGCATATTAAATGAGGTATACCAAGTCATCAACTTCTTGAGTCAAATTCTATGGTTGTTATTCTTATCTTTATTTAATATTTTATCAACTTATTACTTAAGCATTATGCTAACAATAAATATAATAATTGTCTCACTTAAAAGATATTTTTTAATGTTGAGTTGATAAAATCTTACCTAAAATTATTAACTAAAATATAATATTAAGTACTAATAATTTCCATCTACATAGTGTAAGAAAAATAATTTTTGAGTAAATACATATATAAAATGTATTTATATATTAGGCCACGAATTGAAATTTTTCGCTTTAGGCCCCTAATTACGTTGAACCGCCCCTATTTACAATATTTAATTTCCTACAATTTTTAAAAGAAAATTATGAAATTATCCTTAAAATCTCGCCATGAAATTGTTCTTTAAAAAATAAAGTAGTGTATAATGTATATTAATTTTATCCAAACAAAATGTTCGTCTTCTTTTCATTATTTCTCCTAAGAAATTTTGCTCATCCGTGTCTAATTTGTGTCTGGGAATGAAATTTTTTCACTTATTTATGGAGTTGATCTTCGAAACATGTTTGGTCATAAAATTTTAAAACTCAACTTATAATTGAATTTAAGAATTTAAAAAACGATAAAAATATTTTTTTCTTTATTCATTCCAAATTACTTACAAAAAGTCAAAAACAATTTTAATTTGTATTCATAATCAATTATAATATCATTTTTTACTATTACTTTTTTTCGAATTTTATAATGAAATATGGCCAACCTCCACTTCTTTATAAAGCCAGTATAGTATATGTAAATCACTCACCACAAAGGACTATCAAGTACCTTTTTAGTTTTTTCCGCTAATAAAGGTCATCATTATTATAATTGCACCAAAAAAGGAAGTACCCATTTTTCTATCATCTCTCTTTTATGGTTCTTGTGTTGTAACTCCACCAATCAATAGAGCAATGAGTATAAATATCATCGTGCATCTACACAAAATTTATCAACATGCCCCTTAACATTTGCAATTTATAAACATTTAGTCCTTATAGCTAGTATATATATATATGCGAAAAAGAAAAAAAGTTAAGGACGTTTCAAAATTTAAATTTGTAAATACTTATTTTTTAACTTAATTTTATTTAGTTTTAATAAATTTATGTTCATATACATATTTTTAATTAATTGATATATATTAAAATAAATAAAACAATTTTAAATAGGTTTAAAATAAATCAAATAATGAGGGTAAATAACATTTATATTATTAAGTTAAATAATATAATATCCAAATATTAAGTCAAGTCATACTAAAGTCAATAAACAGACCGTGCTAGAACCACGGGACTCGAGGGGTGCCTAATAACTTTCTTTCAGTCAACAGAATTTCTTTCCCGAATTTCTAGTTTGAAGACTAATAAAAATAGAGAAGCAATGGGAAAAGTCATTACTTGGTTCAATAAAAAGCTTTCAGGATGATGGAGATCTCTATAAATACAACTTTAGCACACATGAAAGTGGCAGGGAACATGCGGTAGTTGTGAAGCAGTCAACAAAGGTACTTTCTTGTAGTTGCAAATTATTTGAATTTTCAGGTGTGTTGTGTGGTCATGCTCTAAAGATTTTGGACACTTTAAATGTCAAGGATAAGATTCCGGATCATTATATATTAAAAAGGTGGACAAAAGATGTTACTAACTTGATTGAAATGGAAATTAAAGATTTTACAGGAGGAAGTAATCCAAAACTGAAGTTAGTACAAGGTACATGCATTTATGCAAAACTTTTGTCCAAATTGCGAGTGAAGCTTCTGAGTTCAAAGAAGGATACGAATTGATTGTTAAGTATGTCAATGAGATAATTGTGAAGTTGAAGAAAATAAAAAACAGACACGAATCTTATGAAAATCCATCAGTTCCAAATGTAGTTATTCAGGATGAGACAATATTTGTTGACAGTCTAAATGTCACAAAGGTGACAGGGTTAAAGAAGAAGCAACCAACTCGTCGCTCCAATAGTCGTCCAAAGAGTTTTTTGGAAAAGGCCAGAAAGAAGAACAAGATTCAACCTCGATCACAAAAAATTCAGCATGATGTAAGTTACGTTGCAGGTCTTCAAGCACCATGTCCATCATTCTCAGCTTTTACGACGACTACGGTATATCATAACAAATGTATTTTATTATTTGTGTAGTATTATGTTAAATCTTACTTTGCCAGTGAATTGTGATTTGTTAGTTGAGAGTTCTGAGGGTTCTTTTTCTAATGTTAAGAGGTTCAAAGGGAAAAAATTAGGTGATTTTCCATGTCTTTTGTGTTGATGTTGTGCTATTATCCCACCTGTATGGCTCGCTGTTTTATGCACTATCTCTTGATTTCCATTGAGCTTCGCTTGAAACAACTCCCCCGAATCTCTTTTTTGGTCTTCTCCTCTTGGATTAAGGTACTAGTATCTTTTATTTATAGAAAGAGGGTATGATTATGGTGTTTTTAGTCCTTTCATCTTTTTGTTGGTTGTAAGTTGATGTCCTAAAAATGAAGCTTTAACACTGTTTTCTTTGATTTTTCTCTTTTTTGCCATCATTATCCCATTCTTCCAGAAGGTGAACCGTCAATTGCCAATGTATAGGGAACCTTGCTTTGTTGAATCTGCTGCTTATGTGATCTGTGCTTACCCCCTTTTTTTAATGGTTACGTGATGTCTATTTGCCATCCTATTTTATGAAGTGATTATCCCAAGTTAAAATGTGTTTTCTTATTTTCCACTTCTTTGCTATTTATCTACTGTATTTTTTTCTGGAAGGGACTGTCAAATTGTACTGCTGAAGTCTTGGGAGATATAAATTTTTCACCATGGCATTCTTCAGAACTCTCTCAAGTTACATCTCATGGAAGTCTTTCTCAACTTCTAAGAGTTAGTATAATTTTATAAGTAATACTTTTATATGATTTATTTCATTTGCATTACTCATTAACTACTATTATATATGACTTTATTTATCACTTTCAGGATATTCCATTTCACGACTTAAACAATTACTCTCAAGGTGGATCGTCAATGTCATGAATTGCCACACTTTAGTTGTTCTCTACTACTTTTAGCCTCGATTTCTTTACAAATAAAGGTAGCGACTTTAAAATATGCATATGCTCTTGGATGATTTCTTATTTGAAGTACTTGAATTGTATGCTTTACTTTTTACCATGGCTAAACTAATATGTTTATTATCTTGATTTAGGCCTAATGGAACAAAAATTCTTGCGTGAGGCTGATTCCCAACTTTGATGCTTTGGATGTGTCATACAAATTCAGAATCATCGAAATGGCATTAAATAGATTGTGTTTTTCATATGAGAATTTAGAACTTTTAAATTGAAGTACTCAAATATTATTTTATTTTGATAATTGCGTCACAAAATGATGTATTCTTTCATATAATTAAGATTTTCAAGGATATTCATTGATCAGTTCAATTTGATAATTGAACTTCTCTTTTATATATTATGTATTAAGAAATTTTAAATCTCGAGTAATTTGAATTCGTCTAGCATAAAACACTTATAATTTTTATGATGAGTATTTTATAAAGGTCCATATCGAACCCAATGGTGTACATTTTTCATTAAATATAATTTTGTCAAAATGAATGAAATGATCTCGTCACATATCCATCCATTTTCTTTCCACGACACGGAAAATAATTATTATTATCTTTATAACTATTTAAATTAATGAGGTGCAATCGGAGGATGACGAAGAAGGTGAGATGAGGAAGAAGAAAGGGTTGAAATTAATAGGTGGGAAGCATAATTTTGGAGGGAATTTGGAGGAAATAGAGAAACAATCGGTCTTGGAGGGAATGAGGAGTAAAAAAAAGAGAAATAATAGGACTATTTTTAATTGATATAATAATATATTTATCATCTAAATCATGGTTAGGGATATGTTTTAATTAATTAAATCATAGCCATTAAATCTAACTTATGCCACATGTCATTAATCAAGACTAGAACTTGGGAAAAATGGAGACAATGGAAATGGAGAGGAGCCGGATCCGACTTTTTTAATCAAGCAACTATAAACATGGACTTGCAAAATACAGATATTAAGCTATCAGAAAACAAGCATGCATTGAACACCATCTCGAAAACCCAACCTTTATTTTCCTTCTTCACATATCCTCTGCCTTACACCCAAAATTGACAAGTTCATAACTCCCCTAACTTTTCCGCAACTTGCTTGGATCGATAGCATAGTAACAGTAAGTGTTGTTGCTTATAACTCCTAAACTTTTTCATTCTAATCCTAGAGGGTAACAACAATAAAACAACAACATAACAATGTAATCCATTACACTACAAGTGGGGTTTAAGGAGTTAGGGTGGTGTGTACACAGCCTTAATTACACCTAACTTGTAAAGGTAGAGAGACCATTTTCAATACACCTTCAGCTCAAGTAAGCATATCAAAAATCAAGTATGCAAAATAAATGCAATACTGAAGAAGCCATACTGAAAACAGCTAAGGAACAGAACAAGTAGCAAAAACAAATAACAACATATACGGATAAGAAACACCTTCCACCTTAATCCTCAACAATCAAAACATAGAATAAGCGACACCAACCTTGCTCGGCCCCTTGAACAGAAGTAGATTCTCTTGGTAAAGGAGTGGACAATGCTGCCAGTATTTTAGTATAATTAATCCCGCATGCTTAAGTTGTGCAATAACATCTGCAATAACTTCTTGTCGCACAGTTTTCTTTTGTTCCACCATTTGTTTGTCCATTTTCTGCATCCTTTCTTGCATTTGCTGCATTCCATCAGTTGTTGCATTTAAAGTTGATTCTGAATTGCCAATTTTTTTCTTCAAAGTAGTCTTTGTAACTCCTGCTCCATATAGTCTTAAATGTCTTGGATGTTCAGGACCCATGACGCTTGAAAATGTATCAACATACTCACCATTTACGCTATTTTGTTTTTCAATTGCCTCCATTTCAACCTACCAAAACATATCCAACAAACAATATCTTATGGAATATATAATTGATCTCAATAAAAAAAATAAAAATAGACAGTACTCGATCATACAATTTTCCTAATAGTATTTTCATTTGAAGTCTTGTACAAACGCCCGAGTATTCTTGTTCTTGTAACCACAAAGAGATCCTTAGATGATATTGTCTCCTTATCTTTCTCCTAGTAACATATTTGAAATGTAAATCAGAAATTGTTTAAATGTCATGTTAAGAATAAATAATATATGAGAGAACACACCTGCTTATTACGGACTAAAGCGAAACTCTTTTTGCCAGTAGTGTGTGGATTCATCAGCTTTTTTCGATTCTTGGTATTTGTTTCAAACATTTTCTGCAACATATTACAACATAGAAGAGAGTAAAAGAAAAAAATACACCAACAGCAGCACCGATATCACGAAATGAATAACCCGAAAAGTTGAGATTTTGAACTAAATTTTTACCTTGAATTTTTTCAGAATTCCAATATTTGAAGAGCTCTCTAAATTGACATTCTGGAATGTAACCAGGCTTTTTTTATATTCGAACTGCATCATCGTCATATGGATCGTAATAAGTCATCTTCAACTCACTTCTATGTCTTCTCCAAGCATCTCGAATTGTTACCATAGTCCAATAATATGCAATTTCAAGAATAATGTATTTCTCCTATAATTTTTTTGTCATTTACTTAGCCAATAGAAGTAAAATAATTTTTTAAAAAATAAGATATTGTAAACTACAAACCTTGGTATAATCCCATAAGTCCTTTTTAGTGTCCGTGCTCCTCAAATCCAATATATCAAATGGGCAAAGAATCACATTTCTAGCCAATGTTCCTATGAAGCTACTTAACTCTATGACAACATCATCAATAGGACGAACATGTTGATTTTGCCTATTCAGTTAGATCAACTTCCGCTCTTTTCGGGCATGAACATCATGCATTTGCATTCTACCTCTTTTATTTGGATTTGAAACATCTCCAGCTATAAGAAAATACAAGAAATATAATTAGAAATCATGTATACTTTGTTGACTCATGACTATTAAAATCTGTGTGAAAATAGGACTAAAGAGGTTAAGAAGTATGTCAGAGAAGACCTGCAATAGTTAAACAGAATCACCAAGGTCTTACAAAGAGCTGAAATAAAATGTACCCTTGAGGGACATTCTGATAATATTTTCTGTACTTAATCACATTCAGTAGGTTTGTTATTGTCCACAATCACATACAAGATTCAGAGTGTATTTAGGAAGCCAATTGGTGTGATTGGTGGAGTTCTGAGATGAGAAATATATCCACTTGATAATCCGTCAGTAGAAGCAATATATTATCAAGAGATTAAAGAAAATAAATGTAAAACTAGTTTGAAATATAACTTTCGATAGCCTGCTACTTAGTGAACTCAATGGGATTTCATAGAAATATCAGAAAATGTAAAAAAAGTATTAGAAAAGAAATATTCAAAGAATCATAAAAAAAGAGATAAGAACCTGGGGTTTTTGATCTTAATAAAGAGATAAGAACCGGGCGCTTTGCTGGTCCACAGTTATGTTGAAAATTGCTCAGCGAAACTACAGAAACAAGAATATGAAAAGGAGTACTAGAAAAAAATACTTAACGAAAGTAATAATCCCAAATCAAGAAATGAAGGACAAAAAAGAAAAAGATTTCATAACGTATCCAACAATTTTTAGCACATGTGTATCATTAAAGTTGCAGTAATTTTTAGATATCATGAAAAACAAACACAGAAATAATAACAAGAGATAGCAAATACAGTCCACCCAACATCAATAATTTATATGATGCAAATCAAAAAGATATTCATTACTTACTACTAAAAACCCAAAAATAGAATGTATTTGAACAAGTTTACAAGATCCTTTGTCAATCATCAACTTCCATCCAATTTCAATGAGTATCATCAAAGTCATCCTCCTCTTTCGATGTTTCATAGCTTCATCTTGTGAATTTTGTGCAATGGAAGGAGCATCAATGATATCAACAGGAAGATCTTCTCTCGACCATTTAACATCTACATCAAGTAATCTTTCTGATGAACCAATATCATCATTAGGCTCTCTCCAAAATATTTCTTCAATATTAGGACAATTCTCTTCTTCCAAATCATACAAATCCACCAGGACTTTGTTTTTTTGCATAATAAACATTTTTCTAAATTGGGTCTTCCACATAAAAAACTTGATGCACTTGAGATGCTAGTACAAAAGGATCATTTGTACTATATTTTTTTGTTGAAATATACCCGAGTCAATCCATATTCATCGACTTCATTATGAAACCAATCACATTTAAAAAATACAACACTAAAGCACCCAATAATCAATCTCAATGATATCCTGAATAATTCCATAATAGAGAACCATTCCATCGACAGGATTTTGGTCCCTAGCACTAGCAAAACTATCCGTTGTTGCTGAAAAGTCACTCCACTATTTTTAGTTTTCCAAGGGTCATCCCGTGTCTTCATATGAAATCGATATCCATTAATGAAATATCCAGTATATCCTTTTGCCACAAAGTTAGGACCTTTGGCTAACCAATTTAAATGATTGGAAACTTCAATATTTTTAACTTTATTCCTAAACCAATCGCCAAATTCTCTACTAAGGACCTGTGCTTTTACCCATACATTGCCTCTAGTACGATTATCAATTAAACTCTTATGTTCCATGTAAGCATGTAATGTAATTTAATACATGTGTATTTATAAATGAAATGAAATTTGAAATACATTATCATAACATCTAAATGAAGTTTAAAAACAAACGACTATTTTATCTTACTATATAAATGTCTCTACTTGTTCATATCTGGTATGGAACAAAGTATATTGATGTGCTTCAAATAACTCATGCTGCTCCATGTTAATAATATTGACATTCCTTATATTCTCACTTCTGATTGGATGACCTGTATTAGGAAATAAAGGTGAAACACCACCTTTCTCTGTTTGAATGTCCTCCTCATCCTCTGTTTCACACCTACTTAATTTTGTCTTCACCGTATCAGGTAGGTATATCGAAATGAATCTCAAACAATCTACAACTGAAAAAACCTTCTACTATTGATCCTTCTGGATTTTTTCGATTACGAACAAGCCCCTTGAAGTCACACATAGTTCTCTCAGCAGAATACATCCAATGCAAATGAGTCGGGCCTCCAAGCTTAATTTCATCTACTAGATGGATAGGTAAATGTGTCATTATATAAAAAAAAGATGGAGGAAAAATCTTTTCAAGCTCACATTCAATATCTATGATTTCTACTTTCATCTTATCAAGATTGCTTCTTCTGATAACCTTGCTTCATATGGCTCTAAAAAAATTCCCCAACCTAATCAAGACCATAGCTACATTCTTGGGTAACACTATTCTGACTGCAACTTGGAGCAAGTAATGCATTATGAGATGAGCATCATGAACTTTTTATCCTGATACTTTCATCTCTTCAATTTGCACACGACTTGATATATTGGAAGCATACCCTTTTGGTAATTTGGCATCTTTTAGAACGGTGCAAAATAACTTTTTCTCATCTGGTGTCATAGAGAAACAAGCTTTAGCTAGATGGATATTTCTTGTATCACAATCTTTTAGAGGTTGAAGCTCTTTATGTATCCCCATTTCATACAAGTCATATCAAGAATTTGTATGATCTTTGGACTTTCCAAGTATATCCAATAAAGTTCCTAGCAAACTGTCACAAATATTCTTCTGTATATGCATCACATCAAGATTGTTCCTCAATTTTGTTTGTTGCCCAATACGGCAACTCAAAAAATATGAATATTTTTCCATGGACCATCATTCTATTGTTTTCTTTTCTTTTTGTTATTTCCAAAAACATTATTGAATTTACGAAGTTCTTCAAAAACCAGTGCCCTGATAATGGAGTAGATGCAACTTTATGATCTTCTTTACCATTAAATGATTTTTTATCTCTTCTGGATGGATGATCAGGAGGTAAAAATGCCCGATTAACCAAGTAACACATCTTACAACTGTGTTTGAGATATTGAGAACAAGTTTATGATTACAAGTGGGGCATGCCCATCTCCCGTTGGTGCTCCATCCAAAAATCATTGCTAGAGCTGGAAAATCACTAATTGCCCACATTAAAGCCGCACGCATTAAAACTGTTTGATTAGTTACAGTATCATATGCTTCAACTCCCACTTCCCATAGTTCCTTCAACTCCGCAATCAATGGTTGAAAATATACATCTATATCATTTCACGGAGACGATGGACCTGGAATAATCATTGACAACATAATATTCTCTAACTTCATGCAAGTCCATTGTGATAAATTATAGTTCATCAACATAACTGGCCATGTGCTATGGGAAATGCTCATAGTTCTGAATGGATTGAAACCATCACTTGAAAGAACCAATCTAACATTACAAGCATCATTTGCAAAGTCAAAATCCTTCTAAGCTTCACTATCTGGTGGATGTCTTAAATTTTCATCTTTAAGTCGTTCAATATCATGCCATCTCATAGCAACAGATGTTTCAGAACACATGAATATTCTCCGAAGCCTAGGCTTTAAAGGAAAGTACCTTAAAACTTTTACTGGAATTTTAGTAACCTTATTAGTTAAGTCATTATGAACATTCTTCCATCTTGAAGCTCCACACACAGAGCAATTATCTAACTTTGCATTGTCATTCCAAAATAACATGCAATCATTAGTGCAAGCATGGATTTTCTCATAATAAAGACCCAAATCTTTTATGATCTTTTTTGCCTTGTAAAACGACTCGGGTATCTGATCAAATGGAAATCCCTCTCTTATCAAGTAAAACAAATCTAAAAGGCCACACAGTCAACTTGTGAATGCATTTAAACAAGTATAGCAGGATGGTAAAACTCAACTTGGAAAATTCTTACACCCCGGATACAATCTTCTTTCCCTTCCTCCACTAATTTAAAAAATCTTTTTGCATCTTCAGGTGGCCCCTCTCTCACCCCTTCATGTCTCTGATCATCTACTAAATTTCTAAAAGTATCATGAAGTAATATATCAATGTAGTCATGTATGTTAGAAGTTTCTTCTTCATTGGTTGGATGTGGCGTATTTCTTGAGAAAAATCCTTCTCCATGAAAAACCCATTTGGTGTATCCATGAACAAATCCACGACAAATCAAGTGATCCTTTACCATATTTCGACAATGCCAATTACGATTAAGGCAGTTCTTACAAGGACACAATATTTCATTTTCCTTGGAAAGCACGTTCAAATGCTTTATCAAGAAAATCATTAACTCCATGAATATATTCATTGGTGGATCTTCGGAGATTCATCAAACTTTTAGCTCCAAAATCCATTTAATATATGTCCTACATGACATGAGCAAAACATTAAAGCCAATAAATTCATGACTACAAGCAATATCGCAGAACTTAACCTTTCAAACTTTTAGATAACATCAAATCTCAAACCTTCACACCAATTCAAAACCAAAAAATTACAACATTAATAGTAGAACCCAATTGACAAGTTAAGTTATTAGAATATTTTACCATATAAGAAAGTTTAGACAAATAAATGACTAAAGGCACGCTAAAACAGATTTCGAAGCAATAAGGGTAGATTTCGCACCTTTGAAATTCTAGCTGCAGAAAGTGTACAATCTGATTGGTCGTGCTCTTGAACAAAACTTAAGTAGTCACACCACAATGCGACAGACTGCATCAAGCAAAACAAATAACTATCAGTACATTTATTTTGATTCTAGCAAATAATTTCATGTATTCTAAAACAGTAACAAAGTTGATTGTTCACATGGAAAACGTGATTAGGACAAACAATAAAAACTACTGTTCTCTTTATAAAAACACACACACAAGGGGGTTGGCTAATCATTTTAACAACTACCATACATATAAAAGTATTCACTGTAGTACTGATCCTAGAGCTAATGAGCAACAATAAAATAAATCTAGTAACTTGTCTATTGAGTGGTTTTTAACAATTAGAGTCTTATCTTTTATCATCTTTTATAAAATTTATTTATTATATGCTATGTTACTTTTTCAAAAGTATATATATTCTTTCAAATAAGCACCCAATTGTAAGTGCCATATTTTCGTGAAACAAATTTCTGAACATGTCTTGTAGATATATTCTTAGCTTTTGACTTATAAATTACTTTTTACAAGCCCATCTAAACAATGATATTCCCAATGAATGAATGACACCGAGACAAAATTCTACTAAACTGACAAACTCCAGCTAGTAAAAAGACAAGGTTTCAATTATACTTGCACAGAGACTAGAGAAAACAATTTAAGCAAGGAGCTGCACATATTCTTTGTGTATTCTCTTTTTCTTTAGTATAAGAGTTACCCCATATTAGTTTATTTTAAAGGATTGCAAAGTGTTTAACTAATGTAATTTTAGTGACATTTTACATTTTTTACTAACTTAGTATCAAAAACAAGGTTTCTTGTAACTAAGATTCGATATGCAGTGCTCATGTAGTGACAGTGAGAAAGAGAAGCATGAACAAAGCCCACTACTACACCAATAATTTTTGGACCAGTTCCAGTTCAGATTCTTGCTGGTTGGAATCCATATATGATAAAATCCAGCACAAAAATATTCAAAAAGTTACCGTCAAACACTAGAGACCATAGATACACAATAATATAAAAGATGATTGTCATCTACACATTTTTAAGTCCTGAGTCACTTAATGTCCAACTATAAATTAAGATAGCAGAAGCTGTATCGTGGGCCTCCTTTATGATAGATGCTACTTAATTTTGTCTAAACATAAAAAAGTTCCTAAGTTAGCCAAAGAAACACGAAAAATATATGGATCATAAAGAATATTACTTCCCTAAACAAGAATGAAAATCTTAAATTATACTTTTTTAAGTGCAAAACTATCTTTTGACATATAACCACAATAGAAAATAGCTACTAAACAGTCTTGTTGGTTGCCTCAAATCCTCCCTACCCATCTTTCACTTCTTCAACTATCTGTTAGCTCTTATCATCTTTCACCTTTCAACTAAAACAACGACCCGTGACTATGATAAGTCAGAAAGTTCTCCTATTGTAATGTAGAAGAAAATAAAATAAAAACATCAAACTCTAACATCAGGAAACAAACCAACAAACAAAAACAAAAACCTACCTAATTGAAGTATGCAGTGTGGTAGGTTCAGTAAGGAATTGCTGCTGCTGCAGAGTGTGATATGTGATACCTAAGAAAATTGGACTAAGCATTCAACTGTTATTCAGAAACCAATAATCACAAACCAAACTACTGGAAGATCAAGCCAAATAATTTCCAATATTGAAGAAAGGACAAAATATATATGGGGGATGCCAAAACTTAACAACAAGATCAGTCCCATCCCACTTGAAAGAAATACTTCATAGACCACATAAACGACTAATCCAAAGGCAATTAAATCAAGCATATAAAATGAAAAAATAGGTCAAGGATTAATGAAATAAGAAAAGAAATCACAAGAACTAGGTGGATAGTCTCAATCTCCCAGTTCGCTCTTTCAAATCATCTGACTTTGTTAAAGATGAAAGATGAAGCTCCACATATCACAAGAATGAGAAAAACAATTACTCAAATTAATACAGTAAGTAAAAGGAAGCAAGCACACAAGCTGAACTATAGGAACAACTAGAAACCATGCTAACCAAACTTAAATAAAATCGATAAATAATAATTGACTAAAACCATTCGATGGAACCGGTGATTAAAGCTATATCATTCACGAACAAAACTACAACAACCACAAGAGCATAGATTATACCTCCAACAACTCAGACACACTCAATTTGAATTCAAACTGTCCATCACTAGGTATCAACAGTAAATCAAAGTAGAAAAGACGTATTCGAGCGAAGGAGAATAAATGGTGACAATAAGCTTTAGATTATCAAAACAAAATGTCAGCTAAAATGAGAAGAGGTCAAAAGGATTACCTTTTTGGGGCAGCGACACTGAGACAAGAACACATAAAGGTTTCTTACAGATTCTTCTACAGTTCTACTTTACCAAGAGTTGGCTTCTTGTATCTTTTGTCTGTTCTGCAATACAAATAAATATTTGATAACCATACCCTCAAAGATTTTCCATCAAATTCATTTCAATAAAGACAAGGCAACTCTTAAACAATAAAGAGGGCATATTTAATAATAGCTTATCTTAAAGTCATTAGGCATAGTGAGTCAGCTCGCATATGCACAAACAACTAGAAAGCATTAGTGAATATAGAGCATTACTCAACCCCAAATTCTCTTCAAATTTAACCCTTAATCCACTTCATGTTTAACCCTAAATACTCAACTGTAACTTAAATTTCTGAGTGTTTTCTTTTCCTGTTTCACTATACATCACAGAGGCAAACATGGGAAGTCTATACACTACCTATATTAGAGCAAATTACATAGATTTAATACTAACCCATATATTTTCTTTAAGATGTTTCTAAAATAATTCAATGGGGACTTAGAAATCATGAACTAGCATAGAAAACTTAAACATTATTCACCTTTAAGACAAATTTTTAGTCGAACCTCAAAAGCTTCACCAAAAAGAACGAGCTTGTTGTCCGTTGTTGTTTTCCTCAATAGAACCAACGAGATTCACCATAAACTTCTTTATCCAAGAGATTCGTAGTCCTAGAGATTTTGATTCGCGGTTGTTTTCCTCAAAAAATGATTCGCTGAAATTTCTGGAATCGCTTTCTGTTCTTAGTCGCTCAACTAAAGCTTAGTATCTCACATCACTCAAATGAAGTTTCTGGAAAATAGGGTTTTGTTCTTAGTTTCTTCTTCTTTTAGATTTTTTAATGAAGATTAATATATTGTCACGACCCAAAAATGGACGTGATGGCACTTGTCTTATCCCACAAAGACAAGTCAGCCTAAAACTCGATCATTACAATAAAATGCTGAAATTTCATAAGTTACCCTCAAAATCTGGTTGTCACGTGTACAAGCCTCTAAAGTATTACAATTGATTCAAAATAAACTCTAGTCTCAAATGAACTTGTTTCTAGAATAGAACAAGGTCATAACTAAGAAGAAAGGAAGTCCACTGAGACGACAAACAACTACCTCACAAATCTCCAAGAAGCCTTAGACAAGGAGAAGAGAAATATCACAAAGTCCGGGCTAGTAACCTACAAAAAAAATTATAGTAGCAAGGGTGAGTACCAAACCACACGGTACCCAGCAAGTAAACGTCTAAACTCAAGCTAAGGGGATAAAATACGGGTACTCCTTACACACCAACCAAACCTCCACACCTACAACCTGCATAACAATTAACCTAACCTAACAGTTCACAATTTTCATAGCATCCAACTCTTCAAAATCATTTTAACATATCACACAACCTTAACTACAACTCAATATTCAAAAATCACAAACTTTCACAAAAAGGCACTCAGAATATCAGCAACACACAAGATAAAGTTCGTCAAATAAAAGTTCGTCAAATATCAAGTACTTCCCAACCACCAATAAAACACATAATCATCAAGAATGAAGAATGTCATGGGATGCAATGCAATATGACACCATGAAGTGATATGCCTCATAATACCAATTTCTTCTCAATCGTATATACATGATACTCCTCGGAAATACATCGAGAGTTCATGACCCATGGGGGACTCGCGAGGTCCATATACCGACACGGACGATCTCCACGCGTCTGTGCAGACAATCTCAATGCACTATCATAATCAGACAAATTTTGCACAGACGATCTCCACGTGCCCAAATCATCATCATAACTTTTCTATCGCACGAACGATCTCCACGTACCCCAAATAATCATAACTCGATCTCAACACGGACGATCTTCACGTGTTAGACCTTTACTCATATCCAATCTCATGTCAATACATGTGCACAATATGATATCAAATGAAGGAGATGACGCAACATCTCAATAAACCAAATGTCGCTATGACTTATAATCACCTCAATTATCACAATTATACGGGTTCAGTAAAGAACACAATCACACATAATAAATCAAATCGATAATATTTCAGTTAATGCCCATATTCTTTGGTATTCTCGGATTACAATCCACATTCTATAGTAATAAACCTTCCCATTATAACACCGGTACTCGTACCATTCTCAAACACATCACATACAAACAAATAATCACATTGTCTTTTATTACCCCTTTTTATCATTAGAATTAATCAATGTGGACAAGTCAACCCATCACCAAGTCCCATTACTCACAACATGTACCACAAGGAAAGCACGTATTTCATAAACTTAGCAAGAGTTTAGAAATCCACTTGCCTCAATCAATCGTGCAATTACTTCAAAACTTGAGCCTGCCTCTTTCGATGACCTCCAAACCAATGCAATCTATTCAAATAGATACTCATAATAAGATTTATAAATTAACAACACTCATATAATTACAAATCTAGCCTAGACCCAAAAACTCACTCAAATATACTATCAAGTTCCTAATCTTAATGTCAGTTAATATTTCAATTTATCATATATATTTTCCAAGTTTCAAGTTTAGGGCAGAGTTCCAATTTCTCCAAATAGTACAACCCTAATATTTTTCATATAATATGATATACCAATATTTAATTAGATATCTCGATGTACCAAAACTTAAATTATAATGTCATAGTAATACGAGAATATGCTAACAATGAACCATTCGTGAAAAAAAAGAAGAACATGCACGAGATTGACATTCATAACCGAACGGTAAGAAATTATATGCAAAACTCGATATATTTTTTCTTTACAAGATCCAATAACACCATTGTATAAATTTTATCAAAAAAAAAGTCACGTTCCATCAACATGAACTTTCAAATTTGAGTCATATTCCTTTTACCAATCCAATCTCATGCAACTATTATTAACCAATCATTGACAATCATTACTTTCCAAGATTCTTAGGTCTAATTTCAATTGCAAAATTCCAGTTATTTATATGCCAAATTTTTAATTCCTAACTATTCAATAAATGCACTAATTACAAGATTTAGGCCTTGTTATCTCGTTTACCTGGAAAAGTAGTGCTTTGATTCTTGTGACGTTGCTCCTCTCTTTGTGTTTGCAGTTGGAAGTTGCGGTGAATTGTGTTATGCCAAACAGAGATTTTAATCCCTAATTTATTTATCTTAATTCAATATAGGGCCAAGCAATATAGGGTATTAATTATGGACTTGGCCCATTAACTACCAACCAAATATTAAATTATTCAATAATATCCATCATTTAAATAATCATAGTTATTAAATATTTCAATTTTTTCAAATCAACTTTTCCGACTAAACAGAAATGACTCGGGGTGACTATCGGGAGGGATAAAATGGTAATTTTAGAAAAGTTTTCAATAATGACCTTGTGGGTCATTACATTATCCATCACTAAAAACCATGTTCGGCCTCGAACATAAGGAAGAGAAAAGAAAGAATAAAAGACTTTACTAAAAGCTCGAGTTATGACCTATTAGTCAGTGTTCATCTCTCCGAGTGTTAACCTCACCTTTAGGACCATTCCATAAAAATCAACTACCGAGATTTGAACTTTAGAATCAAAATTTGAGATATTATAAATGAGAAGTGATTATTAAAGACTAACCCATGTAAACCTAAAGTGAAACACATTAGACCATAACACAACCATCATGACGAGTCTTTTCTCACATAACTGAGATAACACTGTGAATCGATACCGGCTATAATTTGAAGTGAACTTTATCTTATCAAGATTTCATTTTCACAAAACAATTTTTCTGTGAACTTAAGTTATAAAAATCTGATCTTTAGACATCGGATACTCACAAAGAGAGGATTAAACTTATCTAACCCAACGAACAAAATGATTAATTGTCCATCCAACAAACTACACACTCCAAAATGCAGAATCTCTAACAAGACTTTTAGACAATTGTAACTCTTCATATATGGTAGCTCTTGTATAAGTCCTCATAAACAACATTCTGCATGTAGAATCACTCGTATACTTCAATTATCCCAAACAACATCAAATCTCCCATAACCGAAATGAACAAGTCTAATTAAGGATGTCATCCTACCAAGAGGACAGTCACAGGATCGGTACACCCGATCCACCACTAGGAATTCACTTATAGATATGAAAACATGTGTGGGAATAGCTAGCGAATCACACTCCAAACTATACAGAACCGAAGTCAAAAAACACTAGATATTTCTTCCATAATGCCCATATCGAACACTTTCATTCATATGACTCTATCTCTTTAATTTTCTAGCTACCCACAATCACCAATCTAATACCGATTATAAATGCTCACAAACTTATTTTATTGAACCACATATGCTCTTCACAGTACTTCACTAGGGTCAACACTTTTAATATTAACAGAACATCATAGTCACACCAGCCATTTATCTTACTCTCAAACCGTCACTAATATTAAGGTCTTCTTAGCAACCACATTATCGCCTTCAAAAATTT
Source organism: Solanum sitiens (assembly GCA_016801875.1). NCBI lineage: Eukaryota > Viridiplantae > Streptophyta > Magnoliopsida > Solanales > Solanaceae > Solanum > Solanum sitiens. The sequence continues at coordinate 74,871 of JABWTJ010000615.1, read as the reverse complement.
GAACTATAGATCCCCACTTTTCATTTAAGTATTTCATGACAAATATCGGTCACACCCAAGACTGATAGCACCAATTTCAAATCTAAAAGTATTTTATCATCGAGATACAACAATTCAATCACACTTAATGTCAACTCCCCGTATTTTTTTTTTCATATACCAAATTTCAACCAATATTCAAAATCATCATATACCTCATACCAACACTTATTCTTGGTCACTCCAATAATTTGAATATTATAAGCTCATAACCTCTACTCACTATCAAACGTCTATGTATCACATCATAACAGTCTGTATCCTCATTAATCATGTAAGACTGTATGCTCACATCGTTGAACATCAATAAGTTACATATCGTAATTTGAACAATCTAATTCGACATAACCACATAAAATCTCCCACACCTAGTTGCTTGTCACTCAACCAAAAACTCAACTTTAGAAAAGCATGAGATAACTTTCTACTAAGTTTATACCGAACTAGTTCTCATCTTACAGTAAAAATTATTAAATTCTTCAACTACAAACCAAGGGCTTAAACGAGAGGTCTTATTCCTTCACTTTTCTTAATTCTTCTCATGACACAAAATTCTAAATATCTTGAACCCTTCAATACACCAGACTCTTGTTCCTTTTGTTGACTTGCGTACCACTCTTATTCTTTGGCCAACAACCCTTGACATTTTTTTACCTTATCCTCTAAATAAATAACTTTAAATGAAACTCTTCCTCAGGTATTTTGAAAATCAAAATAACACACTTCATAACTCAAAACATATACAAGTCCTTCCAAATGCTCGCTATTCAATGCGATCGAACATTTTTTACCTTACCAATCCACATCTTGACAAAACATACTACCACGAACATAAACTCACCATGAAAAACTTGAATTTTGAATCTAACTATGTAATCTTATTCCTTTATCTATCAATATTAGTTTATACCTTGAAGATTTTTATGAATTCACGTATCTTAGCTTATCATTAATGCCTATCCATTAAACTTATCATATCTTTCGTAAAAATCCAACAATACTCATTATCACACTCAAAATCACAAAAGAACTTATCATCACACTCGAGGTAAATGTATGTACAATCTCTTTTTTCAAGCCTTATCAAAAGTGTTTTTTTATTTATTAATTTGATGAATATGTGACACTATTACCATAACAAGAGCAAAAAAAGAAACCACGTGTCTCTAAATCAAATTCTCACTCTCTAAAGATATATTTTTGTCCTTTGTAATTAGAGAAAAATATTCATGCTTTCACCATTTTTCGAAAGCTACACTACATTCCACTATTTTTCATTATGATTCTAGTTGCTTTAAATTCTATTCGAGTGACATCTCGACTCCTCATGAAACTTACCATACAACCACACTACTCATAAAATAGTATTAAACCATACCTTAGAAATTCAAAATTCACCATTACCATACCAAATTATTTTAACCAATAAACTTTATCATATAGTTGCATTCCAATCATAATTCATGATGAACTCTTATTAGTATCATGCTCAGTTAGCTCTTGTCATCACCACAAAATCAATCTTTTCTTCAATATGAAACCATAAACTCAGTTATACCAATCAAATCTAAAGGACTAACCCAGTTTTATATGCACCTTTTTGTTTTTTACTAAAATCTTCAATTACATACACACAAATATACTATTTGAGACTTTCTTTATCCATAAGTTTGTCATTCTGGAATCTATTCATTCCTCTGGACCTTAAGATGAAATCAGTGGTCCCCATTTAAAATTCCCGAGATACACTTCACAACCTAAGCACATAAATACCATACCAATTATCCACCACTCAAATTTTCCTTACAATATAATGCCTAACTCATTCGTCTTTACTAACAAGCTAGTTGGTTTCTCAAATATGAATGCGACATCGAACCTTATTATATGTGCATGTGATACAACTGATAAATCCTTGTGTAGTTAGTATTCATGATTAACAATCAACAATATCCATTTTCACATACCACTAGTATCACATCATGAAGTCCACTATATCCACCACTAGAACACATCATACATACTGAGAAGATCATATTCAAATAGGTCACACATTTCTACCTATCAAATAGCTTTGAAATATTATCAAATTCGCTCCATATCTAGCAAAGTTATATGTATTATTTCGTAGGGCATGTCGATAACATAAGTAACACACTCCATATATCTAGCCAAGTACCTATCAGTACCATTGTAATAGTCATATCATGACCTTCTTTGGTATACACTCAATCTATGGAACCACAAAAGAGATTCTGACCTCAATTGGTGCAACGACATTCGCTAAGCAACCCATAAATGTTTTGACAACTATATCAACGGTATTTTTCAAGGTTACACTATTCATTATCTAGCCAACTATTTAAATATTTAACCTTTAATTGTCGAACTACTCCAGATATTGTTTATACCACTAGGTATTATCATATTTATTTATTTATTTTTACTATGGTAACTAACCTTACTCAACCCCTTCAAATATGATCACACATTCCTTTCATAAATATATCATTTCCACAATAATACCCGATTTAATTAACATCCAACCAATACACGACACACCAATTATTCACATGAGGAACTACGCACGAGTCATCACATAAATGAGAGTGAATGGAGTGAAATGATAAGAATTAAAATGGGACCAAGTACGCACGATAGAGATCCAAGAAGTGATGATTCTTCCTAAAAGTCACTATAGCCTCTCGAAGATAAGTATAGACGTCTCTGTACCGATCCTCTAGACACTATTTAGACTCGGCTCGTACACACGTGAGACCTATGAACCTGGGGATCTGATACCATGTTGTCACGACCCAAAAATGGACGTGATGGCACTCGTCTTATCCCACCAAGACAAGTCAGCCTAAACTCGATCATTACAATAAAATGCGGAAATTTCATAAGTTACCCTCAAAATCTGGTTGTCACGTGTAAAAGCCTCTAAAGTATTACAATTGATTCAAAATAAACTCTAGTCTCAAATGAACTTGTTTCTAGAATAGAACAAGGTCATAACTAAGGAGAAAGGAAGTCCGCTGAGACGACAAACAACTACCTCACAAATCTCCAAGAAGCCTTAGACAAGGAGAAGAGAAATATCACAAAGTCTGGGCTAGTAACCTACAAAAAAAATTGTAGTAGCAAGGGTGAGTACCAAACCACACGGTACCCAGCAAGTAAACGTCTAAACTCAAGCTAAGGGGATAAAATACGGGTACTCCTTACACACCAACCAAACCTCCACACCTACAACCTGCATAACAATTAACCCAACCTAACAGTTCACAATTTTCATAGCATCCAACTCTTCAAAATCATTTTAATAAATTACACAACCTTAACTACAACTCAATATTCCAAAATCACAAACTTTCACAAAAGGCACTCAGAATATCAGCAACACACAAGATAAAGTTCGTCAAATAGAAGTAATCAAATATCAAGTACTTCCCAACCACCAATAAAACACATAATCATCAAGAATGAAGAATGTCATGGGATGCAATGCAATATGACACCATGAAGTGATATGCCTCAAAATACTAATTTTTTCTCAATCGTATATACATGATACTCCTCGGAAATACATCGAGAGTTCATGACCCATGGGGGACTCGCGAGGTCCGTATACCGACATGGACGATCTTCACGTGTATGTGCAGACGATCTCAATGCACTATCATAATCAGACAAATTTTGCACGGATGATCTCCACGTGCCTAAATCATCATCATAACTTTTCCATCGCACGGACGATCTCCACGTGCCCCAAATAATCATAACTCGATCTCAACACAAACGATCTCCACGTGTTAGACCTTTACTCATATCCAATCTCATGTCAATGCATGTGCACAATATGATATCAAATGAAGGAGATGACGCAACATCTCAATAAACCAAATGTCGCTATGACTCATAATCACCTCAATTATCACAATTATACGGGTTCAGTAAAGAACACAATCACACATAATAAATCAAATCGATAATATTTCAATTAATGCCCATATTCTTTGGCATTCTCAGATTATAATCCACATTCTATAGTAATAAACCTTCCCATTATAACACCGGTACTCGTACCATTATCAACACATCACATACAAACAAATAATCACATTGTCATTTATTACCCCTTTTTATCATTAGAATTAATCAATGTGGACAAGTCAACCCATCACCAAGTCCCATTACTCCCAACATGTACCACAAGGAAAACACGCATTTCATACACTTAGCAAGAGTTTAGAAATCCACTTGCCTCAATCAATCGAGCAATTACTTCAAAACTTGAGCCTGCCTCTTTCGATGACTTCCAAACCAATGCAATCTATTCAAATAGATACTCATAATAAGATTTATAAATTAACAACACTCATATAATTACAAATCTAGCCTAGACCCAAAAACTCACTCAAATATACTATCAAGTTCCTAATCTTAAAGTCAATTAATATTTCAATTTATCATATATATTTTCCAAGTTTCAAGTTTAGGGCAGAGTTCCAATTTCTCCAAATAGTACAACCCTAATATTTTTCATATAATATGATAAACCAATATTTAATTAGATATCTCGATGTACCAAAACTTAAATTATAATGTCATAGTAATATGATAATATGCTAACAATGAACCATTCGTGAAAAAAAAGAAGAACATGCACGAGATTGACATTCATAACCGAACGGTAAGAAATTATATGCAAAACTCGATATATTTTTTCTTTACAAGATCCAATAACACGATTGTATAAATTTTATCCAAAAAAAAAGTCACGTTCCATCAACATGAACTTTCAAATTTGAGTCATATTCCTTTTACCAATCCAATCTCATGCAACTATTATTAACCAATCATTGACAATCATTACTTTCCAAGATTCTTAGGCCTAATTTCAATTGCAAAATTCCAGTGATTTATATGCCAAATTTTTAATTCCTAACTATTCAATAAATGCACTAATTACAAGATTTAGGCCTTGTTATCTCGTTTACCTGGAAAAGTAGTGCTCTTGATTCTTGTGACGTTGCTCCTCTCTTTGTGTTTGCAGTTGGAAGTTGCGGTGAATTGTGTTATGCCAAATAGAGATTTTAATCCCTAATTTATTTATCTTAATTCAATATAGGGCCCAGCAATATAGGGTATTAATTATGGGCTTGGCTCATTAACTACCAACCAAATATATAAATTATTCAATAATATCCATCATTTATATAATCATAGTTATTAAATAGTTCTATTTTTTCAAATCAACTTTTCCGACTAAACAAAAATGACTCGGGGTGACTATCGGGAGGGATAAAATGGTAATTTTATAAAAGTTTTCAATAATGACCTTGTGGGTCATTACATATATATTGCAAAATTATTGGAGGGAAATATATTTACGGATCAATATCAGAATTATTTTTCCTAAAATAACCGTTGCCATAGAGATATCTATTGCGACAATTCTAAAATTTGTAGCTATAGGTTCTATATAGGGATGAGTACTTTCACCTTCTACATTCACATATACCATATCATCCTTCACTTTGTACACCCATATAAGCCATAACATGTTTATACTACAATTTACATAATAATGCCAACAAGGCCATGATCATATCATTTATAACAACTAAGCACCGCCACCATAAGTGGACCATACCAATCAATATCCATTCGATATTAATTCTACATTAGTTAAGGGAATTAGGTCAACTTACCACCTTCCAATAGCCACAATTACCACTCCTTAACATCTTCAACAATTCCACACATTAATAGAACTTACCAATTACAATGCCTATGAGCATATGACTACTAACTCATCCATATAAATAATTCAACATAACCCAAGATAGATATCAAAACTATAAAGCAAACTATGAGCAATTCCATCAATAGGTAACATATAATTCGATAGCCCATACCAATCTAAACATGATTTTAACATAATTAGTTCATTATCAATCAACCCACTTAAGAGCAAAAATTAGGAATTCAAGGAATACATGGGTTCATGGAATTTTGTATCATAAAACCATGAATTAACATTGAACACTTCATAAATCATCAATTAAACCTTTTGATGCAAGAACCCATGCTTAGAATTTGAAATAGGGGTTTAAAGATCTTGTGAAAATCCTTTGAAATTGGCTCCTTGAAAGAAAGAAGAATCAAGGATTAAATCACCATACCTTATTGAAGATATATTCACGAAATTAGGGTTGAAAACTTGAAGAATTGAGCTTCTTCCTTGGAACTTCAAGGTTCTTCAAAAGAGGATTTGAGTAGGGAGAAAGTTTAGAGAAAGAGAGGAGAGCTTTTATATTTGTTTTTTGATTCTAATTGAGGGTTGAGGTTTTTGATTGGGGAATGGGTCTAAATGACTTAAAATCAATATACAATACACCCACAAAATACCCAAAACACCCCTACATTAGTTGGACCTTTTTGGAGAAGTCCAACTTGACTTTTATTGACATGATCAAATCTGGAACATGGCTGCGCGTCGCGGAGGCACTCCCCAATCTTGATTCTTAAAATAAGTTTGAGCCAGAAAGGTGCATGACAAGCCCACGACGTGAAGGAAGTTTTTTTCCTTTGAGTGTTTGGCGCGTGACGCAGCTTGGCCTCCAAATATGGGGATGCCTACACGCTGCCTTGGAAGCCTCTAGGCCAATGCTTGGGTCCTCCTCAAGGACCCTTAGGTTGGTCCTTGGGGATTCGTATCAGGACGTTTTGACCCTAAACACGATTATTAAGACATTAGGGTCACCTCCACTGATTTTCAACTCCAAAAAACACGTAAAAACATTAATAACATACTAAGACGCACCAACACACAAAAGACTAGTATTCGAACGTCTTGATCGTCCTTTGACGTTTGACTTCAAAACGTACCTCTAAAGATATTCTTCATTATTTTAACAAGTTATTAACTCATAAAACCCACGTGAGGCTCTAGTTCATCCTATTTCATTTTGCAGGTCGTTACATTCTCCCCCACTTGGTAACATTCGTCCTCGAATAACACTTAAACATTTAAAGGGAAATCACCAAAGCAAACAGCCCAAAATCATGCATACAAAATTATATAGAATTCTTAAAGCTAGGAGGTACATCAACTCCACATAATAATAGAGTCAAAGCACAACAAGAAAGTATGAACAACATCTACAATTTATCATGCAATAAGACTCCACATTTCTCATTTCGCATAGGAGGAACTTTCTTCTCCACATATCATCATGCTCACCAAAATATTTCTAAGCACATTATGTCAATTTATCATAAAATCACAATTATGAAACATTTTTTTTAAAAAAATCTCTTCTTAGTAGATGCATATCAACATGAGAGACCGATTCATCAAAGCTCATTTGACGAACATACAAATAAACTTATGAAAATATGCAAAGTCACAAGGGATCATGAAAACTCACTTTTCACTAGAAAATCCCAAAACATGCATCATGCTACTAAGAAATTCTAAATCTAAAGCTTGAATAGAATAGAAGAGAAGAGACAAAATCCATCAACCCAACTATTCACCATACTCGTACACTTGGAAAAAACCCATCTACTCTGTCATGAGCAACACAATAACCTCTCATCACTAACGTAAGGAATTTTTAAGTTACCGGCACCTTCATCCAGATTTTCTTCCTTATTAGATTGGAGAGCATAGAAGCGATTCTTCTTTTGTTTACCAACACCGGGACCATTATAAGGAGCTTGCTAGGAATCTCTTCCTCTAGTAGCAATAGTGGGACAATCTCTCACCTTGTGATCATTCTTTCCATATCCATAACACTAACTAGTACCGGCTAGACACTTCCCACTCTATAGGACCCGATTCAACTGACCTATTATCCTTCCATTATGTGTACCACACTTGAGCAACCTCTTTAAATTGGTATGAAGCCAAATCCTCCCTCTCACATAGCATGGACTATCTCAGAAACCTTATCTAAGAATGCTTGGGGATCCTCACCCACTTTAGGTCCAAGAAAGGTGGGTAGATTCATCTACACAAAGTCTCTCAACTTAGAGCCCATTGTACTCTCAAGAGAATTCACCCTAGGCCCCAAATCTCTATTTTCTTGAGCTGTCATGGCTCGGGCTAAGGCCACAAGAGCTACTCTAACCTTCTAACTAGACATATCTGGGGGAACCACCGAAACCTCATTCTCTTGGTTGACCAAAATGGACTTGTTCACCTTGAGGAACTTGTTCACCTTGGGGAGGAATTCCCTCATTCACCACACCATCTTCTAATCTTCTTGCGGGAGTCCTTCTTGTATTCATATCCTATAAACACAAGCAAGGGGATTAAGAAAAGGTACTTATAGAACTCAACTCTACGGCATGACACAAGAGTAATGAAGAAAGTGAAACTTTTATCGTCCTATATCTTCTTGCTCATAGATGTGTCGCGACTCACACAGATAAACAAGACTCTACTAGATGTTGCCTCATGAGAATTTGGACCCTAAGGACCATTTTATAACCTTATGCTGTGATACCAAGTTTGTAATGACCTGAGAGCACCCCCCCCTAGTCGTCACACGGCATATTTGACCTCTCGGAGGTCTTATACAAGCCCTTAGCATTCATTCATCGCATTGTCATAGAAATAGCATGGAAATTTAAACTTTTTAAACAAAATCATAAGTCTTGAAGCCAACAGAACTTTTGAAAATAAGTCAAATCTAGTCTCACATAAGCCAACAGAGACTCAAACTTGTAGAAACTCAAACTAGGGCACGACCCTTACATTGAAATGAACTTATGTCTAATACAAAGTCTTTAATAAATGAAAACTAGAAATGACATCTATGTCCTCAAATATATAAGGACATACCACGAGTCTTGAGAGAACAATATAATCCCAAGCTTCAATTTTAGGAATCCTCACTTGACAACACCAACACTTGTAAAAATAGAGGAAAATATGGAATTAGTACAATTAAGCACTAAGTATGGTTACATGCAAGAAAACCATGTAAAAAGGGACATTTAGTAGAGAAACATGCTTTCGTGATATTTTAATAAAAACCTTGATCTTAAGAGTTTAAGAGACATAACACAAGTCCACATTCACATATAAATCCATTTTCAAGTAACATCAACATATAACACTTAATTCTATATTCATCAAGTGACCTTTCATTATGTTAGGCTCTCTACCTAAGACTACTCTAAGACCCACCTAAGTAAGACATGAAGAGACCTTCCATACACCCTCTTCAAGCACACCTAAGTGTTCCTCAAAGCCACCCTAGATAATAAACATCGTGTCTTTAGTTGGTTCGCGTGAAAGATTTTGCGCTATCGTGGGGATAGGGGAGATAAGCTTTTTGTACAGCCCTGAGAGCTAGCCTTTCTATTCAACATACTACCATTAGAAGGACATACATTACATAAGTCAATTAGAAGTCAATCATACAATTAGGGGACTTCATATAATGGTCTTGGAAGACCTATGGAACTCACTCTAATATCTTTAGGGCCTACTCGTTCCATGTGTAGATAGCGTCCATTGCACACGTTATAGAACCTATCCAATAATTAGAGTGCACATCCCACATGACATGAATAGGCATTAACGACATAGACCACACTAGATAGGTATAAAATCGGGTTTATAAGACCCCACACTTTGGAAGGTGTTCTACTTGCCAAAGGTAGAACTACATCACATGTAGGCACATGGTTTAAGCAATATCAAATGACTTCTTTGTACTCTAGCCTAATACTTCAAGTAGAGCTACTACCTTAAGCATATCCACTCGGTGCTTTTCCTTGGTTCTCATAGAGTAAGTTTATTCACATAAAAGTATTAGAGAATGTACCATTACTAAGCCCTAAAAACTCAAAATACCATTATAAAGAAGGGATCCACAAGGGTCTACTGATCAAGGTTCATTAGGATAGCTCATTCATGAAACGGGTACCATGCTAGGTCTATCTGATTCACTTCATTATTAACCTTCTTTTCTTAATCAAGGTTCCATATTAGTCTTTCATTGAAGGGTACCTACTTTAGATCTTCCGATCCTAGACTTTCATTTATACATTCATTCAACATAATTGAAGTACCAAGTAGGGACCACTAAGTCTACCAACGCAAGATACAACATCATTCTATAAGACTCTTCTTAGTCCTGCATCATCATATATCAACAATTAGAGAAAAGTACTTTCAATCATAACAATATATCATCCATATAAAACCATATAGACGTCACATGATTACATTTACCTTATATATTCACATATACCATATCATCCTTCACTTTGTACACCCATATAAACCATAACATGATAATACCATAATTCACATAATAATGCCGACAAGACCATGATCATAACATTTATAACAACTTAGCACCACCACCATAAGGGTACCATACCAATCAATAGCAATTCGATATCAATTATATATTAAATAAGGGAATTAGGTCAACTTAGCAACTTCCAATAGCCATAATCACTACTCTTTAACATCTCCAACAATACCACACATTAATAGCACTTACCAATTACAATGCCCAGAAGGCTAAGACCACTAACTCATCCATATCAATAATTCAACATAACCCAAGATAGATATCAATACTATAAAGAAACAATGAATAATTCCATCAATAGGCAACACATAATCCGATAGCCCATAACAATCTAAACTTGAATTTAACATAATTAGTTCATAATAAATATACCCACTTTAGAGCTAAAATTAGGGATTCAAGGAATACATGGGTTCATGCAATTTTTTATCATAAAACCATCAATTAACATTGAATACTTCATAAATTATCAATTCAAACCTTTTAATGTAAGAACCCATGCTTAGAATTTGAATAGGATTTTTAACATCTTTTGAAAATCCTTTGAAATTGGCTTCTTCAATGAGAGAAGAATCAAGGATGAAATCACCATACCTTATTGAATATATATCAACAAAATTTTGGGTTGAAAACTTGAAGTATTGATCTTCTTCCTTTCTTCCTTGGAACTTGAAGGTTCTTCAATGGAGGACTTGAGTAGAGACCAAGTTTAGAGAGAGGACAACTTTTATATATTTTTTATTCTAATTGAGGTTTGAGGTTTTTGATTGGGGAATGTGTGTAAAATGACTTAAAATCAATATATAATACACCCCAAAATACCTAAAACACCCTTACATTAGTTGGAACTTTTTGGAGAAGTCCAACTTGTCTTTCATTGACCCGATCAAATCTGGAACATAGCTGTGCGTCGCGGAGGAACTCCCCAATCTTGATTCTTAAAATAAATTTTATGCAGAAAGGTACGTGACAAGTCCGCGATGTGAAGGCTTTTTTTTTCCTTTGAGTGTTAGGCGCGCGATGCGGATTGGCCTCCAAATATGGGGCTGCCTGCACGCTGCCTTGGCAGCCTCTTGGCCAAGGCTTGGGTCCTCCTCAAAAACCCTTAGGTTGGTCCTTGGGGAGTCGTACCCAAACGTTTTGACCTTAAACATAATTATTATGACATTAGGGTCACCTCCACTGATTTTCAACTCTAAACAACACGTAAAAACATGAACAACATACTAAGAGACTCCAACACACAAAAGACTAGTTTTCGAATGTCTTGGTCGTCCTTTGACGTTTGAATTCAAAACTCTTCAACACAGACTTTGAAATATATTATTCATTATTTTAACACATTATTAACTAATAAAACCCACGTGAGGATCTAGTTCATCCTATTTCATTTTGGGGGTCGTTACACACTCTGCCTCAATGCGCCATATATCAGTGGAGGAAGATGGAGTGACCTAAATTATCTATAGTCGGATCTATGGGGACTCCAAAAAACTGACACAACTCTTTGATTAGTACCATAATTGTTGGAGAAGTCTGCTTCTAATTGGCTCTCATGGCCATGTCTTGCTCATTAAAGAGTCCTAGGTCAATGCTTCTCCGAGATATGATAGATCTAAGGCAGGTTGCCTTAGGATGAGGTATAATGGGCTCATTCTGGGATGGCATCATGGTGCTGCGAATGAAGCCAAACCAAAAATGAGCAATAATACTCAAATCTCTCTTCTGTATGGGGACCTCTGCCTCGATTGACCTCGAGGTGGTCTAAAAAATCTGTGGAGCCACTTGCCCTTCAATTCATCTAAGGATGGAGCGACATGCAATCCATCTAAGTACGTGTCAAATGTAGAGCTCTACCAAAAACATTTTTGATGTACTCACCATTGCACCCAACTTCATTACCCCGGATCATGACCGACTTAAACGATCTGAAATCATTGGCCTTCTTCTTACTCTTCTGCACCAAATACCTATATGTAATATAGAATTCCCGGACCCATGAAGGAATGTTGGGGACTTGAGGCCTGCTGACCTTCTCAAATTTGTGGAAGTGAAGGGTGACCCTCACATTAGAGTATTTGTCTCAAGGCCCTCTATAGATAGTAGATTCTTCTCGAGAATAGTTTGCAGTCTGTCACCCTTCAAACTCCTGAGAATCCTAGGAGAGGGGACAACTCGTGGAACAAGATCCACAAGAGGTGCCGGAACTGGGAATAGGTCTGTTGGTGTGGGAACTAGAGGGACCCGAGCAGAGTCAGGGCGAAATCTAGCTAGGATCTCAACCCACCGATACTGTAGGGGTCGGTCATCTTGAGCATCAAATAAATCATCTGGGGAGCCAGTAGTAGCCCTGTCAGACATGGGCCTCTTGCCCTTGCCTTTGTCACATGGTGGAAGCTCTTGTCTGTCCTTCTTTGGAGGATTGACCCCTCTTTATTTATTGTGATACCCTGTACTCTTTTCTGGGGTGGCATGTCAATGTTTGTTCTCACCATATCTGCAAAACATTAGGAAAAAGTTAGAAACAATTCATTCAAAATCACATAAAATAGTTGTAGATAGAGTCGCTGAACCACTCAGCCACTGATCCACTCGAGCTATTGGGTAGACTATTGTGGACATTATTGGGATCCCTCCTGGTATTTATTCTCACAAAATCCAACTCATGGCAGATCACAAGCCTAATATCCAACACCAGAGAAAATTAAATCCTCTTATGCAAGAGATAGGTAAAAACGAGATCATCAAGTGGTTGGATGCTGGAGTTATCTATCCCATTGTAGACAGTAGTTGCGTTTGTTCTATTCAATTTGTGCCTAAGATGGTGGTATTACTGTGGTGCCTAATGAGTGAAACGAGTTTGTTCCAATGCATCTTGTGACCAGATAGAGGGTTTGTATGGACTACCAGAACTTGAACGCTTGGACAGAGAAGGACTATTTTCCTATGCCATTTATGGACCACATTTTGGATAGACTTGCGGGAAAGGGTTTGTATTGCTTTCATGATGGTTATTCGGGCTACAATCAAATCTCTATATCTCCGGAATACCAAGATAAGAGTGCCTTTATTTGCCCCTATGGGACCTTCACTTTTAAAAGCATGTCATTTGGGTTGTGCAATGCTCTAGCGACCTTCCAGCTTTGTATGATGTCAATTTCTATGATATGGTGGAGGACACTATTGAGGTGTTCATGGACGATTCCTCAATGGTAGGTGACTCTTTCGATCGGTGTTTGGATAATTTGGCCTAGATACTAAAAAGGTCTGAAGATTGTAACTTGGTGTTAAATTGGGTGAAGTGTCACTTTATGGTGAAATAAGGCATAGTGTTGGGGCATCGGATCTCTGAAAAAGGTTTTAAGTTTGATAGAGATAAAGGTGAGGTAATATCTCCCACCTATCTCGATTAAAGGTGAGAGAAGTTTTCTTGGGCATGGTGAATTTTATTAGAGGTTCATTAAAGATTTCTCCAAAATTGCAAATCCGTTGTGCAAAATGCATGAAAAGTAGAGTAAGTTTGACTTTGATGATGTGTGTCTAAGGGAATTTTAAGAGTTGAAGAAGAAACTAGTATCTACTCCACCATTATTGTACCAAATTGGGGAGAACCATTTAAGGTCACGTGTGACGCCAGTGGGGTAGCACTTGGCATAGTATTGGGACAAAGGCGTGATAAAATACTTGATCCTATTTACAATGCAAGCAAATCCCTAAACGCAGCCTAGAACAATTACACTGTGACTGAGCAAGAGTTTCTTGCAGTGGTGCTTGCATTCAAGAAATTTCGATCTTAGTTGCTTGGTACTGAGGTCATAGTGAATACTGACCATTTGACATTGAGGTACTTGATGTCTAAGAAGGATTCAAAACATGACTTATCAGATGGGTGTTGTTGTTATACAAATTTGATTTGTGGTGAAATACATAAAGGTGACAGAGAATTAGGTTGCCGATCACTTGTCTAGATTGGAGGATTAAGCTTTGCTCGAGCTTGACGAAATAAATGATGCCTTTCCATATGAACATGTTGGCAGCCTCCCATGATTTGATTCCTTGGTTCGCTGACTTTACTAACTATTTAGCATGTTATATGATGCCTTCGAATATATCTTTTCACCAAAGTAAGAAATTTATGCATGATGTGAAAAAGTTCTTTTGGGATGAGCCTTACTTGTATCGTAGTTGTGCTGATGGGATTATTTGTTGTTGTGTGCCCGAGATTGAGATGTTGAGTATTATTGAGGCATGTCATTCATCTCCTATTGGTGGGAACCATAGTGGTATTCAGATTGAGTATAAGATCTTGCAGTGTGGGTACTACTGGCCACTCCTTACCATCCATAGACTAGTGGACAAGTTGAGGTGTCCAACAGAGATATCAAGCAGATCTTAGAGAAGACTATGAATGCCAATAGAACAGATTTGTCAAGGAAGCTTATTGATGGTTTATAGGACTCTCGTATTGCATACAAGACTCCCATAGGTATGTCTCCATACAAACTTTTATATGGGAAGTCTTGTCATTTGTCAGTAGAGCTAGAGCATAAGGTGATGTGGGCGATGAAGAAGCTAAAATAGATTGGGGCACCGCATTAAATCGAAGAGTAAATGACTTGAATATGTTTGATGAATTTGTCCTAAAAGCCTATGAAATTGCAGCCCTATATGAAGAGAAGATGAAGAAGTACCATGATCAAAGAATAGAAAAGCGAGATTTGTTGTTGGGGATCTTAAGATTCTATTCTACTCTAGGTTGCGTTATTTCCGGGCAAGCTCAAGTCCAAATGGACCGGTCCATTCTTACTCAAGCAAGTTTTCCACATGGAGTGGTGGAGCTCGAAAATAGTGAGGGAACAAGGTTCGAGGTAAATAGGCAGAGAATAAAGCCTTATCTGGGAAACACGGAGAGTGTGCAAGAAGTGATTGAGGCCTACTATCTTGATGCATTCTGAGTAATCAAGAGGCCTGCGTCGTGCTGCGATATTAAATCAAGCGCCACTTGGAGGCAACTCAAGGTCTAAAATTTAGCGAATGATAGGTTTTTGCTTTCTATTCAGTAGTTTTCTTTGCTTATTTGATCCTTTGTACTCAATTAGATAGGTTCTTAATTTTTGTTTTAGTGTTGGCTATATATAGCATAGGGTACGTGCCTAAAAATGTCTATAAAATGCAAAAAGAATGACCTAATGGTTGCTACATATGCAGGTGCGCAATGAAAAATCTGCAAAAAGAAGTCTGGTGCAGAGGTCTACGGATATAATCGACAGTCTGTGATTCATTCTATGGACCATAAATGGTGCCCGTAGATCCCAGGTAAGTGTCCAAATTTTTCTATTTGTAAAGGCGATCTACGGTCCCAACCTACAGATCGTAGATCAACCTACGGACCGTAAGCGGAGTCTCGTAGGTCCTAACCTTAGTTTGCCTGACCCGGACCGGACCCCTCCTGTTTATAAATCCCCTATTTCAAAAATCACTCCCACTTCCCTCATTTTTCTCCCACAACCGTTTCAAATCTTCCAAATTCCCTAAATCACTCCCCAAATCAACCATCACTCCCCTATATACCATTCCCATTCCTTCATCCACAATGCCAAATCCTCTTCCCCTTTCAAATTGGAAGTGCTCCCGAATTCCCCAAAGACTCCGGTCTCCGGTTGCTATAGCGCCCCTTTCTGAGATATACTACAACTTGACAAGAAACCTAATTTAATACTTGCGACATTTAAAAGAGATTAACGAAGACATACTGATTTTTTTTATCTAGTTGAGGGATTAGGTTCATAACGAATAATTTAGTTAAGGATGTGCATCTTACCCGCTTTAAATATTTAATTGAGGTCAAAATTTACATGGCACGAAATTTTAAGTAACGATGAAAAAGCCTCCCAAAATGTTTTAAGAAAATAACCGATAAGCTTTCATGCATATATTATCCTCACATTTAAGGACGAAATAACAATAGTATTACCAACTTCCGTGTAGTAAAAATCAGCATGTTCATGCCTCACACAACTGACAAAATATATAGTAAATTATTCTATTACAAGTCTTGGGTTTACACACCCCGAAAATATAAAAACGTATACTTATATTACAACTCATGGTGACATGACCAAATCAACCCTCAAAATCTCATGTAAATATACAACACATAGATTGTGCAGAAGTCCCAAGGTTGATACAAAATATATATATGCCTATATGCAAGTGTGATATTTCCTAAGACTTTCAAAATCTCCATCTTCAATGGCCAACTTCAAGCGTCCTCTCGAACATTCCCTACGATAGAAGCAACTATCGCTAAGCATATAACTTAGCGGTGTAGAAACTATAGATCTCGAGTCATCAGATTCACCAAGTTATCATTCAAGAGTCAAGGGCAGCATAATTGAAACAGAAATAGTAAATCAAGTAAACAATAATCAAAGAGTACCAAGTTGGATATTTAAAGCTCCAAATGTCAATAATGCTCATATCAACATTTTCCAAGAGGTTAAAGAACAAGACTCGCCCAATATATACATCATGTCGTCACATCAAGCACGAGCAAAATCAAGAAGGATCGACGCCCTGTATCAAGAAGGGTCAAAGCCCAATAATCAAGAGAACCAAGAACCGTATTAGAAATGGCTTTCTAGTTCGTACTTAAAATGGACAAATCCCATACTTAAGACGAACTAAAAATCCAGAGTCAAGATGGAAAATGATCCGAATCAAGAGGCATGCCAATAGTAACAAATTCACAGACATAAGAAGGACAAGGTCCCAACAAGAATGCCAAGTGATCAAACAGTCCATACAAGTGGTCGAGTTACACAAGAGTCTTAAACGTCTTAAACGACAACAACACATACAATGCAAAGTGACAAGAGGTAACCAACGTACCAATATAGACTTTCAGACATACCAGCAGGTAAAAACAGTACAAGTGAGTTTATAACAAACCTCAACGCTTTAACAAAGAGACAGACCAACACGACTTCAAGAGTTCAAACCGTAGACCAACCAACATATGAAGGTCCTCAACTTGTTCACGAGTTTATACAACCTTAAAAATGCAATTAAATAACTTCTTTAATTCCTAGTATCTCAAAAATGTCGAAGTAAAACAGGATAACCATCACAAGTATGCTTAGCCTTTACAAATACAACTATTGCTCCGAGTACAGTGATTCTGGCCAGCTTAATGTCTCATGTCGCAAGTAAGATTTGAAAGCGAAAATGGCAAATCTAGACTTTATGTCCTTCATAAAAGATGTAGGTATATATATTAAGCTTTCATGTAAACAAGAATCACCTCAAAATACGTTTTGTACAAAAAGACATAAACAAAACACTAACAGTTGAACAGACAGGATTTCTACTTCCAGAAGCTGGACAAAACTTGTCCTATGTTGCATCCCATATTTCGAATCCATAACAGCAAAATTAGAGTCTTTCATAAGCATAAGAGTTGTAGAATTACGAATTATCTTTCCAAATCATATTTACCCACTGTAAATAAAGTTATATATAACGATATATGATTAATCTACCAAACACTACACAGTATTAAAATAAATTCTTTATCACTTACCAAGATGAAGTGTGTGTGTCGAATTCCAGCCAAAAGGAGCTAGTCTTTCTCTTGATTATTGGGCTTTGACCCTTCTTGATACACAACGTTGACCCTTCTTGATTCAACTCGTGCTTGGTGTGACGACATGATATATATATTGGGCGAGTCTTGTTATTGAACCTCTTAGAAAATGGTGCTATGAGCGTTATTGACATTTGGAGCTTTAAATATCCAACTTAATACTCTTTGTTTATTGTTTACTTGATTTACTATTTATGTTTCAATTATGCTGCCCTCGACTCTTGAATGATATCTTGGTGAATCTGAGGACTCGGGATCTATAGTTTCCACACCACTAAGCTATATGCTTAGCGATAGTTGTTTCTATCGTACGGAATGTTCGACAGGATGCTTGAAGTTGTCCATTGAAGATGGAGATTTTGCAAGCCTTAAGGAAGATCACACTTGCATATAGGCATATATATATATTTTGTATGAACCTTGGGACTTGTGCACGATCTATGTGTTGTATATTTACATGTGATTTTGAGGGCTGATTTGGTCATGTCACCATGAGTTGTAATATAAGTATGACTATACATTTTAATCTTTCTCGGGTGTCTAAATCCAAGTCTTGTAATATAATAATTTACTATATGTTTTGTAAGTTGTGTGAGGCATGAACATGCTGATTTTTGCTACATGGAAGTTGGTAATACTATTGTTATTTCGTCCTTAAATGTGAGGATAATATATGCATGAAAGGTTGTCGGTTATTTGCTTAACAGATTTTGGGAGGCTTTTTTGTCGTTAGTTAAAATTTCGTGCCATATATATTTTGACCTCAATTAAATATTTAAAGCGAGCAAGATGCACATCCTTAACTAAATTATTGTTATGAACCTAATCCCTCAACTAGTTAAAAAATCAGTATGCCTTCGTTAATCTCTTTTAAATATCAAAAGTATTAAATTAGGTTTGTTGTCAAGTTGTAGTATCTCTTGGAAAGGGGTGCCACAGTTGTAGTGCAAATAGGTGACTTTTGTTGGTGGTATTTGAATTACACCATTCCTCATTGCTTGTAAGGTAATAGTATTTCCCGTCACTTTGAATTTTGGTTCATAGATTGAATATAGAAATTCGGGTGTCAGGTCTTGACCTTGGGTAGTTAATCGTCTATAATTCATGCTAATTGTGAAGTACAAACACCCTTGGGACGATGGTCAGTGATTGTGTGTAGTTATAGCATAAAATCAGTGCAAATAAATAGTTTATATGTAAGTTTCGACTTAGGGTTTCATATCTTGTTTTGAAATAATTATAAAATTGAGTATTTGCAACAATTAGAATGACAAACTAGCATGAGTTATGTTGAAATGCATGATTAGACCAGGCTATTATTTCAATTGGCTTCAAAATGGGTTTGAAAAATAAGGCATATCTGAGACCTCGTACAGACCTTATCTACGAGACCCCATCTATGGATTGTAAGTAAAGTTAAGGACCGTAGATCAGGTTCGTTGATGTATCGTGGTTTCACGGTACTTTCAGTGCTTTTTCCTTAAGTTTAGTGTGTGTCTAAGGCTTTTTTGTAGTAGTTTTAATGTATTTTTCTCTTTGTTTGCAGGAAAACTGTCCACAATGAAAACGCGGAAAAACTGTGCTAAAATTGCAGAAGTGACGACCTATGGAGCCATCGACGGTCCGTCGACCCCTCGATGGTCCGTAGGTGGCAACCGTCGTTTGAAGAAAATGCTGCTGAAGGAAGATCGGTGAATTCTGACTAAGTGTTGAGCTACGGAAACTATCGACATACCGTCATCTCTACGACGGACCGTCCTGCACATCCGTCATTGCTAACAGAAAGTAGCCCAGTACCCGTCTTGAAAAGATTCTAAGAATAGAGAAACGGAAGCCATCGACGGACCATCGTGCACTCAATGGACCGTTATCCTGTTCCGTCGATGGTAACAATGAGTTGGAGAAGAAAGAAGATGAAAAGATTCTAAGTTGGAACGACGAGAGGCCTCGATGGTCCGTCGTGGCCTCGACGGTCTGTCAGTCCGGTCGTCGACTCAGACGCGTTTTTGGGCAGATTTTTCTTATATAGATTTCCTTTTTATGTTAGGACTTCTTTATTATAAATACTTGTAAAAACCTTGTTTTTGGGGTTAGACTCTTTGGTATTTTTTAGTTTTTGTTATTCTAGTTGTTGAAGTTGAGATTTTGGAAAATATTCTACTTTTCGGAATCGTTTGTTGCAAGACTTTGATTAATTCAAGTAATTTTTTGATTTTCTTCCATCTCATCAAAGTAAGTACATGAATTCTTGTCTAATCAATATGAATTGTGTGATTATTAACATGGGTAACTAAATCCATAACTAGGGTTGTGGAAACCATGGGTAAATAACAAGCTAAAAACTAACTAAATAACAATTCTAGAATAGTGTCTTGCATGTATTGATAATTCTTTTGTTTAGAAGTCTTTTTAACGAGTGCACGCGTAAGAACTCGCCTTGTTGCTACTTGCCGGACCAAGGAGGTAGATAATAAGAAAAGAATTATCAACGTAGATTTAGTATACACTATCTAATAGGCTAGTGTCGATTGGTGCGGAGTAACAACTAAGCCATACATCGATTATGATACTTAATATGAGGTAAATGTAAGGTTTAGTAAAGTATACATATGTAGCCGGACCAAGATGCGGAGTGAAATTTCCTAGTTGCTGGACCAAGGAATTAGGGATACATAACTTACCACTTTGCATGCAAGATACTAGGAAAGGATTGTTATAACTAGAATTACCGTGTTATGAACCTGTGGGGAACACTTATGCCCTAGTTAATCTCATTACTATGATAAATATCAAATATTCAAACTTGCTACTTGTTTACTTAGAAATACTTAATTCGTTTTGTTACTTAAACCCCCTCTTTTATTACCTGTTTTTGGAAAGGACTTGATTAAATAGAAATAATTGTAGGTTAAAGTTAAGTCTAAATCATTTTCCTCGTGGGATCGACCACAAAATTATAGTTCGGTTCTTTACTTGATACGACCGCTTATACTTCTTTTCGAGAAGTAAATTTGAGTGTATCAAATTTTGGCGCCACTATCGGGGAAAGTGGCTTTCAGATTAACTTTAAGCACATTACCGAAGTTTAGTCAACAATTTCCTAATTTTAATTTTTCTCTTTGTTTTTGTCTCTTGCAGGTCTAACTTCAGTGTATGCCAAGTACACGGAGTAGAGGAGAACTCATACTCTCACCCGACCCCGAACTGAACCGAACATTGTGCAAAATGAACCAAAATCTGAGTAATCTCGAGGATGAGTTTGACCGGGAAATTCCACCACCGGTTGAACCTCATGATCAATTATTAGCTGAAAATCGTGGGGAAGGTGAAATAAGGAGGCAACCTCCCGTTCCACACCCTCAAGAGTACTATAGGGGAAATGTGAACATCAATGACTCTGACGGTCCACTTGTCCTACCTCCTCTACCATAGGGTCATACTTTTGTGGTAACTAGTAGTCTGATGCAAATGCTCACCGTTAGAGTTTGTTTTTGGGACTATCTTTTGAGGACCCACATGCTCACATCGCCAAAGTGAGGTCGGTGTGTAAGAGTTGTGTAGGGAGGCCTGATTTGAACATGGACGTAATTGGGTTAAGAGTGTTCCCTCTCTCACTGACGGGAAAGTCTGCTATATGGTTTACCGAGATCCCCTATAACTCAATCTACACTTGGAATTAATTGAGGGATGTGCTCTTAGCACGTTACTACCCGGTGTCTAAGAAGCTAAACCACAAAGATAGGGTGAACAACTTTATGGCACTACCGGGAGAATCAATCAGTAGTTCTTGGGATAGGTTCACCTCATTCTTGAGAAGTGTCCCCAATCACCGCATCGATGATGAGTCACTAAAAGAGTACTTCTATCGGGGACAAGATGATAATAATAAAGTAGTACTGATACGATAGCGGGTGGTTCTTATGGGGAGTGTCCTTATGCTGAGATCGCTGAGAAGTTAGAGAAAATCTCCCCAAATAATAAAGCTTGGAGCACTAGGAAGTCAGATACTGGGAGAAACACTTTTGCAGTGCAATCCGCACACAACCCAGCCATAGATGAGATTCGTGAAGAAATGGCTCAAATGAGAACTGAGCTTGGGTTGGTGTTGAAATACGTCACTAGAGGAGCAGAAAAGGTAAATGTGGTGAAATACTTGTCTAAACCACCACCGCCGACTGATGAGTATTACAATGAGGAGGACTCTTATATGGTAAATGAGCAGACGGGGGTTTTCGACAAAACGCCCAAGGATCCAATCAGGAGATTTTGCACCAAGGTCAAGGAAACCAAGGTCGGAACTATGGTAATTACAACCGAGAGGGTCATTATGTCCGAGATGGGAATTACAACCGTGACAACAACTTCAACCAGGGTAACTATGGTAACAGAAATGATAGGAGTGGGCCCTATGTTCCACCTCAAAATCGTGAAGTTGCTCCTAGGGATGGTGGAGGTAGTATGGCGCGAGTTGAGGATATGTTGCAGAAAATGAGGAGGAGGTTTGATTCTAGTGATGAGCACACTAAAGAGTTGAAAAGTGACTTAGCGAGTATTGGGAAAAAAGTTGATGCACATGCAATTTCAATCAAGTATCTTGAGTTGCAAATGGCCCAATTGTCTTCGACTGTGAACCCACGCCAACCGGGCACTCTTCCTAGGAATACTGTCCAAAATCCGAAAAATGATGGACATTGTATGGCAGTCACAACTCGAGGTGGTAAGCAAACCATTGACCCATCGATGCCGTCTGGTGTAGAAAATTTGATAAGAGGTGATGATGAGGTATAGTGGTGAGTTAGGAGACAAAACGAGGAAAGAAGCTGAGGTACCCCAAAAGGTGACCCCCATGCCTAGACTACCACCTCCATTCCCACAAAGGTTAGTGAAAAAGACCAAGGATGGTAAATACCGGCGTTTTATCACTATGTTGAAACAGCTTCCCATCAATGTCCTTTTGATAGAATCTCTTGAACAAATGCCCGGTTATGCCAAGTTCATGAAAGATATGGTCACTAAGAAAAAATCGGTCAGTTTTGAGGATAATGATAGAATGCAACATTGTAGTGCTATTGCTACAAGGTCTCTAGTGCAAAAGAAAGAAGATCCAGGTGCCTTAACTATTCCATGTACAATTGGGTTATTACACTTTGCGAAAGCATTATGTGATCTTGGGGCAAGCATAAATCTCATGCCTCTCTCTATTTACAAGAAGTTGGGTTTGGGTGACCCAAAGCCCACTGCGATGGGCTACTGATGGCCGATCGAACGGTGAAGAGAACTATTGATGGTCAAGGAGGCTTGATGATGCTCTTTGGGCCTACCGGACAACATACAAGACTCCCATAGGTATGTCCCCATACTAAATTGTATATGGGAAGGCTTGTCACTTACCGTTTGAATTAGAGCATAAGGCCATGTGGGCAATGAAAAAGTTGAAAATGGATTGGAATGAGGCTGCGGAACAGAGGTTAAATGGGTTGAATGAGCTTGATGAATTTCGCTTAAATACATATGAAAGTTCAGCCCTCTACAAAGAAAAGATGAAGAAGTACCATGACCAAAAGATTGAGAAGCGCGATTTTGTGGTTGGGGATTTGGTGCTTTTGTTGAATTCTAGGTTGCGCTTGTTTCCAGGCAAACTCAAGTCCAAATGGACTGGTCCCTACTTGATCACCCAACTATTCCCTCATGGTGCGGTTGAGTTGGAGAACAAGGAGGGTGTAAGGTTCAAGGTGAACGGGCAGCGAATGAAAATCTATCTAGGCATGCTAAAACGGCGAATGAAGTGATCGAGGCATACCATCTTGATGAAGTCTGAGTAATCAAGAGTCCTCCGTCGTGCCGCGACGTTAAATTAAGCGCTGATTGGGAGGCA
Organism: Solanum sitiens; assembly: GCA_016801875.1. Classification (NCBI taxonomy): domain Eukaryota; kingdom Viridiplantae; phylum Streptophyta; class Magnoliopsida; order Solanales; family Solanaceae; genus Solanum; species Solanum sitiens. The sequence goes on along the minus strand of JABWTJ010000615.1, from coordinate 50,963 downwards.
ACCCAATATATATCCTCTAGCCAACTATAGTTTTTTCGTGATTTTCTAGGCATAGTTGCATTATTTTTGCTTTTATTACTTAATGTCACGTCTGAATATTCTTTTATTTTTCTTAAGAACTGTTGGCTAGAGTGTAGATTAGGGTCCGTGTCCAAAAAGTGTCCAAAAAATACAAAACAATTAGCTTAATGTGTGTTAAATGTGCAGGGACCAAATCACCAGAAATCTGCAGAAAATTGGTCTGGTGCACCCATTGACAGACCCATCGACAGACCGTCGTCTATTCGACGGACTGTCGGTAGGATCCGTCGTGCCAGGAATGTTCTTTAAATTTTTCTAAGTTAGGGCATTGTCGAGGAGGGGTCGACGGACCGTCGACGGGGAATCGTCGATCCCTCACCCACCAACCCGACCCAACCCGTCCGGCTACATATTAAAAGTTTTTAAACTTTTCAGTTACCCACCTCTTAACATACCCCCCATAACCGTTTCCCTCACTATTTTCTCTCATTTCCCCCCACTTCCTCACCCATTAACTGCCATTCCATCATCAGATTCCCATACTTCCCCCACTTCCACAACTTCCATTCTCCCCCAAATCCTCCATCTTTTTCACTCTCTGTGCCAGTTGGTGTTCGTGGATAGTGTTGTTGCTGTTCAACTACAAGTTTTCATACTCCCTTTTTCCTCCACTACAATTTCCAGGTATGTTCTTCTGATCTGCTAGATTAACTATCATTAATTTTTATGCTAACTTGATGTCTTACTTTGTGGGTCTTGAATTTGGGACCCCTTTGCATGCTAAAAACTTACACCTGAAGTCCTAAGTCCCTTAGAATACTGAAACTGAAAGGGATGGGGGTGTCTTGTTAAAAATGTGTTGTGTTTGCATGTTGTGTTTCTGACCTAGGGTTTTGATAGGCTATAGAATCGAATGTTCAAACTCTGATAATTCATGCCCTAGGAATGATGAAATGTTGGGTTAAATATTAGGGGAACTTAAGGTTTCTAAGGATACTCTGAATTAGTACGTTGGGGGGAACAAAATGGCTGCAAAATTCTGTCCCTGAAGGACAAAACGAGACCTCGTCGACGGACCGTCGATCCTTCGATGGACCGTCGTTGGGGTCCGTCAACCCCAACATCCCTTGCTTAGTCTAAGTGTCCATCGATAGACCCCACTGACGGACCATCATCCCTTCGACGGTCCGTCCTGCACAACCGTCGACACTGTCAAAACCGTTTGATTCTGATTTTCTAAAAAAGTATTCTAAGTGTTCGTCGATGGACCCTACTAACGGACCGTCGTCCCTTCGACGGTCTGTCCTGCACAACCGTCGATGCTGTCAGAACCTTTGTTTCTGATTTTCTAAAAAAATATTCTAAGTGTCCGTCGACGGACCCCACTGACGGACCGTCGTCCTTTCGAAGGTCCATCCTGCACAACCGTCGACACTATCAGAACCTTTATTTCTGATGTTTTCTAAAATTCTTCTAAGTGTCCCTCAATGGACCCCCATGACGGACCGTCGTCCCTTCGACGGACCGTCTATGGGTCCGTCAGGCAGTGCTGCACTTCTGCACTGCCATTCCATTATGTGTTTTACTCTTGTGTTTAATGCTTTTGAATGTGTTGCAGGCTTCTAGTGGTACTAATAACTTCTCTTTGAAGGTACATATGGCACCCAAGCAAGACTGTGTCTACTCGAGAGGGCGTTCTAAGTTTGTTGCCCCGTTGAACCGGATGGTCATAGGCTCAGACGATAAGCGTGACCCGGAGTATGTGCCACCAAGCACCCTCACTCCTCCCCATGCTGCCCGCACCACCAAAGCCACGCCCACGAAGGTGGCGCTCGACGGAGTCACTGCCTCCGAGTCTGAAGAGGAGCGCATACTGACCTGCACACATTCTGGGTCGACTGCACATTCTGAGGGAGCGTCTGGACCTGAGGAGGCTTTCGGTTTTGAGGAAGCATCCGGCTATGTGGAGGCTTTCGGGTCGGAGGAGGCTTCTGCTTCTGCCTCGTCTGATGAGGCTGATAGTGCTGATTCTACTCCAGCACCTCTGACTGGCGTCCCCGCTTCGGTTGCTGATCAGCCCAACCGGTGGTGTGTCGAGTGTCAATACCAAGTATATGTTGATGCCAAGGTGCCCAACGATGAGGGGGTCATGACCAAGACCCTGACACTTGAGAGGCGGGTTCTCACTGGGAGTCTTCCCACTATGCCGGCCATCCATGATTTATTCACCAGACATTGGCTAGAATGGACGGCTAGGAATGTAGGCCTCTATAGCGAAGAAATGGTGCGAGAGTTCTACGCCTCCTATGTGGCGACTCTCCGGTCTCAGCTGGACAGGCGGGCCACCCCCGCCTAACATGCACCTCTATAGTACGTCCAAGTCCGCGGCAAGAGGGTTGATATCTCTTTACCGGCCATTTGCAGGTTCCTCTATGGGACGGATGTTGATGCCACCAGGGCCCCCCTCACCGCCAAGTTTGACTATTGGTGGAAGTTGATCAAGGACCGCCGATTCTAGCGTGAGCCAGATATGAGAGAGACCACCAAGCGGTGGATAGCACATAGCCTCTCCGTGGATGGTGAGGCTGCTGATTGGGTGCTGGATCCCAAAGGGAACATCAAGAAGGCCAACCTCACCTTCACAGCCAAATTCGTATGGCTACTGGTCTGACACTGCCTTTCCCCTACTGCTGCTGATAACATTGTCACTTGGGATCGTGCAGTGCTGATGGCTACCATGGTTACGGGGTTCGAGGTGGACTTCGCGTGGCTGTTGCAGGCGGTGATGCATGAGAGGGCCTTTAAGGCCACTACTACTTACCCCTTCCCGTGCATGGTTTTCGTATTGTGTAGGTCTGCAGGAGTGCCCGTGTGGCACATTGATGTGATCAAGACCCCGCTCGACACAGTGGATATTGGCCTTATTCGGGATGAGGCCAATAAGTTGGCTCCCTATAGAGGGCCCCATCCATAGGTGCAGCCGCTTGGTGAGAACCTGGCGGCCACGGTAGAGCAAGCCCAAGCGGCTAATCAGGCTACATCTGAGTTTACTAACACCACTCTGGTTGAGTCTATCTTGGGTGCTAGCACCGCTCTGAGCTCCTCCTGCTCGACTCCATCCGCTACCTTGGTCCCGCTTTCTAGGGTCCAGAAATTAGAGGCCCAAATGGCCAGACTTTTGCATCACATCCAGCCTTGGATGCAGAGGTCCATTGCTGAGGCAGAGGAGAGGATAGATCATGGAGGTCCACCAGCGCTTGGATGCATTTGAGTTGTGGGTTCTCGCCCGGCCAGCCCCTACAGTGGATTTGACGACTGTCCAGGCTGCTGTGGAGAGTCTGAGAGCAGACTTGGATACCAGACTGGAGGCTCGAGTGCCTGAGTCTGAAGCCCCTTCTGCAGAGCCTGCTGAGGACACGGTGTTGGCTGCCCTGTTCTCCACCACTGCTGTGCCACAACCTCCCCCACGAGATCGTGCCAAGAGGCACCGAGTTAGAGATGATGATGAGTCTCGGGCACGGAAGAAAGAGCGCCATGAGTTGGAGGCCGCGAGGAGAGCCTCGCTTATTGATGAGGAGGCCTGCCAGTTGAGGGTTATGGAGGTGGCTGCTGGAACGTCTAGTTCCAGAGTTACAGAGGCTGAGAGAAGGACTACTGATAGTGCTGTCATTGCTGAGGACACTACTGATGGTGTCCCTACTACAGATGGAGCGGCTTTTGAAAAACCAAACCCGCCAGCTTGTTGATCGTCGGCGCTTTGAGCCTCAGGTTTGCTTCACCTACCACCCTATTTTATATACTTTTATGCATTGGGGACAATTGCATGTCTTTTTGTTGGGTGTGGGGTAAATGGAAAGTGAGTGCTAGGGTGAAGTCTGAGTAGCCCAACTCACGATCCTCTCTTGGGGTTTTCTTGCCAGTGTTCTTTTTCCCCAAAAGACTGGTTATTTTATTGTTGAACCGGCATGTTGGTATATTTTGTACATAGTATAGAAATGGAATCTGAAGCACGATGGCTAAATAAAATGACATCCTGATTTAAACAAAATGCTGCATGACTAGGCATAGTAACTTGATGAATGTGTGGCTCTAAGCATGACATAGAGATACATCACTGCATGACCCTAAATCTAAAAATCGAACTAGGTGTCTGTTAATCTGGTAGAGTAATGAGATGTTAAGTGAGTGTGAGGAAACATTGAATAGTCCACCATTGGTACTGAGCTAGAACTTGCCTGGTTAGTCCTGCTAAAAGTAAGCTATGATAGACAATTAGGAAAGGATCATAGGCCCTTGTTCAAGATAGCCAATCTTTAGCCTAGATAATAGAAAACCGAATGAAATTAATCCCTTCTTGATCCAAATGATTTGATCTTAAAATAGACCTTTCTTTTTCACCCCAACTGATCTTTTCTGGGAACAATGTGTTGTCCCTGGTCCCTCCTTGGACATGTGCACCTCAGCTTATGCCGAAAGCATAAGTTGAGGGTGGCTAATGCAGAAAACAACCTTGTCGTGGACCTGACCCAACCTTCGGTATTGTGTACCTTGACTCATGGCAAAACAATGAGTTGAGGGTGGATAGTTGAGGAATACTCTTTAAAGTGGGGTTGAAAGAATAAAGAAAGAGAAAGAACAAAAGAAAAGTGAGTCAAGAAACGTTGAAAGCAAAGTGAAAAATTTGAAAATAAAAAAAAGAATCATTTACACAAAAGGAGAAAGAAAGGAGAAAAGTAAGACGAAAGAATATAAAAAAATTAAGAAATAGGGCGGAATGAAACAATGAAAAGGTAGGACTCTTAGCCGTTATGTCAAGGAGGGCAATAAGTCACTAAATACATCCAAATGTACCCTACCTGACCCTAAGCCTAAGTTACAAGCTAAGAAAGTCCTATCGTGATCCTAAGAGTCTATTATGGTGAACTTAAAGCAGTGAAAATAAGGGCAAGCCTATGGCAACAAGTATAAATGAGGTGTGAAGTTTTTCTGAGAGCGAGTGTTGAAAAAATAATCCTTATACTCAAACTGAAATCATTGTGTGAAAAATGAGGATGTTGTTTTGAAGTGAGCACACTAGTTGCAATACCGAAAAACTGGTACCTTGGTGAGAGATCAAAGAGGATAGGTGTCGGTGTATGGTGAGTCTGTGTCATGGTCTGATCCACATGAGCGAGCCTAATAGTGATAACATGCATAAACATAATGAAAATAATCGGGATTGATAGCCAAGTGATTGCGAAAGCTAAAATAAGGATACTCTTGTAGAAAGGTTTTAAGTTAAGGGTGTTGATGTACCGTGGTTTCACGGTACTTTCAACATTTTTTCCTTAAGTTTAGTGTGTGTCTAAGGCCTTTTTGTAGTAGTTTTAATGTATTTTTCTCTTTGTTTGCAGGAAAACTGTCCAGAATGAAAACGCGGAAGAACTGTGCTGAAATTGCAGAAGTGACGACCTACGGAGCAATCGACGGTCCGTCGAACCCTCAACGGTCCGTCGAACCCTCGACGGTCCGTAGGTGGCAAACGTCGTTTGAAGAAAATGCTGCTGAAGGAAGATCGGGGAATTCTGACTAAGTGTGGGTCTACAGAAGCTATCGACGGACTGTCATCTCCACGACGGACCGTCCTGCACATCCGTCATTGCTAACATAAAGTAGCCCCAGTACCCGTCTTGAAAAGATTCTAAGTGTGGAGAAATGGAAGCCATCGACAGACCGTTGTACACTCAACGGACCGTCATCCTGTTCCGTCGATGGTAACAGTGAGTTGGAGAAGAAAGCAGATAAAAACGATTTTAAGTGTGGAACCCTCAACGGTCCATCGAACCCTCGACGGTACGTCGGTCCGGTCGTCGACTTAGACGCGTTTTTGGGCAGATTTTCCTTAAATATATTTCCTTTTTATGTTAGGACTTCTTTATTATAAATACCTGTAAAAACCTTGTTTTTGGGGTTAGACTCTTTGGTATTTTTAGTTTTTGTTATTCTAGTTGTTGAACTTTGAGATTTTGGAAAATATTCTACTTTCCGGAATCGTTTGTTGCAAGACTTTGATTAATTCAAGTAATTTTTTGGATTTTCTTAAATCTCATCAAAGTAAGTACATGAATTCTTGTCTAATCAATATGAATTGTGTGATTATTAATATGGGTAACTAAATCCATAACTAGGGTTGTGGGAACCATGGGTAAATAACAAGGTAAAAACTAGCTAAAATAACAATTCTAGAATAGTGTCTTGCATGTATTGATAATTCTTTCGTTTAGAAGTCTTTGTAATGAGTGCACGCGTTAGAACTCGCCTTGTTGCTACTCTCCGGACCAAGGAGGTAGGTAATAAGAAAAGAATTATCAACGTAGATTTAGTATACACTATCTAATAGGCTAGTGTCGATTTGTGCGAAGTAACAACTAAGCCATACATCGATTATGATACTTAATATGAGGTAAGTGTAAGGTTTAGTAAAGTATACACACGTAGCCGGACCAAGGTGCGGAGTGAAATTTCCTAGTTGCCGGACCAAGGAATTAGGATACATAACTTACCACTTTGCATGCAAGATACTAGGAAAGGATTGTTATAGCTAGAATTACCGCGTTATGAACCTGCAGGGAACACTTATGCCGTAGTTACTCTCATTACTGTGATAAATATCAAATATTCATACTTGCTACTTGTTTACTTAGAATACTTAATTCGTTTTATTACTTAAAACCCCCCTTTTATTACCTGTTTTCGGAAAGGACAACTTGATTAAATAGAAGTAATTGTAGGTTAAAGTTAAGTCTAAATCATTTTCCTCGTGGGATCGACCCCAACCTCATAGTTGGGTTCTTTACTTGATACAACCGCTTATACTTCTTTTCGAGAAGTAAATTTGAGCGTATCATTCGTAGATGGAGGCACTTGGCAAAATTCACTAAGTGTGAAACTACAGATGTGGACTATGGTCCATGATCAATTTATGGACCATTATGCAGATCCGTAATTTCCATCATAGACCAATTATTTGGTACCTATAATCTACGGAGGGGTTCTACGGAATATAAGTCTACCTACAGACCGTAGGTCCTCACACCTACGGCCTAAATGTTTTAATTTTTCTTTTCTAGTTCTAAAATTGTTTTGGTTGTGTTTTAGGTTTGTTTTGGGTACTTTCAACTCCTCAACAGGTACGATGGCACCAAAGAAGGCACCAATCACTAAGGGTAGGTCCAAATGAACGAACCTTCTTGCCTACTGGATTTCACTGATCTAGAGGGTGACAAAGACCCCGAGTATGTCCCCACCACTAGAAGGACTCCAACCGCAGCAACCCGCGATAATTAGAATGTAAGATCCCATAATTTTTCTTTATACTTGCATAATATATGTGGCGTAGTGTGGCATGGTTATATGTGGTGTATATGACTTTGTATCGTATATTGGAGATTAAGATTGCAAATAGCTGGCAGTGTCAAGGAAATAAACGGAAGTTATAGGTGAAAGGGACCCCTCAAACAAAGTCCATGATTACAGAAATGGCTCGGGTAGTACTTCACACGTTTGAAATGATTAAATTGTTCCATACCTTGTGGATGCTAAGAATAGTTTGTTATGAGGTATTATAATAGCACAAGGGTCGTATGTTATGTTTTGAAGTCAAGAAAATTAGCGAAACTAAGGTCAAAAAGATATCAAAGTTTCTTTAGTAATAATTTCCTTACTTTGGGTCAAATGTCTTGGATGTTTTCTTCAAATCTATAAGGAGTTAGAAGACCTACTACCCATTAAATCTAAGGCCTACAGTCTAGTTTACTACGCACAAAAAACCTTGTGTCAAATTGACATCGGAGTAAAGAGTTATGAGGGTTTTACTGCGGATTGCAGGGGCAGAATCCGGGTTGCGATCCGGGTCGCGTAAAAAATTATGGTATGTTGGTCTAACTCAACGTTTTAAGCCATGAAAATAATTTATACACGTGGCAATCATTTTCCCCTTCTATTAGCTGCGTTTGGAGCTAGTTTTTGAAGATATAAATTTGTAGTTACTGGTTTGTCTTCAAGTTTTACACTTGGTTAACTAAGGTAATCATCCCGGGACTGTTTTATGATTGTTTTTATGAAGTTATACGGACATTTCGTCAAGTTGAGGACATTTTGAAAATCTGCCAATTTAAGAACAATTATGAACTGTTTATAGGTGCGTACCAGTTGTGTATATGAAGTGTTTGCGAAGCTTAGGACGTACGGTACAACTTTTTTGAAGAAGTTACGACCATTTGATCTTTCATTGGAAAGGTATATTAAGGCTAAGCTACATCACCCATTTTAGCACCACTCCTCGGAAACTCCTAAAACGCCGAATATGATATTTTTCTATTCTCTTGCTAGAAAGACCTTCACTGAAAGGCATTAGGATCTCAGTTGGACTATTTTCTTAATTATATTATTTTGATATTTTACTCGTTTGGATAAATAGAGTATTCGACATCTACATGTCATTTAATCGGTATCCTTGATTATATGTCCTCATGTATGAATTTTTTCTTTTTTGGGTGATGTGACTTAAAATATCATGGTAGGCCCTTGTCACTTATAACCAGCCCTCTTCCCCCACTGAAGTTATTATGAAACAAAATCTTTAAAGTAACTCCCGATCTTCAAAAATCTCTAATATAACTTAATTGTTTAAACAATTAAAACACTTGGTTTTTGGAGTACCTCTTTTATGAATCAGCTAGTAACCAAGTTAGGAACTAAGTAAGTCACCTTAAACTTGTTATGAACATCTGTAAGGTTAGATTATCTTTCAAAAATTTAAGTTAACTTTTCAAGACTTTTTTGGAAGAACATACGAGCTTCCATGGGATTGTTATATAATATACGCGAGTTATTATGAGGTTATGAGAACATGACTACTAACGGGCCAAGATTGACAACATGACAAACAATAACATATATGTTTTATAAATCTATGACATTAAATGCTATTCATTTTACTTCCGAGCTATAATCAAGAGGTATGGGTCCTATTCCATATATTTATACGTATTAGACACAGATTGCCACAAGTTAGCAAATATGATACCGGTTCGCTATCGAAAAGCACCACCATTGCTAGCAATTGGTTGGGTATGTCATGTATATATATATATATATATATATATATATATATATATATATATATATATATATATATATATATGTATGTATGTATGTATTCACGACATACGGTTATATGAGCACACCATGCATATATAATAAGTAGGGGTCAAATGTCAGCCATGGAGATTATTTGAGTTTCAATTTCAGGTGGTATCTCTATTACCCATTTTTTTAGACAAATATTTATGATTCTATTTTCCGCAATACATATCAATATATTTTTATTCCGTACTGACGTCCCTTTTCTTGGGGACACTGCTTTTTGTTTCGTTCGATCAAGTACATGCATGGACTCTAATCGACCTACCCTCTAGGATTCATGTTCAACCATGAGTTGGTAAGCTCCGTCTTATGCTGCCAGAGGATGTTTACTTTTGTTGTACAGTTAGGTATATTCGAGCCCTTATCCCAACAGTGCTTATGTCACTCATAGAGGATTTTGTGGACACATTATTATGGTTTTTCTTTTGTATATTACAACCTCCAGCCAATAGTCTTGGCATGTATATATGTGTGTGTAAGCAAGCATGTCTTCAGTTGTTGGCTCGTCGACTAGATAGTATATTGTTATTTCTTTGCTTGTCTACCATTGTTTGTATGGTTTGTTATCTTTTAGGTCATGATATTCAGGGTCCTGGCTTCACTTTTTAGAGGTTGTGTTGCCCAATCTTTTTGTGTCATGCTTTTGTTTAGCTAGTATGTTTTAGTGGTTAACTCAGTCTTATAAAGTATCGAGTGCCAGTTACTACCCTTCTTTTGGGGTGTGAATAACTTGGTATAAGAACAGGTCCTATCCCAGGGAGGATCCACAAGGCGTGTCTAGTAGAATCTTGTTTATGGGTGTGTTATGCACCACACTTATAATCAAGAGGCTATAGGGAATTTAGGAATGGTTACATTTCACTAAACTGATAGATGGTGCTATATAGGAAAAGTATAAGAACATATGAAATCTAAATCTTAGTTTATGTTTCTTACCTAACATACTACTCTTGTTTTGGATATGGAAGATCGAGAGATAGGTATGGATCAAAGAGAAGGTACTAGTCGTTCCCCATCGGGTCAAAGGGATAGATTTCCCTTAAAGGCGCTAGGTGAATCTCCAGTACCCGTAGAACCAGCCCGCCCGACACATGTTGAAGCCCGAGGAGATGCAGTACCCCCAGCCTCACATTTTCTATTGGTACCTGATGAAGCTAGGAACGTAGGACCTCCGGTACCTATTGTTCCTCTACCAGAGATGGGAGAGCAGGGGATAAGGGAGGCAGTTCAGTTGTTGACTAGGCTGGTTTTTATTTATGAGCGACAACTAGAGTCAGGAGTAGATACTAGGAGAGACCAAGTATAACATTCAAAGGTACGAGAGTTTCTTCATTTGTCCCCTCCATTATTTACAGGATCTAGTCCTACTCAGGATCCATAGGAATTTATAGACCATATGTATAGAATATTGAGGGTAATGCATGCCTCCGTCACAGAGGCTGTGGAGTTGGCTTCTTTTCAGCTACGTGATGTAGCCATCCTTTGGTATGAGGCATGGGAGAGATCTAGAGGACATGATGCTCCTCCAGTAGAGTGGGAGGACTTCTCTGAGGCCTTTCTTACCCACGTTTTACCACGGTAAGTTTGAGAAGCTCGTTTTGACCAGTTTATCAATCTAAAACAAAAAATCATGAGTGTGAGGAATTATAGCCACAAGTTTAATTATGTTGAAAGATATGCACCAGATATGGTCCGTACCATGAGATCTAGAGTTCATCGTTATGTTGACGATTTGGAAGATCACTTGATCAGAGATGGGAAAACATCCCTATGAGATGATGTAGATATTTCTCGCATACATGCTTTCGCTCAGACTACATAGGATATTTCTCAATGGATTTGTGATACCGCAGAAAAATGGAGCACAATAAGAGGGTCCGTACTATGGGGTCTCATAGTGAGCCACATGGTGATTTGAGGCCCCCTTACCATTAATATCCACCTTGGACATCGGGTAGAGTATAACCATAATCGTTATAGTCAGTCAGGACCAGGTTAGAGCTCAGGCTATCCTGAGGGTCGTTGACAGGATCATTTCGTATAGATATGACGTCCCAGTCCTCATTGTACACAGTGCGGTAAGCCGCACACTGGGCAGTGTAAAGAGGGTTCATGTGCATGTTATTATTGTGGGCAGACTGACATTTTATTAGTTGGTGCCCAATGATGAGCAGAGGGGATCTAGCTCACCCTTCATGATCCACATCAGCATTTTTAGCCTCATTCCATGCCCCACGACCATGAACAAATTCTACTGAGGGTCATGGTAAAGGGACAGGTGAAGGAGATACAGGTTCAGTGGTGGTCACAATCGCTTTTATGCACTCAGATGCCAACAGGATTCAGAGGCATCCCCTAATGTTGTTACATGTATATTGACGATATCTTCTCAAGCTATTTATGCATTGATAGACCCCGGCTCTACATTTTCATATACTACTCTATTTATTGCTAGTAAGATTGGCATGAAATTTGAGTTGTTGCCACAACCAGTTGAGGTGTCTACACCAATTGGCCACTCTATTTTACATAGTCATGTTTATCGATATTGCAAGGTGTTAATTAATGATCATCTAACCCCGTTGATTTAATTGAGTTGATTATGCTAGATTTTGATGTTATCATGGGCATGGATTGGATGGCAGCTTGCTATGACAATATTGATAGTCGTGCAAAGACAGTCAGATTTTATTTTCGAGGTGAGCCCATCCTTGAGTGGAAGGGTAATGCAACCACACCTAAGGGTAAGTTTATTTCATACCTTAGGGATCGAAAGTTGATTTCTAAAGGTTGTATATACCATATGGTTCATGTACAATAAATCGGTAAGGAGCCCATAGAACTTCAGTCAATTTTGCTATCGAGAATGAATTTTCAATGGTATTCCCTAATGATCTTCTAGGAATTCCCCTATAAAGGGAAATTGATTTCGCTATAGATTTGATTCCTGATACACAACCTATATCTATAACTTACAGAATCACATCTACAGATATAAGAGAATTGATGGAACAACTGAAGGGCTTGCTCGATAAAGGATTTATCAGGCCAAGTACTTCCTAATGGGGTGACCTAGTGCTCTTTGTTTGAAAGAAAGATGGATCTTTACAGATGTTTATTGACTATAAACAACTAAACAGAATCACTATAACAAAATATCCCTTTCCATGGATTGATGACTTATTCGATCAGTTAGAAGGTGCCAAATGCTTTTCCAAGATTGACTTGCGGTCATGTTACCATCCGTTGCGAGTTAGGGAAGTTGATATACCAAAAACAGCATTTAGAATAAGGTATGGCCATTTCGAATTCCTTGTCATATCTTTTGGACTTACAAATGCCATCAACCTTTATGGATCTTATGGATTGGGTCTTCCAACCATTCTTGGATGAATTTGTGATTGTGTTCACTGATGATATTCTTGTATATTCACGAATGGAAGCTGAGCATGCAGACCACTTGCGAGCTATATTGAAGACTCTCCAAGATTACAGGCTATATGCTAAAATCTCTAAATGTGATTTTTGGCTGACCTCTGTCACTTTTCTTGGTCATGTTATTACAACTGAGCGTATTAAGGTTGATAGACAAAAGATTGACGCAGTGATGACTTGGAAGAGGCCCTTGAATCCAATGGTGGTTCGCAACTTTTTAGGCTTGGCAGGGTATTAACGAAGGTTTGTGGAGGTTTCTTCTTCTATCTCTACACCATTGAAAAAATTGACATATAAGGCAACTAAGTTTCAATGGACCAAGGCATGCTAACAGAGCTTTCAAGAATTAAAAAAAAGGCTTACCACTGTACCTATCCTAACTCTTTCAGATGGTAATGAAGGCTATGTTTTTTATTGTGATGCCTTAAGAATTGGCTTAGTTGTGTTCTTATGCAACATGGTAAGGTTATTGCACACGCCTCTGGACAGTTGCGAAAGCATGAGAAGAATTATCCTTCACACGATCTAGAGTTACCTTCAGTTATCTTTGCTCTAAAAATTTGACGGCATTATCTATATGGGGTTTATATAGATATTTTCACCGATCACCAGAGTCTTCAATACTTGCTTAAGAAGAGGGAGTTGAACCTACAACAAAGGAGATGACTAGAATTATTAAAGGACTACGACGTTGACATTTTATATCATCCCAGTAAAGCTAATGTTATTGCGATGTGCTCAGCCAGAAGTACATTGGTAGTCTAAGTCATGTTGAAGCCGATAAGGCTGGAATTACAAAAGACCTATGCCAGCTAGTTAATTTGCAAGTACGCTTGGTAGATGTGGGGGAGAGGTGTTGTTATTAAGAATATGGCAGAATTTTCCTTTGTGACTGAAGTGAAAAGGCCAGAACATGAAGATCCCAAGCTTAGGAAATTGAGTGAAAAGATTCCACTGCAGCAACAACCCTTATTTGAGCTAACCGGAGATTGAGTCCTTAGATACCAGGGTCGCTTATGTGTACCAGTAGTTGGAGAACTCCGTACAAATATTATTTTAAAGGCATATCATTCTATATATGCATCTCACCCTGGAGAGACGAAGATGTAACATGACCTTCGACAAATCTATAGGTGGAATGACATGAAAAAAGATATTGCGGAGATGGTAGCTGAATGTACCAACTGCCAACAAGTTAAAGTAGAGCATCAAAGGCATGGAGACCTAACCCAATATATCGAGTTTCTGTTATCGAAATGGAATATGATAAATATTGACTTCATCATTGGTTTGCCTCGCACTACACGAAGGTATGATTCTATTTGTGTAATTATCGATAGGCTGACAAAATCTGCTCATATCTTACCGGTTAGGATGATATATGTGGCTGAAGATTAGGCCAACCTTTATGTTCAGGAGATTGTTTGCCTTTATGGAATTCCATTATATATTATCTCAGATTCGAGGAGCTCAATTTACAACACATTTTTGGAGATTGTTTCAAAAAGGTCTAGGCCCTCAAATAAATCTTAGCACCACTTTTCATCCACAAACTAATGGACAGGCAGAGAGTACTATTCAGATGGTTGAGGATATGTTACGTGCTTGTGTGCTGGATTTGAAAGGAAGTTGGGTTCAACATTTACCTCTTATCGAGTTCGCTTATTATAAAATCTTTCAAGCTAATATACAGATAGCCCCTTAAGAAGCACTATATCGGCGGAAGTGTAGGTCCCCAATCGTTTAGTTTGAGCTCGGGGAAGTAGATTTACTAGGTCCCAATCTAGTCCAACAAGCGATTGGAAATGTTAATCTTATTAGAGATCAATTTCATAAAGCACAGTGTTGATAGAAGTCTTATGCAGATGTTTGTCGACGGAACTTAGAGTTTGATGTAGAAGATTGGGTTTTCCTGAAAGTATCGCCTATTAAAGGCATCATGCGATTCAGAAAGGAAGGGAAGCTCAGCCCTAGGTACGTTGGACCGTATAATATTTTTTGGAAGATCGGTATGGTGGTATACGATCTTGATTTGCCTTCAGAATTGCAAGTAGTTCATCATGTATTTAATGTTTCTATGTTGCAAAAGTGTATTGGATATCCTTCACATATTATGCCCATTGAAAATATTTGTATCACTGAAGATTTATCTTATATAAAGGTACCAATAGCAATTTTAGATCGGCAAGTAAGTAATCTTTAAACTAAAGTTGTGGCTTCTGTGAAAGTATTACGGAGATATAGCAACGTCGTGGAAATGACTTGGGAAGCGGAAGAGGAAATGAGGAAGGAGTACCCCCATCTGTTTAGGACTTAAGGTGAGTCACATTTCAATGATTGGCAATTATTTCTTCGCAACAACTTAGTTAGATTTTAAATATCTTGGAGGTGCAATTTATATGTCTTCTTGTGAGATAGCTATGCAAAGCTAAGTTGTTAAATTTTTTCAGAATTTGACTTAATGTTTACGACTCTAACAATATAGACTCACAAATAAAGTCCTTTGAGAAAAAAATACAAACAAATCCAAGGGATTTTCTAGATCCATTCATGTGAGAATGTTCATAGGGGGGGGGGGGAGAATGTAAGATCCCGTAATTTTTCTCTATTCTTGCACAATATACGTATCGTAGTTTGGCATGGTTATATGAGGTGTATATGACTTTGTATTGTATATTGGATATTAAGATTGCTAATAGGTGGAAATGTCAAGGAAATAAGCAAAAATTTTAGGTCAAAGGGACCCCTCAAACAAAGCCCATGATTTAAAGAAATGGCTCAAGTAGTACTTCGCATGTTTGAAATGTTTAAATTGTCCCATACCTTGTGGATAAGCCTATGACTGTACAACATGCTAAGAATAGTTTGTTATGAGGTATTATTATAGCACAAAGGTCGTATGTTAAGTTTTGAAGTCAAGAAAATTTGTGAAACTAAAGTCGGCAAAAGTTATTAAAGTTTCTCTAGTAATATTTTCTTAACTTTGGGTCAAATGCCCTGGATGTTTTCTCCCAATATATAAGGAGTTAGAAGGCCTACTACCCATTAAATCAAAACCTATTAGTCTAGTTTGCAACACAAAAAACCCCATGTCAAACCGTCATTGGAGTAAAGATTTATTAGGGTTTTACGACGGACTGCCGAGGCAGAATCCGGGTTGCAATCTGGGTCGCCTAAAAAATATGGTATGTTGGCCTAACTCAACGTTTTAAGCCATGAAACATTTCATTTCTCTTACAAACCATAAGGAAAGATTAAAAGAGGGTTCCTACAGAGTTGTTTCATGATGAAGGTCAGCCTTTGACGATTTCTTCCATTAAAAGTTGCCCCGCGCCTAGAAACATAATTTCTACATGTGGCAATCGTTTTCCCCGTCTATTAGCTGCGTTTGGAGCTAGTTTTTAAAGATATAAATTTGTATTTATTGGTTTTTCTTCAATTTTTACACTTGGTTAACTAAGGTAATCTCGGGACTATTTTATGATTGTTTTTATGAAGTTCTACGAACATTTCGTCAAGTTGAGGCCATTTGAAAAATCTGCCACTTTAAGAACAATTATGAACTGCTTATAGGTGCGTACCAGCTGTGTATATATAGTGTTTGAGAAGCTTAAGACATACAGAACAATTTTTCTGAAGAAGCTACGACCATTTGAGAGTTAATTGGAAAGGTATGTTAAGGTTAAGCTACGTCCTCATTTTAGCACCATTCTTCGGAAATTCCTAAAACGCCGAATGTGATATTTTGCTATTCTCTTGCTAGAAAGACCTTAAGTGAAAGGAATTAGGATCTAATCCTGATTATTTTCTTAATTCTATTATTTTGATATTCCACTCGTTCGGATAAATAGAGTATTCGACAACTATATGTCCTTTAATCGGTATCCTTGATTATATGTTTACATGTATAATTCTTATTCTTTTTTTGGGTGATCTGACTAAAAATATCATGGAAGACACTTATCACCTGTAAACAGTCCTCTTTTCCCACTAAACTTATTATGAAAATAAATCTTTAAAGTAACTCACGATCTTCAAAACTCTCTAATATAACTTAAATGTTTAAACTATTACACAACTTGGTTTTGGGAGTACCTCTTTTATGAATTATCTAGGAACAAAGTTAGGAACTAAGTAAGTCACCTTAAACTTGTTATGAACATCTGTAAGGTTAGATTATCTTTCAAAAATTTAAGTTAACTTTTCAAATTTTTTTGGAAGAACATACGAGGTTCCACAGGATTGTTATATAATATACACGAGTTATTATTAGGTTATGAGAACATGACTACAAATGGGCCATGATTGGCAACATGATAACAATAACTTATATGTGTTACAAATTCATGACCTGACATGCTATGCATTTTACTTCTCAGGTCTAATTGGGAGGTATGAGGCCTATTGCCTATATGTATACGTATAAGACACAGATGGCCACAAGTTGGCGAATATGATGCCGGTTTGCTATTGGAAAACACCACCATTGCTAGCATTGTGTTGGGTCTGTCATGCATCTGCATATATGTATATATATATATATATATATATATATAATATATATATATATACACACACACATACATTCCATGCATACATAAGTACTAAGCGGCCAAATCTCAGCAATGGAGATTATTTGAGTTTCAGTTTTAGATAGTATCTCTATTACCCTTTTTTTATGGTAAATATTTATGAATCTATTCTACGCTATACATACCGGTATATCTTAATCTGTATTGACGTCCCTTTGCCCGGGACGCTGCTTTTTGTTTCTTTCGAACAAGTACATAAATGGACTCTAATCGACCCACCCGCTAAGATTCATATTCAACTGTGAGTTGGTAAGCTCCATCTTATCCTGGGGCTGCCAGAGGATGTTTACTTTTGTTGTACAGTTGGGAATAGTCGGGTCCTTGTCCCAACAGTGCTTATATCACTCATAGAGGCTATTGTGGACACAATATTTTGGGTTTTCTTTTGTATGTTTCAACCTCCAGCCAATAGTCTTGGCATGTATATATGTATATGTAAGTAAGCATATCTTTAGTTGTGGCCTCGTCGGCTAGATAGTATATTGTTATTTTTAGGCTTTTCTACCTTTGTTTGTATGGTTTGTTCTCTTTCAGGTCATCACCTTTAGGGTCCTGGCCTCACTTTTTAGAGATTGTGCTACCCAATCTTTTGTCTCTTAGTTTTGTTTAGCTAGTAT
This sequence comes from Solanum sitiens, assembly GCA_016801875.1. NCBI lineage: Eukaryota > Viridiplantae > Streptophyta > Magnoliopsida > Solanales > Solanaceae > Solanum > Solanum sitiens. The sequence goes on along the minus strand of JABWTJ010000615.1, from coordinate 33,112 downwards.
GTTTTAGTGGGAAACTTGGTCTTATAGAGTATCGAGTGCATGTTACTTCCCCTCTTTCGGGGTGAGACACCGAACCATCCCAGGAAGGTGAACACCGACGTAGTCAATGCCTCCAAGTATGAAGAGGAGTATACACTGATTGTGTCACTAGAAAGGTCTGTGTAACAACCCTAAAAATAGATATGCTAAGTAATGCTTAATGTGCCAAGAATGCCTACGATTAGACCAGGGTTCACACGGATTAATGCGCGTAGAACCAGACCTTGGAACCCTTGGTACATCCAAGCCAACTAACTTTGGGAGTTAGTTGAGCTAGGAAAGGTTGGGTCCAACCATGTAGGGCTCTCGAATACGAAGATTTACTCGAAAGTGTCTTTACCGGACTTTAAAAGAAGAAATCTTAGGTTTGAAGGGTCTAGGGGTAAAATGGTCTTTTTTCAAGCTAAGGGTAGTATCGTAATTACCCTAAATATATAATTAATTAATTATTTATTAAGGTGGAGGGGCAAATTGGGGAGAGAGAAACGAAATGGAGCTCTTGAAGTTAAGTCTTGCTCCACCCGGGTTCGAACCTAGGTGGAAGCAATGAATTAAATTGTTTTTAATTTAAGTTGGTAAATTAATGTAATTAATTTATATTATTATTTATTAGCTGATTTAAAATAAAAGGAAATCAGATTTTTAATAATTAAATAAAATCTTATTTGACTAAGTCCTAAACTAGACTCCTAAGCCTAAGAAAACTCTCCTCTCCCACACTTACCTCTCTCTCTCACGTCTCTATCACCCTCATTCACGTTTTTTCTGCCACAATAACTTCAAAAAACAGTAGGTAAACCAATGTTCTTCACACTTGAAGAACTCACAACGAAAATTACAAACAAACAACTAATCAAAAAAATTACGCAAGAGGGAGGATTATTCCGTCGAATTGGTGTTGAAGTTGAGGGGATTTGGACGTGATTTTTGGAGAAAGTTTTGGGCAACAAGTCAAGGTTTGAACTACATAAAAGGTATGGGTTTTCTTACTCTTGGTCCCTTTCCCAAGAGACCCCTAGGATTCAGTCGATTCTAATCCGAAAACTAGGATTGTTTCCCCGTTTCATGTCCCTGTCACTAGCTCCTATTGATGGTTGTAGGTTGGTATGTCTGCTGGTAGATATTAGGCATGTAATGTGTTTTTTCATGATGAATATGTTCATGAATGTGTATTTGGAATCGTACGAATGATAACCTATGTTTTTCGAAAATATGTGTTTATGTGTGTGCAATGTGTAGTCGTGACTTTGAACACGGATTGAAGTATGAAATGACTTGTTTTATGGTTGTATTTCACGTGCACAAACTTGTATTAATCGTGATGTTCATATGAAGTATAATGTGGCTGATTTGAGTGAAAAACTATTAGCTAAATGATTCACGAAATGCCCTAAGAATTAACTCTAAATGTTGATGAAAAGAAGCTGAAAAATGTATCTCAAATTTCCAGCACATTGTTGGTTAATTTCAGCCAAGTAAAGTTCTTTAATAAGCTATGAAAAATAAAGAAAAATAAGTGAGGTCACTGAGGATCGAACCCGTGACCTCACCATGTTAAAAATCAGTGAAATAAGGTGAGAAAAAAGAAATGTGGAGAGTGGGGATTGAACACCCAACCTCTTGAATGGATGAGAGAGTTAGGAGAAAAATAACGGAGAAAAATAAATGTGGAGAGTGGGGTTGAACCCCCAACCTCTTGAATGGATGAGAGAGTTAGGAGAAAAATAAAGGAGAAAAATAAATGTGGAGAGTGGGGATTGAACCCCCAACCTCTTTGATAGGTGAGAAAGTTAAGAGATAAATTAAAATAAAAATAATGAGCTTGTGGGGGATTGAACCCACAACCTCCTTGACTTAAACGAAAAAAAGAGAGGAGAAAAAGAAAGGAAATATTATGGGGTTGATGGGAATCGAACTAGGGTCTCCCAAATCTGAAAAATGCAATTATCAAGTTTAAAATAAGATTAAGTGTTGTCCAAGGGATTCGAACTTGGGTTCCCGTGCCCAAATTCCGTATTGATACATAAGTCATACGTGAATTAAATGTTCAAGAATAATGCCACCTACTTAGATCGAAATCAAGATCTTGGCAAACATACAAAATACATAAGTCTTGTACTACATAATCTTAGGAAGATATGAGTCACTTAACGAACTATGAATGAAGCCTCATGGCTTTTATGTATAGACCCATAAGTCTAGCATACGTTTAAAAATAAGTGAACCTAAGATGTATGAAATGAAATGATGAAACCCTAGAAGGGTTAAGTAAGAGTGTGAAACACACTAAATGGCCAAGTGCATTGACATATGATGAAATGAACAATAAAGTGATGAAATGAACAATGATATGATCAAAATGAACAATGAAATGACGAAATGAACAATGAAATGATGAAATGAACAATGAAATGATGAAATGAAAAATGAAATGATGAAACCCTAGAAGGGTTAAGTAAGAGTGTGAAACACACTAAATGGCCAAGTGCATTGGCATATGATAAAATGAACAGTGAAATGATGAAATGAACAATGAAATGATGAAATGAACAATGATATGATGAAATGAACAATGAAATGATGAAATGAAAAATGATATGATGAAATGAACAATGAAATGATGAAATGAACAATGAAATGACGAAATGAACAATGAAATGATGAAATGAACAATGAAATGATGAAATGAGAAATGAAATGATGAAACCCTAGAAGGGTTAAGTAAAAGTGAGAAACACACTAAATGACCAAGTGCATTGGCATATGATGAAGTGAACATTCACGTAATAAGGGGTGAGTAATTATGAAGAGCACATGTGCTAATGTTAATGAATGTGGTGACAACATGATACGAGGCTAATGTAAAAGATGAGAACAATCTCAAATGAGCCTAAGTATATGTTACCAAAACGTACTCACCTATGAGAGTGTAAAGTTAATGAAGAGACCACTCTATATGAACACTCTAATGAAAGTATTGAGTTTAACACACTTAATACTAATGATGAGATGAGAAGTCATCTATTGAGCTATGATGTCCTCATACTAGAAGTCAACTTCCATGACGTATGAGATGAATGTAATGGAACTTTATACTGAGCACCGATAGACTAGCTATGAGCGGTGATGCCTTCTTTCGGGAAGGGCGGAGGTTCACGTAACTCTCATGAGATGAGACTGTCCGGCATGCCGGGTATGGGTCTCCTTATATCTCCTAGTCTTCGAACCTATACTGCCAATATAGGGATCTGGCGGGGTTAAATTCCCATGTACGCTAGCATGTTTTGGGTCACTTTGGCCAGTGATTCCACCTCTTTTTGGTGTGGGGGAGACACTGGATTTCATGATGCTCACATGATCTATGTCGGTTAAAGTTAAAGTTCCCAATGAATGAATGGGGCCAGCCTCAAATGATGCACATAATGAAATGAATGATACCAAAGGTGTTAGGATAGGATAATCAAAAGGTGAGTTAGATTCAAGTAATGACATTAGGTCATTATTGGTCATTGCACAACGAACCTAATGAAAGTCTTAAACTACATCTTAGGTATAGCTGGTGTTTACACTGGTGTATGAATGAAATGAAATGGAGTACGTATGAATGAACGAAGCAGACTCTGTGTTTGCTAATGAAGACTCCCTAGTTGAGGTCCCATCAGTTGAGCCCTCATTTCTGGGATGTCTTAATGTCAAGTCCATGATTCCAAGGTCTCATGGCATATGAATGAATGATATGAAAGAAGTTATGTGCTACATGCAAAATGTACTGTATGCTATATGATATGTGCTATGTGTAAATGTTATGTGTTGTGTGCAAATATGAAAAGTATGATGATGTATGTTATTTTCATGGCATAACTTTCCTATTTCAAATCTGGAAAGCTCACTGACTTTCCTAATCCAAATTTGGAAAGCTCATTTACTTTCCTAATTCAAATTTGGAAACTTTCCTAATCTCAATTTGGCAAATCCACTGACTTGACTTCCAAAAATCATGTTGTTAGAAAAGAGCTATTCTTTCTCATGCATGTCCTTGGTGTGTGCTTGCATATACCCATACTTAGTACAAATGTGTACTAACCCTATACAAACTCTACTATTTTAGGTACAGGCACAGGTGGACGATAGAGCTACAGGATCATCGTTGCAGTTATCCGGACGTCCAACATTCATCTTGAGTTGGTAGGTCTTCATACTTTCGAGGATGCTACTATTTTATATTCTAGCTTAGTTTTAGAGTTGAGCTAGTGGAGAATGTTCCACTAGCGTTTCTTTCCTATTTTTATTCAGACTATGTATTGGTGCCATTTTGGCAATTATACACTTTATAAGAATTGAACTATTTCTTTCAGTTGCTTATCTCTTAATGTTAGATGGTTGATGGTGAACAATTAAGTATTAATGAGAATATTTTTATAAGTATGTTAGGAAACAAAAAGTTTCAAATTTTCTGCTAAAATTAACCTATGTAAAGTAAGAATGATGTAAGTAGGCTTGTCTGCGACCTCTGAGAGGTCAACGACGCCGGTCTCGTCTGGGGTCTAGATTCCAGTCGTGACAAAGTTGGTATCAGAGCTATAGGTTAAATTCCGAGGATAATGAGTTCACATCAACCACATTGAGTAGTTTCTAAGTCATGGTAGTGAAGTGCACCACTATCCTGGATTAGAGACTGCATGATGCGTAGGAAAATTTCCCTTCTTCTACTCTTTATCATGCTATCTAGAGCCTTGACACTTTGTGTCATTCTAAATATCTAACTTCATTCTTGTGTGCGCGCTTAGAAGAATACACACAAGAATTAGGATGACCAAGTGGTCTAAGGTGCTAGACTCAAGATCTGGCCTTCCCAAGAAGGGGCAGTGATAGAAATACCCAGCGTGAACGAAAGACGTTTGATAAGAGTGGTTGTTCGCATGAAGGTGAGTGCATGGTAGGTTCTAAAGCCTGCTATGAGTATTGATGAAGAGGAGAAGGCTAAGTTGGCTGCTTACTAGCTCAAGGAGATGGCTTAGGTATGGATTACTTCATAAATGCTAGACTACCATAGACTATCGAAACAGGGTAGTAAGGTCAAGTTTCCGAATAAGTTAGAGTTAAAATGAATTCATGTTTGCATTTCATGTTGCTATTTTTGTATAGCGTGGACATGATTTTTGAGTTACATGAGTTGTGAGGTGCATCAAGTTAAGTGCGATTGAGAAAGAAGTTCCTCAATCTCAAATATGAAGCTTCAGATAAGCTTGAGTAATATGCCTTATCCTGAGTAAGTGTGAAACAGAAATTCACAAAGAGTAAAGTCTCAAGTATGTTAAAATATTTTCAAAAGTCACCCTCTTTATCTTAAAATGATGTGTAGTGTCATTCGGGGATGAATGTTCCTAAGGGGGGGATAATGTAACAACCCTAAAAATAGATATGCTAAGTAATGCTTAATGTGCCAAGAATGCCTACGATTAGACCAGGGTTCACATGGATTGATGCGCGTAGAACCAGACCTTGGAACCCTTGGTACAGCCAAGCCAACTAACTTTGGGAGTTATTTGAGCTAGGAAAGGTTGGGTCCAACCATGTAGGGCTCTCGAATACGAAGATTTACTCGAAAGTGTCTTTACCGGACTTTAAAAGAAGAAATCTTAGGTTTGAAGGGTCTAGGGGTAAAATGGTCTTTTTTCCAGGCTAAGTGTAGTATCATAATTACCCTAAATATATAATTAATTAATTATTTATTAAGGTGGAGGGGTAAATTGGGGAGAGAGAAACGAAATGGAGCTCTTGAAGTTAAGTCTTGCTCCACCCAGGTTCGAACCTAGGTGGAAGCAATGAATTAAATTGTTTTTAATTTAAGTTGGTAAATTAGTGTAATTAATTTATATTTATTATTTATTAGCTGATTTAAAATAAAAGGAAATCAGATTTTTAATAATTAAATAAAATCTTATTTGACTAAGTCCTAAACTAGACTCCTAAGCCTAAGAAAACTCTCCTCTCCCACACTTACCTCTCTCTCTCACGTCTCTATCACCCTCATTCACATTTTTTTCTGCCAAAATAACTTCAAAAAACAGTAGGTAAACCAATGTTCTTCACACTTGAAGAACTCACAACGAAAATTACAAACAAACAACTAATCAAAAACGTTACGAAAGAGGGAGGATTATTCCGTCGAATTGGTGTTGAAGTTGAGGGGATTTGGACGTGATTTTTGGAGAAAGTTTTGTACAACAAGTCAAGGTTTGAGCTACATAAAAGGTATGGGTTTTCTTACTCTTGGTCCCTTTCCCAAGAGACCCCTAGGATTCAGTCGATTCTAATCCGAAAACTAGGATTGTTTCCCCGTTTCATGTCCCTGTCATTAGCTCCTATTGATGGTTGTAGGTTGGTATGTCTGCTGGTAGATATTAGGCATGTAATGTTTTTTTTCGTGATAAATATGTTCATGAATGTGTATTTGGAATCGTACGAATGATAACCTATGCTTTCCGAAAATATGTGTTTATGTGTGTGCAATGTGTAGTCGTGACTTTGAACACGGATTGAAGTATGAAAATGACTTGTTTTATGGTTGTATTTCACGTGCACAAACTTGTATTAATCATGATGTTCATATGAAGTATAATGTGGCTGATTTGAGTGAAAAACTATTAGCTAAATGATTCACGAAATGCCCTAAGAATTAACTCTAAATGTTGATGAAAAGAAGCTGAAAAATGTATCTCAAATTTCCAACACATTGTTGGTTAATTTCAGCCAAGTAAAGTTCTTTAATAAGCTATGAAAAATAAAGAAAAATAAGTGAGGTCACTGAGGATCGAACCCGTGACCTCACCATGTTAAAAATCAGTGAAATAAGGTGAGAAAAAGGAAATGTGGAGAGTGGGGATTGAACCCCCAACCTCTTGAATGGATGAGAGAGTTAGGAGAAAAATAAAGGAGAAAAATAAATGTGGAGAGTGGGGATTGAACCCCCAACCTCTTGAATGGATGAGAGAGTTAGGAGAAAAATAAAGGAGAAAAATAAATGTGGAGAGTGGGGATTGAACCCCCAACCTCTTGGATAGGTGAGAAAGTTAAGAGATAAATTAAAATAAAAATAATGAGCTTGTGGGGGATTGAACCCACAACCTCCTTGACTTAAACGAAAAAAAGAGAGGAGAAAAAGAAAGGTAATATTATGGTGTTGATGGGAATCGAACTAGGATCTCCCAAATCTGAAAAATGCAATTATCAAGTTTAAAATAAGATTAAGTGTTGTCCAAGGGATTCGAACTTGGGTTCCCTTGCCCAAATTTCGTATTGATACATAAGTCATACGTGAATTAAATGTTCAAGAATAATGCCACCTACTTAGATCAAAATCGGGATCTTGGCAAACATACAAGATACATAAGTCTTGTACTACATAATCTTAGGAAGATATAAGTCACTTAACGAACTATGAATGAAGCCTCATGGCTTGTATGTATAGACCCATAAGTCTAGCATACGTTTAAAAATAAGTAAACCTAAGATGTATGAAATGAAATGATGAAACCCTAGAAGGGTTAAGTAAGAGTGTGAAACACACTAAATGGCCAAGTGCATTAACATATGATGAAATGAACAATAAAATGATGAAATGAACAATGATATGATGAAATGAACAATGAAATGACGAAATGAACAATGAAATGATGAAATGAACAATGAAATGATGAAATGAGAAATGAAATGATGAAACCCTAGAAGGGTTAAGTAAGAGTGTGAAACACACTAAATGGCCAAGTGCATTGGTATATGATAAAATGAACAGTGAAATGATGAAATAAACAATGAAATGATGAAATGAACAATGATATGATGAAATGAACAATGAAATGATGAAATGAAAAATGATATGATGAAATGAACAATGAAATGACGAAATGAACAATGAAATGATGAAATGAACAATGAAATGATGAAATGAGAAATGAAATGATGAAACCCTAGAAGGGTTAAGTAAAAGTGAGAAACACACTAAATGACCAAGTGCATTGGCATATGATGAAGTGAACATTCACGTAATAAGGGGTGAGTAATTATGAAGAGCACATGTGCTAATGTTAATGAATGTGGTGACAACATGATACGAGGCTAATGTAAAAGATGAGAACAATCTCAAATGAGCCTAAGTATATGTTACCAAAACGTACTCACCTATGAGAGTGTAAAGTTAATGAAGAGACCACTCTATATGAACACTCTAATGAAAGTATTGAGTTTAACACACTTAATACTAATGATGAGATGAGAAATCATCTATTGAGCTATGATGTCCTCATACTAGAAGCCAACTTCCATGACGTATGAGATGAATGTAATGGAACTTTATACTGAGCACCGATAGACTAGCTATGAGCGGTGATGCCTTCTTTCGGGAAGGGCGGAGGTTCACGTAACTCTCATGAGATGAGACTGTCTGGCATGCCGGGTATGGGTCTCCTTATATCTCCTAGTCTTCGAACCTATACTGCCAATATAGGGATCTGGCGGGGTTCAAATCCCATGTACGCTAGCATGTTTTGGGTCACTTTGGCCGGTGATTCTACCTCTTTTCGGTGTGGGGGAGACACTGAATTTCATGATGCTCACATGATCTATGTCGGTTAAAGTTAAAGTTTCCAATGAATGAATAGGGCCAGCCTCAAATGATGCACATAATGAAATGAATGATACCAAAGGTGTTAGGATAGGATAATCAAAAGGTGAGTTAGATTCAAGTAATGACATTAGGTCATTCTTGGTCATTGCACAACGAACCTAATGAAAGTCTTAAACTACATCTTAGGTATAGCTGGTGTTTACACTGGCGTATGAATGAAATGAAATGGAGTACGTATGAATGAACGAAGCAGACTCTGTGTTTGCTAATGAAGACTCCCTAGTTGAGGTCCCATCTGTTGAGCCCTTATTTCTGGGATGTCTTAATGTCAAGTCCATGATTCCAAGGTCTCATGGCATATGAATGAATGATATAAAAGAAGTTATGTGCTACATGCAAAATGTACTGTATGCTATATGATATGTGCTATGTGTAAATGTTATGTGCTGTGTGCAAATGTGAAAAGTATGATGATGTATGTTATTCTCATGGCATAACTTTCCTATTTCAAATCTGGAAAGCTCACTGACTTTCCTAATCCAAATTTGGAAAGCTCATTTACTTTCCTAATTCAAATTTGGAAACTTTCCTAATCTCAATTTGGCAAGTCCACTTACTTGACTTCCAAAAATCATGTTGTTAGGAAAGAGCTATTCTTTCTCACGCATGTCCTTGGTGTGTGCTTGCATATACCCATACTTAGTACAAATGTGTACTAACCCTATACAAACTCTACTATTTTAGGTGCAGGCACAGGTGGACGATAGAGCTACAGGATCATCATTGCAGTTATCCGGACGTCCAACACTCATCTTGAGTTGGTAGGTCCTCATGCTTTCGAGGATGCTACTATTTTATATTCTAGCTTAGTTTTAGAGTTGAGCTAGTGGAGAATGTTCCACTAGCTTTTCTTTCCTATTTTTATTCAAACTATGTATTGGTGCCATTTTGGCAATTATACACTTAATAAGAATTGAACTATTTCTTTCAGTTGGTTATCTCTTAATGTTAGATGGTTGATGGTGAACAATTACGTATTAATGAGAATGTTTTTATAAGTATGTTAGGAAACAAAAAGTTTCAAATTTTCCGCTAAAATTAACCTATGTAAAGTAAGAATGATGTAAGTAGGCTTGTCTGCGACCTCTGAGAGGTCAACGACGCCGGTCTCGTCTGGGGTCTAGATTCCAGTCGTGACAGTCTGCTTCCGATTCTTTGACAAACTCTACTGCCGGGTTAGCTTCGGAATCTGCTACCGCTTCAAGTTCCCACAATCAATTTGCCTCGTCTAATGAGGCCACTACCTCAGAATAGTTCCTAGTCCCACAAAACTAAACCTGATCCGGCAACTGGGGAGTCAAACCGATTGTGTGTCAAGGGGCAATGGCAAATCTACCGAGATGCTAAAATGATAAATACCAAAGAGAAGATGCCACTGGTTATTTAAATTGCACAAATGTGAGTAGATGGCTTGAGACACCAATTATTTTATTGGACGACTGACTTTTATTATAGGTGGGATATCGTGAAGATTGGAGCCTTCACACGTAATGCGGAACAGAGTGAGGTTGTCCTATTAGGGCATGCTAGGTACATGTCTATGGATGGGGAGTGAGCGGAATGGGTTGCTTCACCCTGGTTAGGTATTCGGAAGGCCACCCTAACTTTGGTGGCCATGTTCATTTGGCTATTGGTATGAAACAGAATGTTATCAAAAAAGGTTGACAACCTAGTTACATGGGATAGAGCAATCATGGTTGATGCATTGGTCGCGGGGATTGAGATCGATTTTGCCCGCATGCTATATGGCGAAGATACAGAGAGGACCTTCAAGACCTCCTAACCTTTTATGTGTATGATTTTTCAGCTATGCAGGGATGTTGGAGTGCCAATCTAGCACTGTGACAAGTTGGTCCATCTAACAGGGACTCTAGGCATTGGACTAATCCAGAATGAGGCAAATGTGGAAGCACCACGAAGAGGGCCTCGAGTCGATGTTCCTTTGGTCAATGATTTGGTAGATGTTGTGGAGCAGATGGAGGGCGATGGGAACTTTGCTGCACCATATTACTGTAACACTCCAAAAGTCCAAGACCTAATATAGAGCCTCACATATTGGTCTAAGATTAGTAACACTATCATAATGCCTAAAACAATATGAACAAACCATTTAGGAAGTTTTGGAGTCAATACATCAAGAAACGTCCAAGACGTCCGCAAGTTAGTCTGATCGAACTAGTGAAACATCCTTTGGTTTCGGATAGGTTTAGAGGTGTTGTATGAGATCTAAAACTTGTAACATGACTTTAAATAGGTCGAACCAAGTATATATAGTGGAATCGTCCAGGTCCGACCCCCCAAGGGTCGCCTTAGGGGTCCACGAAAGGACCCCAAACATGGCCAAGCAAGCTTCCAAAGTAGCGGCCAAAATACACATAGATGAAATGTGTCTGTCCCCGACTTGGTGGGCCCTTGGTCAAAAATCAAGTATGCTTCGCGGGCAGGTCGCTGACTCCACTGTCTCAAAAAAATAATTTAGGAAATATTGCAGGAGCAGCGCCACATCGCAGACTTGTTCCCCGACAAAAAATTGAAATTTGGAATTCAAGTTTGACATCATTAAAGGGTAAATTTAGGTGAGGGGTCTTTTGGGTATTTCATGGGGGACCTATATATTGAGTTCCTATCGATTTTCCTTCACATTGACTCACTCAAATCAAAACCCCAAATTAAAACTCAAAAGCTCTCACCTTTTGTTACTTTCTCTCTCTATTCAACCTCCATTGAAGGAAGAAGGAAGCTTGAAGAAGAATACCAATTTCTCTAGTATTTCACTCAATCTTAGTGGATTAAGCTTCATTAAGGTATGTGTTCTTCACTCTTAGGATTCCTTTCCCCAAGAGTTCCTCTCAAAGTTGATTTCTAAATCACTCAAATTCTTCGAGTTTTTCTATACAAATGGGTTTTCTTCTCAACTTCAAATTGATCGTTGATTATGGTTAATTGTGATTGCCTATGACTAATTAAGAGTATATTGTTGAGTAATTGATGTTAATTTATGGAATTTCATGTAGATAATGTCCTTTCCCCAATTCCCCCAAATGTTGCATCTTGCTTGTAAATTGATGGGAACTGAATAATGTATTGACTGTTAGACTTTTCTTAACTATTCTAATTCACTCATGGACTGCTAGGGTCATTTATTGTTGGGATTGGATCTATTTCTTGAAGTATTTATGATGAACCCTTTCATCCCTAACCCTAGATCAGGAATTAAAGTTAATTTGGATAGTGATGATACCATTGGCTTAGTTGTTGTATAGATTACTATTGTATGCTTTTGTTACACCTATTGTGGGGTAGATGATGGCTTGTGAAGGAGACTGAGTAAGTCTTTATGATCCTAACCTTTACTTCAATTATTATGAATTGTGTTTGGGGATGAAGTTCAATTGAAGTGTATCTTGTGATTACATTAAGTAAGGTTGGTATGATGATGATATTGAAATGTCTTGATTATATGACTTGTGAGATGTTGGCTAAGATGTAATCATATAAGGTTGGTTATGAATTTTATATGTGCCTTATTATGATATGGTGATGTTAATGTGCTAATATCACATATGAGGGTTGTATTGAAAGGACATACTCATGCAATACCTATTGAGCTAATGACTATGACTATACAAGGGGTTAGACCCCTATGACCTAAACTAAGTTATGATTGATAAACAAAGACATTTAAAAAGGTACTCTAGCTTAGCAGTGAGTGAACTAGTATTTAGGAGTGTCCCTTCCCAAGTAGGGAAGGTAGGTTCACTATTGTACTCATGAGATTGGAGACTACTATGCCAAAGGCATAAAGAGGGCCCCAAGCATATCTCCTAGTTCTAGAACTATGTTGCCTCCGTAGGAATACTAACTAGTGGATCCACCTAGATGCTACGTTCATGTATGGTACTACTTTGACCGGTAGTCCACATTCTTTCGGTGTAGGGTTTTTATGACACCAGATTCCACATTTAGCTCTTGTGGTATATGTCGGTTAAGGCAAGTGTTCCCGAAAGTTAAATGAGGTAATGTTGTGAATGCTAACTAGGGTGAGTTAAGGGGTTGACTTAGTCTAGGTAGGGGTGTGGGACTCTACCTACGAATTGCACTAGTTGGCTTTAAGGGAAGTACTAGAAGGTTGTTCTTATGTTCTTATGTTCTTATAAAGTGAATGTTATGCATATGATTACTTTACATATTGATGATCCTATGTGATGTTAGTTTGATTTATGAACATGCTATTGGTCTATATTGATAAATATGATGATGACTACTTTTGATGCTAGGTTATGTTGAGTTAGGCATTACTTATGATCCTTTGTTTGGTTTACTTGATTGAGTAAGGTTATGGGGATTGTCTTGGTCATTGCACTTGTAGGCTAAAAGGTGGGTTATGAATAAGGGTCTTGCTTATGTTATAAGGTTATTAATTCTTATACATGTTGAATTGACTATACTTGATGATGTTGGTCTTGTGTTGTACAAGGTTTTGACATAAGGATTGTGTGAATATTGGCTTATATGGGTTTTGGTTGTGCATAAGGCTTTTCAATGTACTTTAGCATGGTTTTTATCAAATGTACCCTTTGTGCAAAGTATGTGTATGCATATGCTCTCATACTTAGTACAAGTGGTGTACTAACCCCATGTTTCCCTCTTATTCCAAAACATTTTAGGTCCCGGTCACTAAAGAGGTTGAGGCCGATTTGCAAGGAAGGCTTGGATCATTTCTCCAAGTTTTGGTAGGTCCTCTAGTTCGAGGATGGTGCGAACTACTCTACCCTAGTAGTATTGCTATAGTCAAAACACATTCATTTCATTCCTATTATTTTGAGGATATTGTTGTAAGCCCTATGTGGCAATATACATTTGTGTAAGGGCTATGCCTAATGTTTCTAATTCGTTTTAGATGGTTTAATATGAGACATATTATAGACTTCTTATGAGATTATGTTCCTATATTATGTATGTGAAATAAAATTAGAAGCCTATGTAGTGCTTTCTATGGTGAGGAGTCTAAGTAAACTTCTTATGTATATATCATGTGTAAGAGAGAGGTATAAGTAAACCTCAATGTAGAAGTAAACAAAAAAATTTAAATTTTCCGCATTTTTAACCTATGAATGTAATGACGAATGTTAAGAGGCTAGTCTTAGTCTTCTCCGCCGACGACGACAACGGTTACGTCTAGGGGGTGCTCCCCGTATGTGACAATTACCTCAATACGGAAGTTGATTGTTGAGTCTGAAGAGAGAGTAGAAATAAGGATAGAGGTGAAAATGGACCAAAATGTCCAAGTTGTTCATAAGAGGCTCGATGCCTTCGAGTTGAGAATTCTAGAGAGGACAACTCCTACTACTGATATGTCCTCTTTCCATACTGAGCTAGTTAGTCTACGGGACGATGTTCATGCCATTCTTATATGATGCTGTGATACAGACTGCACCCTCCGCATTAGGCGATGATACAGTCTTAGGTGCACTATTTAATAGCGATTACGGGGAGGAGGAACCCAAACCCACTCGTGTCCGAGGTAATAGGCACCGATATAGCCGCACCACTAAGCTCATAGAGGAGGAAAAGGCCAGCAAAGGCAACCCAGGCTAGAGAAGAAGGCAAAGAAAGACTCCATCATAGATGAGCAACTGAGGCAGCAGAGGGCTCGTGAGATGGTTGATGGGCCATCGAGTTCTATGCCCGTTATTGAGGTTCTGCCTACTGTAGAGGATGATGTGGGCACTGGTGATAGTGGGGTGAGACCGCGAGATAACACTACTGAGGGAGTTGTGATTAAAGATGCGAGCTCTATTCAGGGTGGCCCCACTGGTGTTATCGCAGAGTTCGAGAATTCAGACCCACCCACTTGGTTATGATTCTTTAGAGCTATGCGCCACAGGTTTGCTTCACTCAAGTCCATGACTTTTTACTGCTTTTATGCGCACTGGGGAAATTGCACTTATTTTCGTTATGGTGGGCTAAATGGATTGTGAGTGATAGGGTGAATTCTAAATAACCCAACTCATAATCCTCTCTTGGGGTTTTCTTGCTTGTGTTCATTTCCCCCAAGATATTCTTAATTTCTGTTGAACCGACGTGTGTTAGGATTGTATATGTAAAAACATGAGAAGGAATGAAGTATGATGGCATAAGTTTAGTTGAATATAGAAATGATACATGTCCAAAATTGTTGAGATATGTGCTATAAGCTGTTGATTAGAATGAGTTGGATTTGTTGGCTCTTAATATGACATGATAATGAAGCAACCTGAATTCATGACTTAAGATCTAACTTGAACTCGGTAATATGATAATCTGATAATGCAACCATGTGCCAAGAGTGTGTGAGATTAATCTATTTTTCAAAGACTTTTGTGCCAATCTAGAACTTTCCTGGTTAGTGTTGTAAAGATAACCAATTCTAGAGTCTAGGAAGTTATCATAGGACCTTGTTCTAAAAAATACACTTAATGCCTAAAAGAATCCAACCAAATAACATAAATTTTCCCGTTGATTTAAATGTTTTGTGCCTTATTGAGAGCAATTCTTTCTAAACCCCTAACTCACCTTCCCATAATCTACTATGTTGGCCCCGGTACCTCATTGGATATGTGCACCTTGACTTAGGCCAAAAGCCTAAGTTGAGGGTGTCTAATGCGAAATTAACCTCAATCTTGGCCCTGATCCTATATTGGATATTGCTCACCTCAACTAGCAGAAAATCTGTAAGTTGAGGGTGGCTATGGAAAGGGAAATCAAAAGAAATATAGGTATGAAAGGAGTTTAGTATTGAAAAAGGAAAAAAAATGAGACGATGTGACTTTGTGTGAAAGAAAGTGAGCAAAATTAAAGAAGAAAATGAATGAAAAAGAATAAAAAAGTGAAAAATAAAAAAGTTACAAAGTTGAAATTCACATCAAAAGTCGAAAGGAATCATGGGAAAGAAAACTGAAAAAAGTAAGATGTCGACAATAGGGCAAAAAGAGGTAGAAAAGCCTAATGTAATATCGAGGAGGTAAAAATTAACTAAAAGTACCACACCTGACCCCGAGCATACGTTATAAGCCAAAAAAGTCTTATTGTGATCCAGGAACCTAGTTTGGAGAATCTAAGCAGTGAAAATAAGGGCAAGCCTATGGTATTGAGAACTAACTGTAACTTGAATTTACTTCTGAGCGTGAGTGTTGAATGAAACCTTGTACTCAAAATCATTTTTACTCTGTGAAAAAGGGGAATTCGTTTGAAGTAAGGGCACTGATCACATTGTTTGAAAGTTGTTACCTTGGTGATAGTAAAACAATGCATGTTGGGTGTTGAGTGGTAGATCATTGTCATATTTGATCCGCACAAATTAGCTTGTTGAGTCCATGAGAAAAGATGTGCACGCAAAAAGAGAGTCGGGATAGAGAGCCATATGATTGCTTGTGCTTGAGTTGCTTGCTTCTATACTAGTGTCGTTTAGAGTTTTAGCGCATCGCTTGAGGACACACATCAATAATAAGTTGAGTGTGTTGATGTACCATGATTTTACGGTATTTTTAATAAATTCACTTAACAGTTGTGTGTGTCTAGAGCCATTTTGGTGGTTAGACATTATTGTTCTTGTTTACTTATTGCTTTTGGAGATTAACTTTGCAAACTTTGGCAATTATAGATTTCTAAAGCACGTTTTGGAGATTTTGGTTTTACAATTCAAGTTCAAATTCTTGGTTTATTGTTCTTATTACGTAAGTTCATGATTCTTTCATCTAAAAATATGAATTGTGTTCTTGCTAATATGGGTAACTAAATCCACAACTAGGGTTGTGGGAATCATGAGCGATTAACAAAGTATAAATAGTAATTAAATAACTCTTGAATAGTGTTATTGCATGCATTGATAATTCTTTCGTCTAAAAGTCTTTTTAATGGTGGTCAACGTTAGAATTTGTCTTGTTGCTACTTACTGGACCAATAAGGTAATTAATTAAAAAATAACTATCAACAAAGATTTAGTGTGATACTATCTAATAGTCTAATGTCTGTTGGTGCGAGGGTGAAAACTAAGCCATACATCGATATGATGTCTAATAAGGTAAAGGTAAGGGTTAATAAAGTATACACACATAGCCGAACCAAGGTGTGGGGTGAAATTCTATAGATGGCGGACCAAGGATTTCAATATACGTAACTTATCACTTTGAATGTTATACACTATAAGGGGGTTGCTATTACTAGGATTACCGCTTTATGAGCTTGTGTGGAACACTTATACCCTAGTTATTTCTCATCTTGATAACAACTAAAGTTCAAATCTTGCTCACTGAATACTTACACAATTTTCAGAATTTGTTCCACAAATTCCCCTTTAATTACATGTTTTTGGAAATACATTGGCTAAACGAATATAATCGTTAGTTATGTTTAAGTCTAAACCATTTTCCTCGGGAGATTGACCCTTACCTACAAGTTGGGTTCTTTACTTTATAACAATCTCTTATGCTTCTTTAGGGAGGTGTAATTTGAGCGTATTATGTGGGTATCTCTTCTTCATATCCTCCTTAGCCGCCCAAGTTGCTTTCTCAACAAATTGATTCCTCCATAAGACCTTGACTAATGCTACCTCATTGGTCCTCAACTTGCGAACCTGACGATATAGAATCTGAATAGGTACCTCCTCATTATATAGGTTGTCCTTAATACCAATATTTTTCGTCGGTATAATAGGTTTAGGATCGTCTGTCACGCCAGGAGCATTTACCTTGGGTGGGACTGTCACTCGAGAACCATTGTCTGCATAGCTTAACTTATACCAAAAGACTTCATCAACAAAAGACAGTTTCAAAGGATAACTCATGCAATAACATAAAGAATTATTAGACTAGCAAAAATGAAAACTTAAGTCTTAACATCAACAACTGAAAATGCAAAGACTAAAGAATAACATCAACAACTGAAAATGCAAAGACTAAAGAACTATAACTATTTGTCTATGACGCCTCTAAAACAAAGAGAGATGTCAATACCCCTATCATTTTAACAACTAAAGCACTAAAACAATGTAAAAGGGGACCTACTTAAAGCAAGGAGGCTCACCAACAGACTCTGAGTGCTCAACTGAATCAACAAGGTGCTAAATGTTGATCATGGTTACATATATCTACATCATTTTATGATGTAGGCTAAATGACATCAGTACATTGAATGTCCAAGCATGTGAGGGGAAAACTAAACATGACATAAACTTGAAAGGAATATGAAAACAACACTTATCTTAGCTTTACTAAACCCATGTTTACTAAACTCAAATGTAAAGTAAAACAACAATAAAGGCGTATTTTATACAAAACATTTGAAATAGTAGGCGAAAACTCAATATATTATATAAATACAATAACAAAGTTTACATATAAACTAATATGATATTGTGGAGTTTCTCTAACCGACAACCATCGCTATGAGCTAAAGTGATGATACAACATCTCTTCCACTCTGCTATAAATGTCCTATACCTTGACATGATATAGTAAACCTCAACCAAATTAATCCAGTAGCCTATGCTAAAAAACACTAAGGAATCATCTAAAAAGCATGACCCTTTCTTCATTATGAGCTCGTCCCATTATCGGTGTTCAATACTACTCCCAAAACATATTCAGTTCATATGTTTTAAAAACAAAAACTCTTTTATGTGGTTTGAGATAATTACTTAAAAGTAGCTCAAAGACTCTCTTCAAAATCAATTTTTCTTTCTTGTTTAAATGTGAGCCCATTCAACACTTGGGAATACTTAGTTCCCGTATAATCTTTTGAAGAAATGAACTTTACTCTTACTCTTTACTCAACTCAAAATTCAAGACTTAAATAAAATCTAAAACATTTGTAAAAGTCTTTTGGAAGACTCTATGAACTTCTCTTAACTTAACTCTTAACTTTCCGTGAATTGAATAATGGATCCAACGCTCATGATCTTATATTTATGGATGATTTCATGATGTTTATACGTAACCTAGAGTGTAAAACTTAACTAGAGAGGTTAGGTATGTTCTTAAGGAACTCAAACAGAAGGAAGTGGGAAAAGGTGGAAGACCTGGCGTCCATGACGCTCTGAGTGGCACGGGGTGCCAAAGGGAAAATTTCAGAAGTTGGGTTGGGGCGCTCTAGCTGGCTCGGCGCCCCAAAGCCCAAACTTTAGAAGTCCCTTTAAGGTATATCACAAAAATATGTAAGAATATACTCATCCTCACACCTAACCTCATGAATCACACTCAAGAAACTTCTTAACAACTTCAACAACAAGAACTCAAAAGAACTTCAACAAATTTCATCAAGAACTCATAACCTTTTCTTTCAAGAACACAATTACGCTGAATTGAATCATGATTGGTGCGTGGGTGAAATAACCCAACTCTGTGTGATCTCACATACCTCGTAAGGTTGAATCCTTGGCGAAATCCACAACCAAAATTGCAAGAATTTAACGAATCTTGAACTCTTCTTCTCTTTCTCCTCTTTTCTCTTTTCTCCAAGCCCTAGCGTGTTTTGGTAAATGTGTAAACTCATATAATTCTGATTAGGCCATAATTAAACTTAATGAACAAAATTGATTAATTGGGTATGGACTAAACAAAAATACCCTTCAAAAATCCAGTTTTGGCTTTCTCTATCTAGAAAACCCAACTTTTAATGAATACATCTCATTCATAAGAACTCGGAATCACACAAACTCGGAGGCGTTAGAAAGATAATTCAGAGATATTTTCCACAGTATCTGGTAGAACACCTAAATCATCACGATCGAGGACTTATGATCGTTTGAAATTGACCAAAATTCCATACTTAACCTAACTTAGCCAATTTTCTAGATTTAATTTATTTTCAAAAATGACTCATTACAATTCTAGCTCTTTCTAATTCTTTAATATAACGAGGTGTTACAATATCTCCCCCTTGGGAACATTTATCCTCGAATGTGATTTCTCCTTGTAGGCTAAGGCGTAAGATCTAACACCTAGCTCAAACACCAAACAAGCAAAATGTAAATACAATATGCCAACTTAAAAGAAAATCCAAGAAAAGGATTAGTACCTTAATTTGGAACTTCTCCATATTCAAAGAGATGTGGGTATCTCTTCTTCATATCCTCCTAATTTTCCATGTATCTTCCTCAACAAATTGATTTCTCCATAGAATTTTGAATGATGCTACTTCTTTAGTTCACAACTTGCGAACTTGGTGATCTAGGATCTGAACAAGAATCTCCTCATATGATAAGATATCCTTGATACCAATATCTTTAGTAGGTACGATAAGTGAGGGATCTACTATGCCCTTTTTCAACATGGAGATGTGAAGTACTAAATTAACCGCTGCTAACTCTTGGGGTGACTCTAACTAATAAGCTACACTACCAACTCTTTTTGATATAAACTTAATCATCTCCTTCGAACTCTAACTCCCTTATGCTAACATCAGTGAAGGATTTCTGACGACTCAGCGTTGTTTTAAATCTCTCTTGAATGACTTTCACTTTATCCATAGCTTGATGAACTAAGTTTGGTCCTATCAACCTAGCCTCATTAACTTTAAACCATTCGATAGGAGTTCTGAATCTCCTCTCATAAGGATCAGTTTGAAAGTTAGAGGGGTAACCATTATTGTAAAAAAATTCAATAAGGGGTAGGTGATCATCCCAATTACCCTTGAGATCAATCACACAAGCCCTCAACATATCTTCTAATGTCTAAATGGTGAGCTCTACTTGACTATAGGATGAAAAGCAGTACTCAACTTTACCTTTTAACCCATGCATATCTGGAAAAATATCCAAAACTATACAGTAAATTGTGCACCACTATCTGATATAATCAAAACTGGCACCCCATGAAGTCTAACTACCTCTTGAAGATACAGTTTGGCATAGTCCTCTACTGAATGGGTAGTTTTTACTGGTAAAAAGAGGGTCAATTTTGTCATTCTATCAATAATCACCCAAATAGAATCATGCTGCATGAGAGACCTTGGTAAACCTGTGATGAAATCCATATTGATCATCTCCCACTTCCATTCCAGAATTTCTATAATCTAAGTCATACCATCGAGCCTTTGGTGCTCTACTTTAACTTGTTGGCAATTCGGACACTTAACAACAAACACTACAACAGCTTCCTCCAAGATCTTCTCTTGTAGTTCATACACCCTTGGTACACACAATATACCTTTATACCTCAACACACCATCTCCCCCTTATTCAAAAGTCATTACTTTTTGCTTATGAACATTTGCCTTCAATTCACGAAACTTATGATCTTGATCTTGTTTTTCTTTAACTTGAGACACTAATGATGATTCATACCCATTCATCACCACTAGTCATCCTCTATGGAATCAATTAGGCTAACCCATAATCGGGATGGTGTATGCACCTCTTTTGCTAAATTGTTCTTACCTTCCTCAAAATAGGCGGTACTAGCCATAGACAATCTACTCAAGGCATCAACAATTAGTCTTACATGGGTGATAGAGGATACTCATGTCATAATATTTAAGTAACTCTAACCACCTAATTGTGATATGTGAATACATCAATATGAACACCATACGAATAATGGCGCCATACTTTTAAAGCGAATACTACGGTGGCCAACTCTAGATCATGGGTTGGATAATTCTTGTCATGAACCTTAAGCTCTATGGTGCTATAAGCTATAAAGTTTTCATTCTGCATTAACACTAAACCCAAAACAACTCTGTATGCATCACAATATACAACAAAACCTTGAGTACCTTCTAGTATGGTCAATATTGGGGCAATAGTCAGCCTTTTTTTCAATTCTTGAAAGCTTTTTTCACAAGCTTTAGACTATTGAAACTTCACTATTTTCTGTGTCAACTTGGTCAAAGGGAATGAAATAATTGAGAACCCATCTACGAACCTTCTATAAAATCCAACCAACCCTAAGAAACTCCGAATATTAGTTGGAGGTGTGGGTTTAGGCAAATTTGGCACTGCCTTTATCTTTTGAGTGTCAACTCTAATCTTATCATCGTAAAAATATGGCCTAAGACTCAAGACAAAACTCACATTTAGAGAACTTAGCATACAACTCTCTCTATCCCTTAGAGTTTGGATAACTATTATGAGATAACTAGCACGATCTTCCTCAATCCTACAATAGATTAGAACCTCATTAATGAATAAGATAACAAACATATCTATATAAGGCTTGAATACTCTATTCATAAGGTCCATGAACGTTGCAGCCGCACTAGTTAAACAAGACGATATTTCCAAATAGTTATAATGACTATAACGGGTCCGAAGAGTTGTCTTGGGAAAATCACTTTCCCTTACTCTAAACTGATGGTAGCTAGATCAAAGTTTTATATTTGAGAAATACGTGGAACCCTGAAGCTAATTAAAGAGATAATCAATTCTTGAAAGAGGATACTTATTCTTGATGGTAACCTTGTTAAACTGACGATAATTTATACACATCCTAAGAGAACCATCTTTCTTCCTCACAAATAATACCGGAGCGCTCCAAGGTGAGACACTTGATCAAATAAAACCCTTATCAAGGAGATTTTCCAACTGTTCTTGTAGTTCTTTTAAATCTGTTGGAGCCATTCTGTATGGAAGAATATATATAGGACAATTATTAGGAAGAATATCTATACCGAATTCAATCTCTCTCATGAGGGACTCCAAAATCTCATCTGGAGAGATTTCTAGAAAATCTTTTACTACTGGAACTGACTAATAGGAGGTACCTCGAGTCATGAACTCGGACTAAGTGATAGACTCACCCCTTCAAAACTAACTTTCTTGCCTTAAGATACGAATTAAAATGACCCTTAGGCACTATTGAACTGCTACTCCGCTCTATAAATGGCTCATTAGAAAACTGAAACTTAACAACATGAGTTTTACCATCAATGGAGATATAAAAGGCATGAAACCACTCCATACCAAGAATGACATCAAAATCAATCATGTCTAACTAAACGAAATCATCTATAGTGCTCTTGTGATTGATTGAAATGGTATAATCATTATAGAATCTCTCAGCTAGAATAGACTCCCCTAAAGGTGCAAAAACACAAAAGGGCTCACAAAGTTTCTGAGGTAGAACATTAAATATTATTGCAACAGAAGGAGTTACAAAAGATAAACTCTCTCCCACGTCTAGGAAAGTATAAATATTAAGAGTAAAGACTTGATCATACCAGTGACAACAACCGGAGAATTTTGTTGCTCTTGATGACTCGTGATAACATAGAGGCGGTTTGATCCTTCGCTAGCCCATGAAGTATCTCCTCTAGATGCAGCTCTTTCTAGTGGATAAACTGATGAAGATTGGGATTTGTTGCCCTAATTACCATGACCTTATTGGTTCTTAGGGCACTCTTTCATGAAATGATGTTGTTGACCACACTTGGAAAAGCCAATGGATCCAACACGACATTTACCTGGGTGGTTCCTTCCATACTTAGCACATGAGGATCCAAATTACCTCCTTGTGCCACACTACCCTGAGATTGAGCAGGTCTAGCTCTGAAGTTCTGCAAATTCTGACCATTATACTCACCTTTGTTTCTAGGTTCAGGTGCACTAGTAGATGATGGAGTCGGTTCCTTTTGCTTTTTATGGAAGGAAGAACGGTTCACATTACTCCTTTGCTGCCCGGACTCATTCCATGTCTTAGCTTTCTTGTTTCTAGACTCCTCCCTATGTCTCAGCTTCTATTCCTCAACCTGCTGCACACAAACCATCAACCTTGCTATATCCATATCCCCTATTAGCATAGTTGCCTTTCCCTCCTTAGTTAACAAGACGAGACAGCCCCGCAACATAAAGAATCATTATATTTCTCATATCTGCAACCATCTCCCGAGCATATCGGTAAAGTTGGGTGAACGTCAAACTATACTCATGAACACTTAGTGAATGTTACTTAAGGGTAAGGAATTCTCCTACCTTGGCTTCTCTCAATTTACGTTGAAAGATATACTCCAAGAAAGCTTCTTCAAACATGGCCCAAGTCAAAATTGGGTCATCCTCAGCTTTACCCTGCTTCCACTGGTTAAACTAATTTCTTCCAACATTCTTCAATTGATATGCAACTAGTTCAACTCGCTCAACATCGGCAACATTCATAACTTCAAACATCTTTTGTAGTTCCTTAACAAAAAATTTCGGATCCTAAGTAGTGGTTGAACCAGTGAAAATTGAAGGATCCATCCTCCAGAACTTGGAGATCCTCGAAGTATTAGGATCTTTGGTTTGTCACAACGTGACTTAGCATTTGGGTTGCTTCCCAAAATTCAGCATTGGCGACCTCTCCTTGGGGTTGCCTTTCTGGTACATTTGTTACCCTTTGCTCCTCAATATTTCTCTTAGCAGGATGACCTAGAACAGTTCTGCGTGGAGGCATTATCTGAAAGACATGCGCAAGCACGAGTTAGAAAGAGAATTTATAGAGATGAACTTTATCACACAAAATGAGTATGAAATAAGTAAAAAAATTCCCAAATGTCACATCCTCGTAATTATAGATGTGGTGCGCTTCACACCGATAACTAGCACTCTACAAACACAACTTCATAGACTCCCTGGGATTCTTGAACTCTATGCTCTGATAAAAAGATTGTCAAACCTGAGCATACACACTAGGCGATACTAACTCGCGCGAACCATTGTTGGCCCCAAGCGAACCCTTAGACTGACTTAACTTATAGCGGAAGACTTAACTAACAATAAAACAATCTCAAAGGATAACAAATGCAATAACTTAAAGAAATATTAGACTAGCTGAATGGAAACTTAAGTCCTAACATGAACAACTTAAAACGGAAAGACTAAACAACTCTAACTATCCATCTATGGAGACTCTAAAACAAAGATGGATATCAGAAAAAGACTCTTGATCATCCTAATAACTGATTGAAGTACTAGAATAATATAAAAGGGGTTCTCCAGAAAGTGAGGAGGCTCACCAACTGAGGTTTTGGGATTTATTTATGACCTTGAATCATATCTTCATGGAAAGACCAAGAGGGTGGGTAATAAATTAAGAATGATTTGTTATGTGATATTTTAAGTGTTCAAGGGTTGTATCTCAAGTTTTGAAGTTAGGTAAGTGCCAAAATAAAAGTTTGTGAAAGTTACCACAGATTCCTTTTCAAAGATTTGTCTGAAATTTGGGTAAAGTATCTCGGATGTTTTCTCCAAATATACAAAGAGTTATGGTTCCCAGAACCTATCAAATCGAAGGTATATGAGTCTAGTTTCCAATGCATTAACCCAATATTTCATACGACTTCAAAATGGAGAAATATTTGTGTTTTCCAAGACTTCACAAGTAAGTAGGTGAGGTGGGTCCCCTAGGTCGGTGGAACTTTATATATATCATCTTCGTCGACTTTTCTTCCTTTTTTATTTATTTTTCTTAGTAAATAACCATAAAACGCACAAAACCCACTTTAAGGATCAGCCAAGTTACAAATTTTCATGACTGAAGTCCTTGACAAAAGTTGTTCTACGCGATGAGCTCGTCAACATGGTATAATTTGTTTTACCGATAGCATATCATACTTTGGTGTGTGGACAGCAGGGGTTTGGGCATATTTTAATGTTTGAGGTGTATTATGAACTTATAGTCAAGGTAAGATCCTTTTTCAGCTACTCTAGGTTTGATAAGTCGCTAATAGTAATTTGCCAATGAAATACATATCTTTTATCGGATTATCGTGGTGTCTTCTATTATTTTGTGTTGATTATTGTCCTTCCTTGTTGTAGTATCGAGGTATGTTAAGGATATTTCATACTTATGGCATGTTTCCTTAAAGCTTAGGACCAATGTAATTCTGTTGTTATCCTTGTTATACTTGTAGCCATAAGTGTTGATTGTTGGCTGCTCGAGTTTATATAATCCTCTCTTGTTGGGATTCTTATTTAGTTAGTCGCGTCTTTATGTTGGACACGACTTATAGTCTATTTGTATAGGTTGCTTATAACTAAATTACTCGCTTTGAGCGATTGGATTGTTTTTGTTGCCCTTGGGCTATTGTGGTTAGCTGCAGGGATGTTATTTATGCCTAGAAGGGCTATATGGATGACTAAAAGGGCTATGAGTTTCCTAAGGGGATATATTGATGCCTAAAAGGGTAATGAGTTGCCTACAGGACTATATTGATGCCTACTAAGGCTATGTGCTTCCTATAGGGCCATGTTATTACGTTAAAGGGATATGGGTTATCTATAAGCTATGTTGATACCCAAGAGGGCTATGTGCCACCTATGGGGCTATATTAATGCCTAAGAGGATTATGTGACTGCCTACAGATCCAGGGGACTACAGATAGGGGTATATATGCTAATAGGCACCTTCCAGGCTTATGGGGTCTTAGTAGGTGGTCTTGTGTGCTGTTTGTACCTACCAAGCTCATGGGAGATTGGTTAGGTTGTTGTTTTATTAATTTTGATAAGTTTAGATTTAAGAGAAGGTTAGTACACTTATCTTATCCTTGATTTATGTATTAGATTATTCCAGTATATTTGGATACTTGATCCATAGTCTATTGACTTTCATACTCTACATATTATTTTGTATTGATGCCCCATTTCCTAGGGGCACTGCATTCATGCATGGAGGTCTCAACAGATGACCAACTAGACCTCCTTAGCAGCAAGATTGACATCTATCTGATTGGCTAGCCCCTTTCCTCTAGAGCTACCATAGTTGGGAGGTTTGTTCGCTTTTGTTGCATAAATCTTTATGGGTAGGCTGGGGCCCTGTCCCACCAATCTTTTCTTCTTTTACAGGCTTGAAGAATAGTGTGTGGGGTGATCGCTATGCTATGGCCATACTGGCCTAGTTTGTTGGTTTGCTGAAGTCTCTGAGTTGTTTGGTGTATTGTGTTTATCTTTACATGTTTTAAGTTTTGGTATAGATATCATGGTGGCCTTAATGGCTCAATAAAGACTTTTATGCTAGTTGGCTATTTATTTATATAAAATCTTGGGAGTAGCTATTTCTTTTTTAGATCTGTTAACAAGGGCCTTGTTTACCGAGAGCTTAATTTTATCTCGAGACATACTTTTTTGGTTTCTTCATTGCGTGTGGCTTCCATGCACTAGCAGAAAATGGTTCAGCAGGGCCGGTTTGGGCCTGATTGTTGGCATTAGGAGTCAGTTGCGCCTCTTGAGTTTGGGGCATGCCAAACTCGGTATCAGAGCAACGTCGTATCCTAGGAAGTCTACAATCCGTGTCTAGTAAAGTCTTGTTTATAATATGTTGTGGACCACATTTGATAAGCAAGAAGCTACTGGGCATGTTAAAATTACTATCCTTCTTTTACTCACCTCGTGCTATACAACGGTGTCTTAAGGGTTGAGGTTTCACGCTTATAATGGATACTTGTATGCAGACAGAGATGGCTGACACAAGATAGACCACAGCTTGCCAGGGGCTAGATACAACTGTAGGTGAGGGTACCGACAAGGTACAACATATAGAGGTAGCCCATTGTGAGACCCTGGGAGACATCTTCTCCGCCCCCTATAGATTCTCCACTGTTTCAGGATCCTCCAAGAGCTAAAGGACTTTCGGCTCCACCAGCACTACCACCTCCAGTTCCTACTATTCCATCTGAAAAGGATTTAAAGAGTGCAATATGTATCTTAGCATAGTTAGTAGCTGCACATCTCCAGTCTATTGCGCAAGATGTTGTCGGACCTTGTGAAGGGCCCAAAGGCTTGAGAGTTCGTGAATTTATTGCCTTGAATCCTCCGTAATATATAGGGACAGATCACAGAAATAACCCTCAAAACTTTGTTGATCAGCTTCATAGGATCTTTAGAGTCATGCATGCCTCAACGACTTAGTTAGTTGAGTTAGAAGCATTTTAATTATGCGATGTTGTAGTATTGTGGTACGAGAGTTGGGAGAGGTCTAGGGGAACATATGTTTCTCTACCCACTTGGTACAGCTTTACAGAAACTTTCATAGATCACGAGCTACCTCAAGATATTAGGGATTCTCAGGTTGACCAGTTTCTGAACCTCCGACAAGGCAACATAAGTGTACAAGAGTACATTCTTAGATTTGATTCAGTGGCTAGATATGCACTAGAATTTTTTGATACGATGCATGATTAGGTGCGTACATTTATGGGAGGGATTGACTCGGACTATATTGATGTTTGTTCTACTGCTGCACTAAATGATAATATAGATATCTCGCAAATTCAGGACCTTGCACAGTATATAGAGGATTGTTTATAACTACAATATATGAATAAGAGGGTCGGTAGGGAGAGACAGAAGAGGGCTAGGAACACTGATTCATCTAGAGATATTTAGGGTGATTCTAAACCTAGATATTATAGTAGGCTACCTAGACCTCTACCACAGTAGTAGTTCCAGGGTAGTATATTTGATCGTTAGGGATAGGCAGGCACCATGAGAGTTCACGAGCATCAGCCTCTTAGAAACAGAGGGGTTCAGGCCAAGCTAGGACAACACCACCATGTTGCACTACTTGTGGTAGGATGCATTTAGGGAGGTGCAGGCAGTGTTCCACAAGTTCTTATTCTTGTGGAAAGTAGGGGCATGGGTGGAGGAACTGCCATACCATAGGTCGATGTGGTTTAGGTCAATTGACCAGGTCAGTAGTAGGTTTCTCCTCATTAGCACAGTCTACAGGGCGTGGACCTCAAACTTCAACAGGTAAAGGTAAAGTAGGAGGTATAAAAGGATTATCTAGTTCTGGTAGTGGACAAAATCGTACCATACTCATTAGTCGGCCGATATGACTTTGAGTGATCAGTACATGTCGTGATAGGTACATTGATTGTTGGCTTCTATTGTGTTTATGCTTTGATAGATATTGGATCTACTCTGTCTTATATTTCTCTATTTATTACGGGGAAGTTATGTACAGTAGCAAAGTCATTAGATTGACCATTTATTCTATCTACACTAGTTGGTGAGTCTATTGTTGCCAAAAGAGTCTATCAAGGTTGCACGAAATAAATTATTGATCGCTAGACCTCTGTAGATCTCATAAAGTTAGAGGGGATCAAAATACGTCATTATGGGTATGGACCCGTAATTGTCTTTGGTTATAATGTTGATTGCCAGAAAATTTTGTTGATTCCACTCTCCAGGAGAGGCAGTTGGAGAATGGAAATTCCATATAGCAACTCCGAAAGGTAAGTTTATTTCCTCTCTTAAGGCAAGGAGGATGATTACTAAGGGTTGTATTTATCATCTTGTTCTCGTTCAACATAAAGATGCATAATCACGATCTCTTCAATCTATTTCTATAGTTAATGAGTTTCTAGATGTATTTCCTAATGCACTCCCTAATATCCTTCCAGAACGAGAAATTAATTTTGCTATCAATATGCTACTATACACAACCCATATCTATCCCTCATTATTTAATTGCTCCTGCTGAGCTAAAAAAGTTTAAAGATCAGCTGGGGAGACTTGCTGGAAGGATTTATCAAGCCTAGTGCTTCACCATAGGGTACACCAGTGTTATTCTTGAGGAAGAAAGATGGCTCATTAAGAATGGCTATCGATGTAACACTCCTAAAATAACTTAGGTGAAGCTAGAGTATAACACGTGTGTCATGAGGTTCTAAAGTCCTAAAATGGTTTATAATGATTTTTGGAGGCAGTGCCTAAAGTTTGGTGATGCTTGGAGGTCAAACGTCCATGCCGTTCAAAAGATGTGCATCAAAACGTGCTTGTGTGTCTTAGTGTGTTTTGGCAAGTTTTACGTGTTTGTGTTGGTTGAAATTGATGTGGTAGGTTCTTAACATGTGTACAAGTATATTTGAGTTGGAAACGTCTGGGATAAACTTCCCAAGGACCAACTAAAGGGTCCTTGAGGAGGGCCCAACTTGTGAGCCAAAGCTGTGAAAACCAGCCCCACTAACGGAGGCAATCGACGCCCAATAGGTCAGTTAACGCCCCGTCGATGGAAGACGTAGGTTGAAACTTAGTAGAAGGAGCTCAAAATCCATTTGGAAGTCTCTGACCCAATCAACGGTTGCCAGCACGGGCCGTCGATCGGTCTATGTGGAGTCGATGCTGGTCCGTTAATGGTGACCTGCAGATTTTCTGCAGGATCACGGCCAGCTTAAGGGAAAGTTGGGGTTTTCACCAAGCTTCCTAAAAATAGTTTGGGCGGTTAATTAGAGGTATTATGGGTATTTTAAGTAGTTTTAAAAATCTAGAACCCCTATTCAAGTCTTTATTCAAAATCAAAACCCCAAACCCCAAGGAAGAACTCTCTAGAACTCCATTGAAGCTTGAAGGAAGATTGGAGCTTGGAGCTTGATTTACGCTTCAAATCATCTCAAATTTAGTGGTTTAGCATCAATTAAGGTATGGTTTTCATCCTTTAATCTTCTTTCATCAAGGATCCAAACTTCAAAGTGGTTTTTCAAGACTTTCTCAAAGTATGAATTTATAAATCGAATTCTACCCATAAGTACTTGCATAAAACGTTTTGAATCAATGATTTATGATTGAATTGATCT
Source organism: Solanum sitiens (assembly GCA_016801875.1). NCBI lineage: Eukaryota > Viridiplantae > Streptophyta > Magnoliopsida > Solanales > Solanaceae > Solanum > Solanum sitiens. Next base: position 2,862 of record JABWTJ010000615.1, on the reverse strand, counting down.
TAAGTTGATGATTCTATGTCTTAAACTCTATGAACCCATGTAAATCATGAAATCCTTATTTGTGCTATATTATGGGTGATGTGATCCTAGCTCTATCTTATTGAATTCTTGTGTAGTTTACTTTGGGCTACTGAATTATGAAAGAAGAATGTTAGAATTATATGTAGGCTATCCTAAATTGATAAATCTCATATTTTATTGTCTTGGATCATTGTATATTGTGATTATTGGATTGAATTGGTGATTATGACTATTGGTAAGAGCCTTTGTGTATTGAATTGGATGAATTGGCTATGGATTGGAGATGTTGAGTTTGGAATGGTGGTATGTTGACCTAAACTTCTCTATATTTTGTAGTACAGGTATTTCAATTATGATGTTTGGTATGGGTCCACTTATGGTGGCGGTGTTTATGTGCTATACTTGTGAAGAATGTGGCCTCATCGGCATTACTTTATGAATTGTGAAGAATGTAGCCTCGTGGGCACTACTTTATGAACTATGTTATTATCATGTTATAACTTGGCTATGTGATCATTGTGAAGGTCTATATGGTTCATGTGTAAATGTGTGAAGTCCAAGCATGTGTTCTTCTAAATGATTATTGATGATCATGATAGGCTATAGGGATGTCTTATGTGTGAATACTTGCTATTGAAGTGTGAATCTTCTTAATTGACTATATGAGTCTTGTGATGGATTAAAGTGATGTTTCTATAGAAGTGTGTAGAGTGACTTGTAGTATGCTTAAGTTGACCTTATATTCTACTTGAATGATATTGCACATGTAAAAATATGATGATAAGTATGTCTTGTTTTGCTAGACCTTTGTCCCTTACATGGCACATGAAGTATGTGAATATGAACTCTTGACTAAGTAGGCTAAAGCACCTTGGTCATGTAGGTATATGTATGATTGATATATGACCTTGAATATTGTCAAGAACGTCACCTTTATGGAACCTTCAACTTATATAGAAGGTTATGATATCCTTGAAGTTGAAAGTCGTATGGTATTCTTCTTGTGTGAATGGTGGACTTAGGTTTGATTGGTTCGAACGACATGAAATCATCCTTAGAAAAGTCATTGAGTTATCCTCTTAACCATTGTAGGCAGCCCTAGTGGATCCTCTTTGGTAAGGTGTGTTATGATTTGGTTATGATCAATATATGGAACCTCTTCATATGCTCCTTTATTGAATTACTCTATGAGAACAAAAGCTAGCACCGAGAGAGTATGATTGGGGAGCGACTCTTCTTTACATGAGACTAGAGTACAATGAAACCCTTGATATTCCTTAACCATGTGCCTATAGGGGATGTGTCCTAGTTCTATCTTTTGCAAGCAGAACACCCTCCATCGGAGTAGGATAGACTCTGGATTCCATGCATAGCTAGTATGGTGTATGTCAATTGCCTATTCTCCTCATGTGGGATACATGCTAGTGTTGGAGAAGTTCTATGAAGTTTCGGTAGTGGAATGGGACGTTATCTAGACATTGCACGAGTAGGCTTTGAAGATGTTAGTATGTAGGTTCCTTAGGTCTTCTCCAAGACCATTATATGAAAGAACTTAATTGTTGAATGTCTCTTAAATTGTCTATTGAACATAGTGGCTTAAGTAAAGTCCTGTTAGTGAAATGGTATCTATCTAGAGTAACTTTGAGGATTGCTTAGGTAGGCTTTGGGAGGGTGTATGGGGGGTCTCTTCTTGTCTTACTTAGGTGATTCTTCAGATAAATTCTAGGTAGGGAGTTTAATTAATGAAACGGGAATAATCTTATCTTAGATAGTCTAAAGGATAACTTTGGTGTGTATGAAGGGGTTACATTGGTGGTCACTTCATAACTCACCCAAGTGAACCTTAGAATCACCTTTGGTAGGAGGGTCTCATGTTTATGTGTTTTGAAGTGTTCTTGATATTTTATTAATTGTGGAGTGTGACTTATATGTGGTGTTGGTGTTATATGTGGTTCTTATACTTATGTTATAAGGTTTTAATAAAAAAGAACATGTTTTATACAAATGTTCGTTTATCGTGATTTTATGCATTATGCAATACTTAGTACATGCAATGTACTAATTCCATACGTTTTGTCTATTTCTAAAGGTGTAAGTGGGGATTGAGAGGCATCTTGGACAAAAGCTTGAAACTAGGACTCTTTCAAGCAAAGTTGGGGTATGTCCTCACTTGATTCAAGGACATTACTATCTTTTGTTTCATTGATTATAAACCTTTTAATAGACATAGTTTTCTATATGGGTAGTGCCCCAAAAAATTCGTGAGTCTAAGTTGGTTATGGCGAGACTTAGCATTTCTATCATTTTTTATAAAAGGGAGATTTAGATATTTTGTGAAAAGTTTAAAATTTCGCACTACTTTTCATACATGTATGCAATTAATGATGTCAAAAGGGCTTGTTCAAGACCTCCAAGAGGTTGAGTACATCGTGTGACGACTCAAGAGTTATGGGTGTACCTGCTTGTCATTACAAACTTGGTATCAGAGCCTAAGGTTAAGAAGTAGTCTATAGGATTCAAAGTCTCAAAAAGGCCACGTCTAGTAGAGTCTTATTCATATGTGTGAGTCACGACACATCCATGAGCGAGAGTTTATAGGACGATAGAGTTTCCCTTCTTCTCTACTATTTTGTTGTGTCGTACAGTAAAAATTTATGAATGTCCTTCTTAATGTTTTTCCTTGTGTTTATAGGAGATGACTACTAGAAGGATGGCTGAAAGAAGAGTTGAAGAAGAGAGGGTGAATAAGGAAATTCCTCCTCAAGTTGAGCAAGTGGAACAAGTTCTCCAAGATGGACAAGTCCAATAAGGTGTGCAAGTTCCTCAAGGTGAGAAAGTGCC